>CM050405.1:42282060-42342060 GCA_027580255.1 Therioaphis trifolii
ATCAAATAAATATTAAATGAAGAGTTTAATAAAAAATAATTATAAAAGTTCTGCCTATTCTTAAAATCGTTTAAAATACATAAACAAACGAATAGTTCGACGGAAACCCGTATTGTTCCAATTAGGTGCCTACAATGGGTGTTTTTATACAATATGTTTTGTTTAAAAACTAACAATCCAACCACTATAACGAACCAAATCTTATAATACGTTACTATAAATTATGTTTTTATTAAAATTAATTTGTGAGATTTATTACATTTTGGAAATTTTTTTTGGGTAACAGACAGTCATTACATTTTCTAGCTCATTTAAAACAAAATTAACGAATCCGGTTGCTATAAAAATGTAAACACAGAAAAGTTTACTGATAAAACAACTTCTGTAAAAATTACGGATCTTAAAACCAAAAATTACAAATTTAACGAAATAAATATAGGTTTATCTTTATATAACTCGTATTCTAATCGATTCAAATTTTATTTAACTGAACCAAAACGTCGTTTGATCACAACGTTTGAGTGCACGTTAATCGTCTAGCCGAAATCTTTCAGCCGGATTTGGCTTCGACAAACTCTCAGACGCGATACGACGTCTTACTTTCTGTGCGATCGTTCAAGTCCCGGATTCGTCGGCGCCGCACCCCGCGTGTGCGCGCGACTCCATCGCATTCGTTGCGCGGATCACGACCGATCGACTTGACGTTAAATGTTAAATTGATCTATTGCAAATTTTTGGAAAATTCTTGATTTATGTGTTTTACACTTCCTACGACCTAAAATTGTTACGTTTTATTCAATACTACAAGAGAGAATCATTACTGTATACGAGTCACGTGTGTTATTCATAGGCATCTTTACGAAAGTTAACGAATACGAGCTATTGTTTTTCCTTCTGGGCGATGAGTCATATTATTATACACATTCGTTTCGACCCAATAACGTCTATCGTCGTCAACGGTATCACTCACGACCGAATCGGATGATTTATGTCGATAATATTTTGTTTTTCGAGGCGACTCTTTGACCCTTCCTTGTTACGGCGACGCCCGTAGTCGACATAATATCGGTGGTGGCGCCGAGACAACAAAAGTCTGGCGTCTAGGTGTGCCGGTACACCTCGGGTCGTGGAGCAAGAGTCGGCAGGGTACAACGTGCACTCGTACGGCGTGCGTCTGCTCGTAATGTCCTCGGCGCCGAGAAGATACGCATCTACGCGCCGCAGTAATAACGGCGTGGTGTTTCGACAGACATAGTACGGAAATAATATATTATAAATGTTTATATATATATAAGGCACGGTCGGTTCGTTTCTCCGAGAGACGGACGGTCGATGAGGACCGTAGACAATAGTAATAAAATATAATAATATTCGTTCGACCGGCAGTTGCCGTCTTCGAACACGTGAAAGCGGCGTGGCATGGCACCACGCAGACAGATAGCACTACTGTTGTCTCCGGTGGTTGGAGCGTGAAGTGATTCTATTCTTCTTAACGATAAAATTCTTTGTTATAGACGTTCGACGCCGGCGCGTAGAATATTACGCGCCTACGTATTTATTAAAAACATTTATTTTTCAACCCACGATTACATAGGTACTCATATTCACGTATGACGTCTACAAACACTGTAATTAAAATGCTACAAACGAGTATATGCTTGTTAATGCGTGTTTAATTAAAAGGAAATCGTTTAAACCTCTGCTCTAAATCATATAATCAAAAGTTTAATGATTTAATCGCAGGTACCCATATCATTGTTTATTTGTTTCCAGAATAAAAACAAAAGTCAATTAGTCTTATAGTACCATACTACCATTCTTAAGGTACGTTTTCCTAGGAGCGTCGTGTATGACGTATTACGATTAGCGCAGCAGGAAAACGTACCGGTGTGGCCGGGGTTATAATATATATGTACATATTTCTGTATTTGTATTACATATAAAACCGTTCCCTAATGATGACGAACACAATCATATCTGTTGTAGTCACTCGATTGCAAATTAACATTATTACAATTTCGTTGTGTTCGTAACTCGTGATAGAAGTTAAATATTGAATGAATATAAAAATGATAAAGCGGAACGATTCTAGTTTAGCAACCTATCGATTTTTAAAATTTTTTTTTTTCCAAAACATGTGTTTTAGGGTGCTTTATATGAATGTAAAAAAAAAAAGCCCGCTCATACTTCGTTTTAAAGTTATCGATGAAAAACTTAAAAAACCTAATTTTTTCGGTACGCGCGTTTTTTTTTTTAAAAAAATACTTAGAATTGAATATTTAAAATTTTTTTTTTTTCAAAATGTGTAGTTTTTAACGCTTAATACATTGGTTAAATTAAAACTTACCTAACATACTTACTTTTGAAGTTTTTGTGCGTAAACATTGAAAAACACTATTTTCAAATTTCATAATAAATCCTTTCTTAAATTTGCTGAAAATCACTTTTTTTAGGTAATTTTTTTTTCAGTGTACTGTTTTAGATGAAAAAGTTTTTAGTGAAGTCAGAAATGTGCTATCTAGCTCAGTTTTTGAGTTATACGGGTATTAAAAGTTGTATAATTTAGTTTTAGTGAAACCAGAAATAACTAATATTTATTGGTTTGGAAGAAATAAAATAAATTGTTCGTTTAAGTGTGTAACCACAACTTGTACAATAGTAAATATTAATACAACATTGAGCGTCACTGCGCTCCGCAGCTCCGTTCGCTTTGCTCACTTCGCAAAACTCCACTCGCTTTGCTTCGCTTCGCTTCGCAAGCTCGTGTCGCACCCGCTCGGCTCCGCCGAGCGCATTTAAATCGAAAACAACCCTCGATTTGCTGTGCAACGTGGAGATGTTTCGGTTTGATAATGGTCAATTGTATAATTTTTAGAAACGCAATTAACAATAATTAAACATCGAACGCACGGATTGCTTATCATACCAGTATGGCTATTTTAGGAAAACTAATTACGAAGTAATAATGAACAATATCTATTATAAATATAAAACTTAATAATATTAAAAATTTAAGTTATATGAATAAAAATGTTTATTTTAAATACTCTGAAAAAAAAAAAATACCAAAAAAAAGTGATTTTCAGCTAATTTAAGAAAGGATTTATTATGAATTTTGAAAATAGTGTTTTTCAATGTTTACGCACAAAAACTTCAAAAGTAAGTATGTTAGGTAAGTTTTAATTTAACCAATGTATTAAGCGTTAAAAACTACACATTTTGAAAAAAAAAAATTTTTAAATATTCAATTCTAAGTATTTTTTTAAAAAAAAAAAACGCGCGTACCGAAAAAATTAGGTTTTTTAAGTTTTTCATCGATAACTTTAAAACGAAGTATGAGCGGGCTTTTTTTTTTTTACATTCATATAAAGCACCCTAAAACACACGTTTTGGAAAAAAAAAAATTTAAAAAATCGATAGGTTGCTAAACTAGAATTATGCCGATAAAGCTAATGTTACTTACTATATTGCCTGCGCCATACAATATGTAAGTTAATATATTTATACCAGATGTACCACGGATATTTACACAAGTGATTTACTCTGTACAATACATAAATATGAAACTTTTTCATACATATTACATTTAAACACTACATAGAATTCGAATTCGTAAAAAAAAAAAATTGCTTTTTACTAGTTATTTTGGTGTAGATAAAGCGACAAATGTTTTAACTTTACAATTATTATTGTCTATTATTATTTTATATTTATCAATTTGTCTTTTTTATCAAGTAATACGGTATTCTTGTGAGTAGGTATGTATTTAAAGTCTACGTTTTTTTTATTTTGTTTTTTTTTATTTGGCGACCGTCAAAATAAGTTGTATCAAAGTACGTAAGAATTTGATCAGCATCTTGGTTATGCAATTTTTAATGTAAAATGTCCATACCTGAAACACAACCAAAAATATGTATTGATTCAGGGGGGGGATGTCTTAGTCCGGAGGAGAGGGGAACGTCCAAATACCGAGCAAAACGCGTTGATACAAAAGAGTCGGTTTACCCTTTACGTTCCTTCCTCCGGTAGACAGGCCCGGATTAAGGGGGGGGCCAAAGGGGGCCGTGGCCCCCGGGCCCACGACAATTTGGGGCCCACATAAAAAAATGTAGTCTTGTATTCCACTTAATTCGTAAAATAACTTTAAAAAATTCAGTTTTATATATATTTTTTTGCATTAATTTTTTTTTTGTCACCTGTATAATCTAACTAACAAAGTACCAAACTTTGACTTTTGTCATTCGTGATTTTGATGTCTCGTATTTCATGTTAGGATAATATTTTTTATATAATAGAATAGAAAAAGTTATTTTATTCTATGAATAAATTTTGTTATTTTACTATGAAAATTGATAATTAATGTCATTTGATTGAGCTGTCTCAAACAGCAGAAGACTATAATACAGTGTGTTCAACGATAAAGGTAACACAAAATATTTCGAACGCATGACCTTGTATTCAATTTGGGTTTTTTTTAATGCATAAAGGACATAAAATTACATTTATTTTTGGTAAATTATAATTTTTTTTTTTTAATTCTGCGCATACGCTACAAAACATTTTTTTTTAAATTGCACCTCCTATTTTTTAGTTCAAATTTGAATTATGTAAATATTTTTAAGCAACTTTGTCCTTTAAAGTCTTGCTCTAACTTCAAAATTGACTAATTGAGAATTACTTAAAGTTCGATTTATAACATTTGAATTTATCGTACTTTTCAACAGTCTACATAGAGTTTTAACTTTTACGAATTGATATGTGATTTTTGTATTATTTTTTCTTAAAAATTAAGTGTACAGTAATCAATACACAGTTCTAGTAATTAACATAACTTCTGCAGACATTTAAACACAAATTTCTCGTAAATGGTATAATTTTGGTTCATTAATTAAACAAATTATCACATATTTTATCATTTTAATTCAGTTTAAAAACGAAATTATGATTTTTATAAAGAACTTTTGTATTATTTTTAAGTATGTTTTATGCATTATGTTTAGATCATAAGAGACATTTAACGATTGCGATGTTTGAAACTATCTAATTGTCAGGTATATGATCGAAAATGGCTTAAGTATTCGCAAAATCGAGGAACTGTATATTGTTTTATGTGCAAACTATTTACTAGTTATTCTGATAGCCCATATTTTGTAAGTAATAGTTTTGATAATTGGAAAAAATTTGAAAAAATATCCGATCATAAAAATAGTATTGAACAGAGAAGTGCTGCAGTAACAAAGTGATTACTTCGAATAGATAAAAAAATTCTATAAATAGAGAAATGGAGAAACAAATATTAACAGAGACAAAATATGAGACTGAAGTATTGAATTGTCTCCAGTCACTTGACTTTGGTCAAAATATCAAAAACTTTACATCCTTGAAAGCGAGAAAAAAAATGTTTTTAAATAAAAACAATGTTCTAGTTTTATATTTAAAAAGTTTTATTTGTGTTGTATTAACAAAAAAAACATTGTTTTAGAAAAAAAATAATGTTATCATGAAAAAAAAATAATATTTTTATGAAAAAAATTATTCTTGGGGCCCTCTAAAATATCTGGCCCCGGGGCCCCAAATATGTATAATCCGGGCCTGCCGGTAGAAGTGTTATTGAAATGCCACCCGGTGAAAAATCCCTTAAAATATGCCATGCACACTGCTCCGCTGCATGCTGCTTGTGCGATCTGCAATGGTCTGATCCGAAATCGTATTTTATTCGATCGATTATCAGTGATGAATAGAAAACACGCCGGCGCGGTGTAACGTTTCATTTTAAAATTCGTGTAACATAACAAAAACGTATTGAATTCCGCTTTTGCCCGCGCGTCCCGTGAAGATTTATCGTGCCCTCGACCACACACGTAGGTGCACGTCGAATACCGGTAACAATAGAGAAATAATATTCGAAGGTACCTATCGGATAGTGAACGACCAGCGAGATAATGTTCGAAGGAAAATAATAAAAAGGTTTTATCGACGCGTGCATTGTGATAGATAATACGTTGTGTTCTCTCGATTGAACGTCGCGTTCCGTTCAAACAGACAGAAATATTAAAAAAAAAAAAAATAATCACATTGGTTTATTCTAACCAAGTACCATACATAAAAAGTAAAACAGCAGTCAGTATTTACATACGAGTCGTGTTTAATATAAACTTAAACACGGTATGGTATATTTATAAATATTTACTATAAATATTAATTAATTAGAGCGCAAGTTTTTGTACTCTTAGAATAGGAAAAACGATACTATTATTCTGAGAAATTTACTTGTAGTATTATTTTGAAATACGAAAAACGTGTGCAAATATGTGCTTTTATATAAATTCAATTTAAAAAATTCAAAAATCATTTGTAAAGACTTTTAAGCGAAAAAATGCATTTGATTCTTAATATTATGTAACAGGTACAGTCGTAGTTGCGTTTAAATCCAACAATCATATTAATGTGTTTTATCTAAACATTTTTAAATTGATTGTTTTTCGTTATTAAATTTTAAGCGTTTATCATTGTTTTATTTAGTTATGTATGCAAAACAAAATTTTATTTAATGTATTATACATTATTATGATATTAATAAAAAAAAAGTCGATACATAGGTACATCGATTGAACTCTGTACAATTGATGTATGTATCGACTTAAAAAACATATTATTCAACTATAATTATTATAACTATACACGATGTCTATGTCGTACAATCCGTTGTTGTAATATTCGGCAGCGGGTCATAAGATTGTACCCGAGACGATGGCGGGGGGTGGCAGGATAGAACAACAGAACGTCGACGTCGATATTACCGTTATTGTTCATACTATTACTATTATTATTATTGTGATTTAGAAAGTACGACGCGCTTCCGGGAGACTGTTGTCCTTGGCGTACTCGACGGCCGTGGTTTGAACGAGGCGTAGTGAGACCACGGTCACGGCCAACAACATGCCTTTTCATTCTTTCGATTATTATCACCGTTCCAACGTGGAAAACGAGTAGACCGGTCGAGCTGTACTATTCGACGACGGCCTTGGCCGCTCTCGTATTATGATAATATCATTTTGGCAACTTTCTATTATAGGTTAAAGACCTTTGGGAAGACCCAGATTGAGGTGGGCAGACTGTGTAAAAAAGGTCTTGAAAAAGATTAGAACCAGGAATCGAATGGAGGAAAGCTGCAGAGGACAGAGACAGACGGCTGCAAGATTTGTGTTTAGCGGCATGGTCTTAAAGGCCGAAACCAAGAAAAAAGAAGAATTTTCCATGTCATTCCGTCAGTGGCGGTTATAATTGACTTTTAAGTGGGGGGGGGGGCGAAAATAACAAAAAAAAATCGTTGGGTCAATAATGTTGGATAGACATTTCCCCGATATTTTGAAATAAAATAAACACATCATATAGCATAAATATTTTACATATTTTTCATATTACATCAAATACCATTAAAAAAAAAAAACTACAGTTAAAGCATGTGCCTATTCTTTTGTTTAGCAAAACGTGTAATAATATTTTCCATATCTATAGAAATATCTTTATGAATGTGGAGTGATGCTAGCCCATTCAACCTTTCTTCACCAATTGTTGACCTTAAACATGTTTTCAATCTACGTGAATAAAAAAAAAAACACACCACACATGCATATTATAATGTAAATGCCATAGAAATACAAGTTCATTAAAGAATAGCCTAACAGTTAGATAGAAATAAGTAAATACCTTTAAGCTAAGCAAAAAAACTGATGATACGCACAGGTACACACGGTACCTAAAAGAACAAAAATAAACTAAACGCACAGACATTTAAACAAATTGAAGTACGATAAAAATTAAAAATAGGTATATGTTTTTTCCTTTTTGTGTAAAATTGTACCATGATTTATAGGTGCTAAATAGAAATAATTTACAAACAACGGCCCAAGGGGGGGGGCGAACTGCCTATTGCCCCCCTTATAACCGCCACTGCATTCCGTGCGGTAAATCAAAACTCTGCGATACACTAAAAACCGTTCATCATTAGTACTCGGAGTACAGAAAAAAACCACGTGCATTATTCGCTCACGTTATGCGTTCGGCCTGTTCACACTAAACAAATCGATTTTCAATTCATTTCCAAAGATTCCATTCCGATAATTCTTACGGTTTGAGTGATAGGAAACATAATATTATGTTCCATGAATCGCCTACTGTGACGTTTTTAATATTCTAAACAAATTTTGAAAACATTTATTTCGATAGTTTTCCATTCGTTAGCAATGATATTAATCGTTGATATATTTTACTGTCTTCATTCCATATTTCATTCAAAAAATTTTCTTTCCTCAGACTCCAGTAGAACCTCGATTATCCGAACCTCCGTTATACGAACCCTTTTATTGTCCGAACTATACGATTAGAGTATCCGAACGTTTAAAACTCGTCGAAGCACTCGTATCCGCGGCCGGTTTAAAAATGTATCATAACTTTTTCTTTTAGTTTATTACAAATTTATTTATGGTTTATTACTTATACATAATACATGAATGTACGTGTGTGAATCGTTAGTAGATAATCAAAACGTAACGGGCTCATCAATTAATTCGTCTTAAACGTTTGCGATACTTGACTGCAAAAAAGCGCGTGGCAGCTCGTCGTCAAATGAAAATCGATGATTTTGTCAAAAAAAAAAACATAATAAACATGATATTATGTTCCTATGTATGTAATGTATTTTTAATAATGTTATATAACATGTAGTACTGATAAAATATTAGTAATAATAATAATAAATATAAAGTATTTAACAGTTAAAATAAAAATAAAAAATAAATGTTGTTTTTTATTTCCAACATCCGAACTTTTGCGTATCCGAACTAGGTACGTTCCCAATTAGTTCGGATAATCGAGGTTCTACTGCATTACGATTTACGACGAAAAAACGTGACGATGACGTTCGACAGAAGAGCTGTAGCTCACTCAAATACCAAATTAAATAAAAAAAAGGTCCTGTCATTCTTTACGTTATTTAATGATTTTGATTTTTGAATGTTATCGTGTTTGGTTTAATACGAAATCGAATACCTATATAGCGTACTGGCGATACGACGGGATTATTATAATAGTGTGCGCGTGCGTGCGATCATATAATTGAAAAACACAGTCGTTAAAATAACACGGAAAATAAATTATTACAGTAGAATAAGAGTTTTTTTTTCGCATATTTTAAATAAATAATAATGTGGATGAAAGCGTGCTTCAGTACATATAGTGTGCATTTTATAGGTACGTTTAATAAAGGTTCTATACTTTTGGATGTCGTATAATCTATTTTCATGAATTGATATTAAAAATTAAATACCGTTTCGAAAATATCGTATTTATCATAGATAAAGTAAGAAAGAACCAAATTTGTAAACGGCTCAAACCACAATTGGCAGCCATTTCAGTCGAAACTGTGTATATATATTTATTAATGTTTGTAGTTATCCATATCTGTGCGTGAGTGTGTGTGTGTGTGTGTGTGTGTGTGTGTGTGTGTGTGTGTGTGTGTGTGTGTGTGTGTGTGTGTGTGTGTGTGTGTGTGTGTGTGTGTGTGTGTATGTGGTTATGTACGTGTGTCATCGTAGGAAGTTTCGATTGATTTTTTGCTGGACAATAATAGTTATCGTAAAACGGAGGGTGTGTTCGCGGAACAATTCACAACGGGAATTATGAATACCGACAGACGTTTATGCGTACACAGTACATCTCGACCAGTATAAAACTACAATGCCTATCGTACGTTTTTTCGCCACTTTAGCGAATCGACGATATTGAAGTAAAGCGATTTACGCGACTCTGGTGGTCCCGTCATGATAAGGTACGACATTAGAAAATGCCATGATTTCTCTTTGTGCTCGAAATTGATTTATTTATTTCGAAATCGTTTTCTATGTACAGGTGATACGACTGGAATATTCAAACACAGTGGTGTGTGTGTGTGTGTGTGTGTGTGTGTGTGTGTGTGTGTGTGTGTGTGTGTGTGTGTGTGTGTGTGTGTGTGTATTTCTGCCTATACACTGTTAGATGACTGTCCCAAAAACTCAATTCGTAAATCGTTTTATCTTTTATTATCATGACTTCGGTTGGCTGGTTAATCCAAATATTTATTGTTCAACATGCTGTGTGCAGCTGCTTTATCTCGTTTACTATACTGCAATGGTTTGAATGGTTTGAACAGCGACGAGGAGTATTTTTGATCCTGCAAACCAGTTGCCGTTGAAATTATACGAGCATCTGCGTCTTCCCACACTAACACTAGTGTATTACAATACACTATCATATACACACATTTATACGATAAAACGATATAATTTATTGTCATTATATTTGGAAAGCGGTTTTTTTCACATCTTCGTCGGTATACGAGGTGTGTTCAAAGATTATCGTCGGTATTTATAATATACAGAAAAAAAACCATTAACTGGTCATGAATATTTCATGGACCTGCAATAACGACCGTTTTTACATTAAAATTATTCTAGAACTACTTTTTGGAAAGTCATTATAATTTATATTCACAGCAGTGCGCTCGAACGCGTTTCCATCACTATGGACATGTGGTTGTTGATTAGGGTGTCGGCACAGATGCGGTCAGGACATTTGCGGTCAGCACCTTTTTCGTGGCATTTGCGGTCAATTTATTTCTACCTAACAATACAATTTAAGGTGCTATATAGTATATATATTATATACTTAATTCATATTTATATTACCTAAATATTTATCACTCACATTATACAATAAACATATACTTTTTTTTTTTTTTTTTTAATAGCTTATTATAATTATTATAATATTATATACCTACTAAATAGATGTTATTTAGGATACCTAAAAGTTTATTATTATTTTTATTAGAAATACCGATTTGTAGCTATTTGGTTTATATTCGATGTCATTATTGATAAGACGACAACCTTTGATATATTTTATTATTATTTGACAACATTATCGATAACATTTACTCAGTCTTTACTCTTTAGTATTGTATACGCCTTGGTTCGATTCGTCAGTACAGTGTTTAAATTTAAATTAAAAATGAATAATTCTTTTGAAGTGTTAGAGACAACTAAAGACAATCCTTTAATTTTACACGACGATTACCAATGCAGAAAGTATCGAACAAATAATGCTAATATAATAACCTGGGTATGTTTAAACGAGACAAAAGAAGAAAAATGCAAAGGCAGATTGAAAACAACAGGTAATAAAGTTTTAAGTGTTACCACTCATCAATCTAAAGTACTATATGTTTATTGTGTAATGTGATTGACAAATATTTAATAAAAATATAAATTAAGTATATAATATATATACTATATAACACCGTAAATTTTATATTTAGGTAAATAGAAATAAATTGACCGCAAATGCCACGAAAAAGGTGCCGACCGCAAATGTCCTTACCGCAAATGTCCCACAACCGTTGATTAGGTGGAAAAAATACTACGACAATGGGTTAGCGACCGTGAAGTGAAAAATATGGACAATCGCGTCCAATATATTTAATACGTAATGACGTGGTTGTAGATTTAATCTAAACAATAAAAATTGTTCGGAATTTCTCAATTAGAACGTACTAAAGAAAAGACGGAATGCAATATTTTAGTATCGATAAACCGGCGTTATGACATTCGTCGCCGGGTCAAAACCTCGAACGCCGCGGAGTCGATTTATACGGCGGTACGGCGAGGCTAAACAACAGAATGTCATGGTCATTCGTCCGTAATGCCGTTATTGTCGTTAACGCGCTTCCGCGAGACTTGTCCTTGGCGTACTCGACCACCGTTGTTTTGACGAGGCCAATTACACAACGGACACCTTTCTTTCTTTCGTTCATTCTCTCCGTACTAGCGCGAAAAACGAGTCGACCGGTCGAGCTGCACTGTATGACGACGGCCTTGGCCGCTTTCTTATTATAATGCAATTTTTCCCGCATCTTTCCACGCCATTCTCTGCGCCAAATCAAAATTCTGCGATACATTAACAAATGTTCACGGTTAGTAAACAGCAGCGATTCTCAACCCGGGGGGGGGGCGACCTCCTTGGGGGTCACCATCTATTATTTTAGGGTCGCCAATTCATGTGAGAAAAAAATTAATTTATGGTTAGCAAATCTTGCTTATCTTTCAGATATATTTTCTATTCTCAACGGCCCAAATTTGAGTTTACACAGCCCATAATATACTAATAGTTTTACATCAAACAATAAAACAGAAGAACTTTTTAACAAAATCGAACTTTGGGAAAAAAGCGTACAAAAGCTTACGTTTGATATGTTCCCATCTTTTTTTAATATGGGGGAAGAAAAAATAATAGATGAAAACGAAATTAACGGAAATGCAAAATGTTAATGCCATTCATTTATTAATACTAAATGAAAAATTTCTTAAATATTTTGACCCAACGAAAGATATTCGTTTAGCAATCTATCGAGACAAGGATTGACAAAATTATTTCAAATCAACAACAACAAAAGAGCCATTAAATTTAAAAAAATATTGAAATGTACATAAAATACCTTTTTTGTAAAATATATACACAAATATACACAATTATAACCTAACGCTGGAAAACTGCGATGTTATTAATATTCTAAACGTATTTTGAAAATATTTATTCCGATAGTGTTTTAGTTTTTTTCGATAGCGTTAATTTGAACCATTGTTCTTCTGTTTTACTGTCCTCGTTAACTATATTTTCATTAAAAGTTTTCTTTCCTCGGTTAAATCTTTACGACTTACGTCAAAATACGCGACGATGACGTTCAACAGAAGTTGTAGCTCACCCAGATATTGGCATTATTAAAAAAAAAAAAAAAGTTACGGAATTCTCTACGATATTTAATGATTTTGATCTCTGGACGTTATTGTCCATGATTTAATTCGAAATCGATTACAATATAAAGGTGATACAACGGGATCATTCTAATACTGTATGCGTGCGTGTGATCATATACTTGATCAATTATGAGCATGCGTAATATGAATAAAATAATCGTCAAAATAGCACGTTTCAAAAATGTCGTAATTATTATAGATATTATAATAAGAAATCAAATTTCAAAAGTAATTTTTTAATGTGTAGTTCTCGATATTTGTGTGTGTGTGTGTGTGTGGGGGGGGGGTATGGGTGTGTGGGTGTGTGTGTGTGTGTGTGTGTGTGTGTGTGTGTGTGTGGGGTGGGTGGGTGTGTGGGTGTGTACAGCCTATCCTCTGTTAGATGACTGTCCCAAATACACCATTAGTAAATCGTGTTATCTTTTATTATTATGACTTCAGAAGGTTGGTAAAGGTAAATTTTATTGTTCAACAAGTGTGCAGCTGCTTTGTCTCGTTTACTATTCTGCTTTTTTTTTTAACAGTGAGAAGGAATGTTTTTGATCCTGCACACCTGTTGCCGTTGAAATAATACGAGTATCTGCTTCTTTCCACACTAACACTAGTGTATTATAATATATTAAAACACACACACACACAAATGCACATAAATTTTTCAATATAATTTATCGTTGTGATGTTTAGAAAGTGGTTTTTCCACGGCGTATTGGTTGGTATATGAGGTGTGTTAAATGTTTATTGTCGATGTTTAAAATACAAAAAAAACCGTTAACTGCTCATGAATATTTCATGGACTTGCAATGGTCGTTATTTACATTAAAATTATAGTAAAGTTACTTTTTGGAAAGTAGTTATAATGTATATTCATAGCAGTGCACTCGAACGCATTCCCATCACTACAGATATGTGGTTGCTGATCAAGTGGAAAAAAAACTACGGCAGCGAGTTTGTAATCGTGAAAAAAGAAAAATATGGACAATCGCCTTAAATATACTATATAATTCGTAATGACGCTGTAGATTGTACGTGTGTAGATTTAAAAAATAAAAACGTATTGTAAAAAGCAAAACAATTCGCTCTTCAAAAATTAGAACGTACCAGAACAAAGAAGAGACGGAACGTATTTTAGTATCGAAAAACGGCCTTAAAGCGGTGTTGTTGTAATATTCGTCTCCGGGTCAACGCCTTGAACACGGACACGATGACACGGCAAGGCGGCTAGGCAAAACAACCGAACGTCATGGCGTCATTCGTCCGCAATTCCGTTATTGTTGTTCACGCTCTTCCGGGAGACTTGTCCTTGGCGTGCACGACCGCCGCCGTCGTTTTGACGAGGCGTCGTGTGTTCACGGTCATGGCCAATAATTACACAACGACTCGTACACCTTTCTTTCTTTCGTTTATTGTCTCCGTACTAACACGGAAAACGAGTCGACCGGTCGAGCCGCACTTTGCGACGACGACCTTGGCCGCTTTCTTATTGTTATGCAATTTTTCCCGCATCTGTCCACGTCATTCCATGCGTCAAATCCAAACTCTGCGATACACAAACAAACGTTCATGATAAATGCGATGAGTGTAGACAAAAATAACATCCACTATTCACTCACGTAATACGTTTGGCCTGTTCACACTTAACGAATCGGTCTTAAGTCGGATGATTCTTACGATTTGAGTGATGAGAGACGTATTTTCCACGAATCGCTGAAAAACTGCGATGTTATTAATATTCTAAACGTATTTTGAAAATATTTATTCCGATAGTTTTTTAGTTTTTTTCAATAGCGTTAATTTGAACCGTTGTTCTTCTGTTTTACTGTGTTCGTTTAGTATATTTTCATTAAACGTTTTCTTTCCTCGGTTAAATCTTTACGACTTACGTCAAAAAACGCGACGATGACGTTCAACAGAAGCTGTTGCTCACCCAGATATTGGTATTATTCAAAAAAAAAAAAAAAAAGTTATGGAATTCTCTACGATATTTAATGATTTTGATCTCTGGACGTTATTGTCCATGATTTAATTCGAAATCGGTTAAATAAACAGGTGATATGACGGGATTATTATTATAGTGTGTGCGTACGTGCGATCATATACATGATCAATTACGAGTATGTGTAAAAACATCATTGTTAAAATCACACGAGAAATAAATGCTATAGTACGGTCGGAGAAGAGTTTTTTTCGTATAATTGAAATAAATTATAATGAGAACATAATCGTGCTATAATACATAGAGCATAATTTCTTTATAATCACGTTAAATAAAGATCCTATACTGTTGTCTGTTTTAATTTTATAATATGTCATCATGAAGCGATATTGACAGTTATTTCAGTCGTAACAGCATTTTTTGATTGTATTATTGATTATCATAGTGCGAGTAGACACGATGATATATAATTATTTTATATTTAAAAAAGTGATATTTTATTATTTTATGAAAAAGGTGTAATAATTTCTATTATTTTGTTCTTAAAAATGAAGTTGGAATATATTTATTTTTCTTCGATACATATTAAAATATTAATTTTTCATTAAATTATTTATTTATTATTTTCTGATAGATAAACATTAAAGTAAATATTTGAAAGCGACATTAAATAAGAACACATTTTCTGTCTATTGAACTTTCATAACGTGAATCGTGTAGGCAGGTGAAACATAGCTTTTTAATAAGCGCAGTCCTTAATTAATTGCATTCTTGAAAAAATATAATATTAAGTTGTTGCTACATGAAGCATTAGTCCACAGAGCATACGTCGAATAACACGTTTCAAAAATGCCGTATTTATTATAGATAATATAATAAGGAATCAAATTTCCATATAAACTAGAGTTCACAACTATTGCAGTTGAAAGAGTATATTTTTTTTTTTTTAGTGTGTAGTATTCGATATTTGTGTGTGTGTGTGTGTGTGTGTGTGTGTGTGTGTGTGTGTGTGTGTGTGTGTGTGTGTGTGTTTACAGCCTATTCTCTGTTAGATGCCTGTTCTTTTATTATTATGACTTCAGTAGGCTGGTAAACTCAAATGTATATTGTTCAACAAGTTGTGTGCAGCTGCTTCGTTTCGTTTACTGTGCTGCAGTGATTTGAACAGCGAGAAGGAATGTTTTTGATCCTGCACACCTGTTGCCGTTGAAATAATACGAGCATCTGCGTCTTCCCACACTAACACTGGTGTATTATAATACATTAAAATACACACACACACACACACACACACACACACACACACACACACACACACACACACACACACACACACACACACACATAGTATAATATAATTTATCGTTATGACGTCTAGAAAGTGGTTTTCCACGACGTCTTCGTTGGTATATGTGGTGTGTTAAATGTTTATCGTCGATGTTTATAATATTAAAAAAAAAACGTTAACTGCTCATGAATATTTCATGGACCTGCAATGGTCGTTCTTTACATTAAAATTAAAGTAGAGTTATACTTTTTGGAAAGTAGTTATAATTTATATCCATATCAGTGCCCTCGAACGTATTCCCATCATCACGGATTTGTGGTTGTTGATTAAGTGGAAAAAAAAAACTCCGACAGCGAGTTTGTAATCGTGAAAAAAGAAAAATATGGACAATCGCCTTCAATGTACTATATAATACGTAATGACGCTGTAGCAGATTTAATAAACAAAATGTAATCTAAAAAACAATTGTGAAGTAATTCACTTAATTATTAAAATAATTTTTTCAAGAAAAATATTATAATCATAAATAATTATTAGTTTACCTATGTGCGTATTTATATTTTTAATAAACATTTCATAAACACTAAGAACTATCAGCATTGAAAATTATTGATCATAATTATTTACATTACATTTTCGGGCTGTCCATTGTCTGGTATTATTGACATAAATTTTGTTGCGATTCTATAAATGAAAGTTATTCATAATAATATGTTTTATTTTGTTATCGTTTTATATCAGTCGGCCTACGTGAGTTATCGACTCGTCTTATATTTATATTTCCATTTTTTTTTTTTGGTTTTTTGAGATCTCTCGTATAATATTATTACCAGGGTTCGGATTTTATAGCACGAAAAAGGACTAAAATATGCGCTGTAATATGCCCTAAAAATATCAAAAATAGCAAAAAAAAAACAATTTTTTTTTTAAATAATCATCTTTTACTGGTGGTTTAAATTTGTATCTTTTGAATTAGTACGTATAACTTAAAGAAAATTGTAAAATCTAAACAGTGATGAAATATATATAAATAAAACAGATGATAGGGCGTAAAATGTGTAATATTCGATATTTTCGAGCTTCTTAAAAATAGACTAACTTGTTTAATATTGTTTACCTACATCTATAATATTATTTATAAATTAATTACGAAACAAAAATGTGGTAATTTTTCTCGACAAAAACGATATTTATGAAAACTACTATTTTTTTTAATAAATAAAGCATTATATAAGAAAAATGGTACCAACACTTTAAAAATAGCACTAAAAATCTAAAATGCATCAAATATGCAAAAAATAGCAAAATAAAATTTCATATTTAGAGTCCCTGGTGTATAAAACAAATTTATAGCCCACCCTGATATTTTTATCTGTATTTTATAATAATTAGCAAATGCTATAAAATCCGGACCCTGATTATTACATTATATTTTCTTACAATTTCCGTATCTACAATATTTCCACTAGAATAGTGAAAAGTATATACAAAGTCTAAACAATAAAAAAAAAAAAAAAAAAAAAAAAAAAAAAGAATAGTGAAAACTGAAAATTATGTTTGTAATGGAAAAAATTGTGTATTATGTATGTAAAAATAATCTACTAAAGTCGGGGTGGCAAAAAATTGTTGGCCCGGGCGCCGAATTTCTAAATGCGACTCTGCCTTGAACACGCGGACACGACGACACGGCGAGGCGGCTAGGCAAAACAACCGAACGTCATGACGTCATTCGTCCGCAATTTATTCCGCTATTGTTGTTCGCGCTCTTCCGGGAGACTTGTCCTTGGCGTGCACGACCGCCGCCGTCGACCGTTGACGAGGCGTCGTGTGTTCACGGTCACGGCCAATAATTATTACACAACAACTCGTACACCTTTCTTTCTTTCGTTTATTGTCTCCGTCGTCGGAAAACGAGTCGACCGTTCGAGCCGCACTGTGCGACGACGGCCTTGACCGCCTTCGTATTACTGTGCAATTTTTCTCTGCGCCAAATCAAAACTCTGCGATACACAAACAAACGGTCATGATTAGTGCGACGAGTGTAGACAAAAATAACGTCCGCTATTCGCTCACGTGTCCACACTCGACACAATCGGTCTTTGACAGTGGCGGCTCATGAGTTTTTAAAAAAGTAGTGCACATTCAAAAATATAATTTAATGAACACACACACACAAACAATTGTTTACCGATTTTAATTAACAACTTTTTTTAATTCTGAAATGCATACTTTTACACTTGCTGAATTGTATTAATTTTAATAAAGTTTAAAATTAAATAATAACGATCACTTGTCTGTACAAAATACAGTAAGATACAGCGAAGAACAGGATTGTTTTGGTGATAATCAATGATTTACGAATTTATATTATATATTTACGAATTTAGATAATCGAGATATCAAAAACGAGGAAAAATAAAAATAAATAATAAAGTCGACCGCGACCGCCACGTCGAAAATAATCTGCTGATAACAATTTATTCAAATAACCGATTGGTTATGTGCACAGATACAACTGTGCACATCTATTCCATTATAATTTATAATGCGCGTGATGTGTTATGATTTGTTTTAATTTTTACACTGTTAGAATGTGCACAACGATCGTGTGAACTACCTATAGTAACCTGATGAGGGTCAGCGTTACTAATGACCTAACCGCTGTTTCACCCTATAAATAATCAAACTCAAATACATTTTCGTAATCTGAGTTTCTAGAAATCTTTTAAAAGGTATTTAGTAGTATTAATATGATTTAGTATTTTTAATTTTTTGTGCTGTCGGTAGGTGGTGCACGTGCACTTGTGCACATAAATACGAGCCGCCACAGGTCTTTGATCGATTTCCATCGGATAATTCTTACGGTTCGGGTGAAGAGAAACGTATTCTCCGTGAATCGCTAATCGCGATGTTATTCATAGTATTCCATTCGTATTTTGAAAATATTTATTTAGATAGTTTTCCATTCATTAGCGTTAATTTGATCCATTGTTTTTCTGTTTTACTGTCCTCGTTAAATGTTTCCATTAAAAGTTTTCCTTCCTCGGTTATATCAGTGCGATTTACGTCGAAAAAACGCGACGATGGCGTTCAACAGAAGCTTTAGCTCACCGAGATATTGATATTATTAAAAAAAAAAGACAAGTGGCATTCGGGACTGCCGCGATAAAGCTATTGCATATTAAATAAATAAGAAGTTGATATAATTTTAAATTTTTTTATTATTTTAGTTATTCAGGAATTTGTATCATAGAAACTATAGGCGTATGATAACTAAAATATGAAACATAAGTTTTTTTTCTCATAAAATGAGTTTGTTTCGTTGGTATGACAATACGGTTCGCCGCGCGGTAGACAGAGAGGGAGATTACGGGATTCCACACGTAGTGGTCACGGTTTTTCGTTACGAAAAATTTTTTTTCAGTCACTACACCAGACCTGCGATAAAAGCTATGCAATAGCTTAAAAAAAAAACATGTTAATGAATTCTCTACGATATTTAATGATTTTGATCTCTGAACGTTATTGTGCTTGATTCAATTCGAAATCGATTACAATTTATAAACAGGTGATACGGTACAGTTTATGATATCGTGTGCGTGCTTGTGATCATATACTTGATAAAATTACGAATATGTGTAAAAACATAATCGTTAAAACAACACGAAAAATAAATAATGTATTTTGGTCGGACAAACGTTTTCTTCGAATAATTTAAATAAATTATATGGAGAATAGAATCGTGCTCTTGTCACTATAACGTAAATTTTATCATACATTTACGTAAAATAAAGCTTCTATTATTGTTGGACGTCGTCATCATGAATTGATATTAAAAATCAAATCCGGTTTCAAAAACATCGTATTTATTATAGACACTATATAATAAGGAATCTAATTTCCATATAAACGACAGTTGACAGCTATTGCGGTCGAAACAGTAACAATAAAATATATACATTTTTTTTTTTTTAAGTGTTCGTAGTTCTCGATATTTGTGTGTGAGTGTGCGTGTGTTTAGTCGTGTGTGGGTATCTGTGTGAGTGTGTCATCGTTGAGAGCTTAGGTTATATTTTACTGGACAATAGTTGTTATTCGCAAAAACGAGGGTGTATTCCCGGAATAATACACAGTAGGAATTATGATTACTCGACCAATATATAAAGTTAACGTATATTGTTCGTTTTTTTGTCACTTCAGCGGGTCATCACTATAATAGTGGTAAAGCGTTTTTTGTAACAACGTTTACGCGACTTCGATGTCGTCCCGTCACAATAAGACACGACGAGGCATTAGAAAACGATACGATTTTTCTGTCCGCTAAAATCTTTAGTACAACGAGTTCATTGTTACGATTACATTATATTCTATTGTAGTAATCTGGCGTTGAATATCGTCATTTATATAGTACACATCGGTTATTCTTTAAGAGTTGAATACGTTTTGTATACATTTCGTTACTTACGTCCAGAAAATTGTTATTCTACAACACAAACGATGATTAAATAAATACGAAAAATGTTCAACTCGTCTACTCTCTAAATCCCACGGTTATGATTACGGATTTTGATTCGTAAGTAAGTTCAAGTGTCTGAGTGTGTGTGTTTACTCGGGTATTGAGGCATGTTTAAGAAAGTCATATTTTAGAATGCCAAGTTTTAGAACACCAAGTTTTAGAAATACAATGTTTTAGAAAATACAACTTTTAGAATACCTACTGAGTTTTAGAAATACTGTGTTTTATTACTCGTACTATGGTTTTTTTTTAGAAATATATGCATTTTTTTCTCTTTACTCGTAGATAAAATGTTTTCTGACAATTCTTTTTTAGTAAAAATAAATATTATTATCGTTAAAACATAAGATTATTAGCAATAGCTCTCATAAATTCATCTAAATTATAATTAGAATCATCAACTATTCGTTTACATATTTGCAATAAGTTATTATTCCGTGTTTCATTGTACTTTTTTCTCTTGGATAATTTATATGAAATCAACGATTCGATTGTTGCTCGAGTTTCATTACACACAAATTAGTTTAAACTAATTACAGATTTGGAAGTGTATCATAAGTTCTACATTCTGTATCGTAAATTCTATTACAACATAATACAATAATTTACTTAAAGCTCTGAATTTTGATATTTCTCCTTCCCAATCAAAAATATTTTATATACTAAAACACCATTTAAAATTGTTCTAAAACACGGGTTTTCTAAAAGGGTCATTTTCTAAAATATAGATTTTCTAAACGTTGTCATTCTAAAACTTGACTTTCGAAAACATGCACCCAAATCGTATACACGTACCTATCTCTGCTACATGGTCGTCCCAAATACACTATACGTAAATCGTATTATCTTTTATTATAGTGACTTCGGTTGGCTGGTAAATCCAAAAATCTATTGTTCAACACTTTTTGTGCAGCTGCTTTGTCTCGTTTACTATGCTACAGTCGTATGAACCCCGGGGAGGAGTGGTTTAGATCCTGCAGCGCATCTGTTGCCATAGAAATTAAACGAGCGTCTGCGTCTTCCCACACTAACACTCGTCTGTAATAATAATATATTAAAACACACACACACACATATGTGGGTACTATAATATAATTTATCGTTTAGATAGTGTTTAGAAAGTGGTTTTTCCACGACGTCTTCGTTGGTATAATATGAGGTGTGTTAAATAAATATTATCG
Source organism: Therioaphis trifolii (assembly GCA_027580255.1). NCBI lineage: Eukaryota > Metazoa > Arthropoda > Insecta > Hemiptera > Aphididae > Therioaphis > Therioaphis trifolii. The sequence goes on from CM050405.1 coordinate 42,303,830, forward strand.
TACATGTTTATAATGTAAAGGAAAAAAAGCCCGTTAACTGCTCGTGAATATTTAATGGACCTGCGATGATCGTTTTTTACATTAAAATAATTATAGAACTACTTTTTGGAAAGTCGTAATAATTTATATTCATTTCAGTGAACTAGAACGCGTTCCGGTCACTACGGACATGCCGTAGTTGTACGGGTGGAAAAATACTACGACACTGGGTATCAGCGGTCGTGAAAAGAAAAATAAGGACTGTCGCGTCCAATATATTATTTAATACGTAATGACGTGGTTGTAGATTCAATCTAAAAAATAAAAAATATATAATTTCTAAATTAGAGTGTACTAGAACAACGGAAAGACGGAATATAATTTAGTATCGATAACCCGGCATCAAAGTGGTGTTGTAATATTCGTCTTCGGGTCAAAACCTCGAACACCGCGGGGTCGATGATACGGCGGGCAGTGGCAGACTTAGGATTTTGTTTTGGTGGGGGCCCAATATTTTTTTACATCAGTAAATATTTAAAAAAAATCACTTATATTAGTCTAATGGCATATTCAAATATATAAATATTATTAATTATAATTTATTACAGTCCGTATCATCTATAACTACGGTCAAGAGACCGTAAAATATACGTCGTTATAACCAGATGTTGTTATAACCAAATGTTTTTTTATCAATATATTATACACTCGAATTCTACTTGTACAATGAATTTGTGAACCACACATGTATATTATTATAGTTTTCATTAGATTTTACAAGTACATAGTATATATTATTTTATACTTAACTTAGAATTTAAAATGTTGCTTACATTATACATTTTTTTTACGTAATTTTTAATGACAGAATTTAAAATATTTTTTACATTTTCTATTTTACACAATTATTTTAAGAAGTCAGTGATTTTTATCTGCTTTGATTTATAATTTAATAGCATATTTTGTAAAGTGAGTTTTAAATTAAAATTTTGATTCAAGTCAATATTATTTAGTAATGATAAATTAACAATATTTTCTACTGATTTATACGCTTCGTCTACGGTTAAATAAACTTTATCTTCATCAGTCATTTCCTCTTCTTCTTCTTCTTCATTTGGTTTGGATATTGTACTCTCTGTATCCTCGTTACTTAATATTCGTGTTGTAGCTACCTCAGTGTCTATATCTACAACATTTTCGAAGTTCGAACTTCTATCTCGTTAATAGCTTAAATGGTATTTTTAAAACGTATGAAATCAGCTAATACAGCATTACATTACAGAATAACTGTGTGAAGATAGTAGATGATAATATAAAATATAATCCATTAAAAGACCAATTTTAATATTCTAATAATACGCATTATGACGAAAACAGAACGATAACGTTCAAAGGACTTTCAGGTTGACTCAGATATTGTGTTTATTAAAAAAATAAGTATTGATATTGTCAAGACCATTAAAATAATTTGACCACTTAACGTTACTTTACTGGATTTAATTCGAAATCCATAACGATGTAACACAAACGAAACGCCTGGATTTTTAAAATAATGTATTTGTGTACGTGTGTAAATGTGTATGTACGTGAGTGTGTCTGTGTCATGTGTGCGTGCGTCATTCATCGGAGTTTCTGTAATAATGTTGCTGGACAATCGTACTTTTTCGTAAAACCTCGGGTTTGAACCGTGCGCAGCGGGGATTATTATAAACCCCGACATCCTTCGGTTCTTCGACAGACAATAACGCGTTGACACATATTGTATACGACCCGTATAATATAACACTACGACACATTTTGTACGTTTATTTATCACTTTAGTTGGTCGTCGCTATTGTGACGAAGCGATTTTACGAAAACGTTCACACGACTCTGGAGGTCCCGTCAGGATAACAATAAATTATGAAATCAGAAAACGCAAGATTTCTCTGTCCGCTTGAAATTTATAGTATAACGCCTTGGTGCCCGACCCACGGCCCGCGGGCCACATAGTGGCGCGTGAAGGTATTCTATGTGGCCCGTTACGAATTTTCTAAAATAAAGACAATTAAAAAAAAAAAAGTAAAATAATTATAAAATATTTTTTTTATTAATTTATGAATTATTTTAAGTAATTATTTTTGAAAACACGTCATATTTTAATATTATTACATAGAAATCTTAAAATATAAAATCATTTAAAATTGAACTCGATTTTATAACTTTAACAACAAAGAGAAAATAAAATAAAAAATAAGTAACAACTGATAATATCATGCAGGATTTATCCGGCGTTGGTGAGTTGCGGCCCAATCCCTAAATAGCGTACGAGTTGCGGCCCGGGTTTATGAGAGGTACGTACGCATTGCGGCCCGGGTTTATGAAAGGTACGTACGAATTGCGGCCATACAATGATGTATATATTACATATATATAATATATATTATATACTATATGCTATATGTCTATATATGGTATATAAACATCACAATATTCTGTATTTTCAAGTATAAAAATTATCGTACTTATATTAATATTTGTCTTAATACGAAAATAAATACATTGATTGTTATCTAAGTTATATATTATTTAAGTTTTTTCTGGCCCTCGAATATTTGTTTTCAAATTATCTGCAGGACCGTCATAGAAATGGGCGATTGTAAATTCCGCCCGAAGGGAACAGGTAAAAATAAGGTCTATGGTAAACTCCGCCCGGGAAAATTTACAGGTAAAAAAAGGTACACGTAAATTCCGCCCGAAAAAATATACAGGTACATTTATAAATAAATATTTTTAAACCAACTTTCCGTGACTGGCGTACGATGTGACTGTACTGTAAGGGTCGTGTAATCGTATCAGACGATAATCGTCAATCATGTCATATATTATCATTTTTAACTACAATAATACAATATATTGCGTATCTCATATATGGGAAAAATCAGATAAGAATTATAAATTGTTTAAATCACTTGATTTTCGTTTAGAATTCGTTGATGTTCAGTACCCGCCCAAGAGTCATATACGCACGTACCTATGATGGCTCAATATATCGAATCAGAACGTGGAAATATACTTTTAGTGGTAGAAAATTTTAAATTTTCTCGTGTTAATAGACCTTTGGCTTCTGGATTAACAAAATGGCGATGTATAGTCAAAACTAGGTATAGGTGTGTTCAAACAGTAGGATTAAGTGTAGAATATAAAACCGAAGCATCAGTTATTAGAAAATGGATAGTTAAATTTTTTGGATTAGTTTTTTTAGAGCCTGAGATGGTTTTTGATTACTTTGAAGTATTTTTAATAAGTTCTCAGCCAAATGACGATCGATTAAAACAATTTTCAAATTATTTATTAAATAATTATATACGTAATGACGCAGATTTTCCACCAAATATTTGGGCTGCTGCCACAGCAGATTTGAACCGTACGTCTAATGCCTGCGAGTCATTTCATTCGCATTTCAATAAAAGTTTTAATTCTAACCATCCCCATATTTTTATATTTATAGACGAACTTAAGCAAATTCAATTAGAAAATTATATCAAAATAAACAGTATAGATGAACCTAAGAAAAATATAAATTCAAAATCAAAAAAAAAATATATATATACATGCAGAATATAATTATAAAGTATAAAAATAGTGAGATATCTATTGATGACTACGTTAACAACGTGGCTCATTATTTTGGTGATTTTGACAAAAAAAAATAGATAATGTTTTGACTTTATTATTATAATTGTTACTATTATTTATATAACTTATTATTGATAAATATGTGAAAAACATTATATATATATTTATTTAGTTACTTAAATTATTTATAATGGTTGATCTATTTTATGACTGACAATATTAAACTAATATTATTATAAATACAATTATAGAAAATACAAAGTTTTGAATGTTTTGATTGAAAAATACAAAAAAAAAATTTAAAACTTTAAACTTCATTAATTAATAAGAACTTCTTACTTATAGATAATCGGGCGGAATTTACATATATGTTTTTTTACCTGTAGTTTTTTTCGGGCGGAATTTACATGTACCTTATTTTACCTTTAATTCAGTTCGGGCGGAATTTACCATTTTCGGGCGGAATTTACACGTGCCCATAGAAATCAATTGCCGACCCCTGACCTACACAGTTTGAACATTTTTACGAACCACCTGGCGTTTTTTTTTTTTTGCTTTGCTTATTAATAATTTTAACGTTTTATTTTTTTTTTTTATTTTTTTATATGTATAGAATTTCATTTCATTAGGAACTACAAAATTATGACAATATATAAGTATTGAATAAAAAAAAAAAACATCATAATAAATATATTATCTCTCTCTAACCATTCAGGCGTTTTAATCTAATTTTATATTATACTTAAAGTGATCATATATTTTTTTAATTAAAACGGGACAAAAAAAAAATCATAATTATTTGTAACAAATATTTTTAATTTAATAATATTACTAGCAAATTTCTGTGGTACTTATAATGTTTTTAAAGGACAAACAAATTAAATTAACTTATTACACTTACTAGGTAATTAACTTATTATAAACAAAATGTTTTCGAGTAATAATTACAAAATTAAATACTTGTATATTTTTCTAAAAACGATATTTCGTCGAAAAACATTTTTATTTGCATTATTTTTTTTTTGTTTACTTTTTGAAAACGAGACAATTTAGCGTCCTAAAGATTTCCCAGGGGACAACGGGACAAAGATTCAAAAAACGGGACTGTCCGTTCAAAACGGCACGTATGGTCACCTTAATTATACTGTTTCTATTGTATCTGTAACTGTATTTGTATTTTGTAATTCGTAATTGTATTTTTAATTGTAATTGTTGAAACTTATTGTATCCACAAAGTTAAAAAAAAAAAAAAAATATTGAATGCACTAAAAGAAATTAAATTACATAATATTATTATGTAGGTAAAAATATTATCATTATCGTTATGGTTTACTTCATAATTCAGTAAGTACGACGGTTGGTGTTGTTTTGAACGGACGACGACGTCTATTTATACCGGTCTCCGTATTGGTAACTCAAAGCATTAAATCACTTTCTACGTTTAATTTATTTCTATAATAATTATTTTTTGTGTACAATAAGTGGGAAAATGTATTTTCGCGCAGACAAGTTGACACAAATGAGATGAGTAACCGTAGATCTTGTGAATAATGATTCATCCTATTTTTTTTTTTTTTTAAAGGAGATTTTCATCGCGTACCACTTATGGGTTTTTCACGTACCACTAGAGGTACGCGTACCATTGTTTGAAAACCGTTGGTCTAGTGAACAAAGACGTACGACGTTCGTTGTGTGATAATATTATTATTATGATTAACGACCTCGAGACGTCGGCCAAGTGCGACGCGGTTACCCGGGTCAGGAGCGGCCGTAACGACGACGACGACGACGATAATATTACAGTTATACGAGTATAACAAAAGATCCGATGCAAGGCCGCCACCACACCGAGTGGGTCGTGATTAAACTACGTGTGTTAGACAGACGCCCGGTGTTTTATTCAAAGTCGTTATTATTATTACTATTATTATTATTTTTTTTTTATTCTTCTTGTCGCGCCTAAACCCGCTTCTCTTAACGTCGACGTTCCCACGGCGATTCAATAGGCGTATATTATTATTATTATTATTTATAATTGATTTTTTTCGTAGACGTAATTTAAACGTGATCGTTAAAAAATATAAGAAGATATTTTACCAAAATATAATTTAAAAAATCATCTTATGCCTATTGTTCCACATTTGAATTACTAGCATAAAACGATTAGAGCGCGCGCGTGCGTATGTACGTATGTGTGTGTATGTGTATGTGTATGTGTATATGTGTGTGTGTGTGTGTGTGTGTGTGTGTGTGTGTGTGTGTGTGTGTGTGTGTGTGTGTGTGAGAGAGAGAGAGAGTGTACAAGAATGCGTGAAATACTTAAAAATTAGTATCTATATAACTAATTACAATGTATTTATATGTGCATGTATTATAGTTACTCGATACTTACTATTTAAATAACTAAATATTAAATAATCGATACTCAACAATCGAAACATTTCAATATATTTGTATGACTATTGTGTTGATATCAATTTACCGTATTATAATTATTCACTCTTTTTGTAGTTGGGTACATAATACATAGAAAGAAAAAGCTACTTCAATCAGAAAGTAGCCAAACAGTGAAATGTAAGTTTAAAATACAATTAAGCACTCAAACCGAAAGATAATTAATGAAATAATTGACTCATATAAAAAATATAAAACAATAATTTTATCATATTTTATAATTTTTATTTGTCTTTTTTTTTATCAATACGTTTAATTTATCTTTGTATTTTAAAGTTGTATTATACTATCTGTCCAATAAGAAGGGCAAAGTATTTTTTGAAGATTTGGGTTTTCGTAATAAATTCTATAATGATACATTTATTATAAATGCATAAATATAGTAATTAATCTATTATTTTTGAAAAAAAAAATTTTTTTGAAACAATGAAGTATCTGTCTATTGTATTAGGTATATTTTATTGAGTGAATCGTATGAAATACTCAGTAAATTGAGAAAAAACGTTTTGAAATACAAAATACTTGATACATTCTAAAAATATATCGCTTTATACGATACAAGATACAATATTGTATTTAAGATACGTATTTCAGATAAAGCCTATACCTGTGTATATATTTGCGTGTGAGTGTGTGTGTGTGTGTGTGTGTGTGTGTGTGTGTGTGTGTGTGTGTGTGTGTGTGTGTGTGTGTGTGTGTGTGTGTGTGTGTGTGTGTGTGTGTGTGTGTGTGTGTGTGTGTGTGTGTGTGTGTGTGTGTACGTCCGTGTTTAATCATCAACGAAAAACGACCTGTATTTTTATTTTGAGTGATATATTTGATGAGATTAAGAAAACGACTATCGTTCGAGACCAACAACTAGAACTTAATAATTTCCACGATGATTATTCTGTTTTGTATTCTTTTGATCACACTCGATCTTCGTATAGCCGGCGAACGTTCTTCACTGTATGCGCGACGGAAGACTTGAGTTTAAAAACGGTATTATCAACTACGTCGTTCTGTTTTCCGACCTGACATCGTCTCGCGTGTACACGGTTTGTGCCCCGCGGCTTGTTATATTATTACAAAAATGCTTTCGCGTCGTCCGTCGGGACTTGATTAATTTGATTCCTCCTCTTCGGGCCCGTCGACATTACTCTCTTGGACGATGGTCGTTTCTTCTATCTCAACACGCATAGCCACGTGCATTTCATTAATCATCGCGGTCCCGTCGTGAACATAATATATTGTACGATACGATTATGCGACATCTGTTCAGTGAGTAATCGGCCAAGTCCGGTGCGGTCTCCAGGGTCTGGTGACAGTGACGTCGGTAACAATAGTAAAAATGATATTATGCTATATTCGACGGAAATCCACAGAGCCCGGTATTTTGATTTTTTTCGGAAGTGTCACTAACGAGCGGCTTGTTCTGTCGAACCTTTCGGGTCCTGTTTGTATGATTCAGCTAGTACTCTTGTAATTATTACGCCCACAGTTACAGATCGCGTACTGTATAGTAAAAAAACAAAAAACAAAAAAACAAAAACAAAAAAAACCAATAAAATTAAAAAACGTTTTTTACCATTATCGCGCCTGATCGCACTCAACGAAAAATAACAAAATAGTTGATACGAAAAAAAAATTATTGAGTCGATTGATATTTTATTACATTAATAATTGTATAAATAAGTATTGAAAATAATGTTTACATTACTAACTACATCAAGTTCCTATCATATTAATTAAATAAATATAATTTGCGTGTTAAAAAATATTTATTATCTATACAAATAGGTACCTATGATTTATAAATCCTACAATAATTTTATTGAACTAAAAAACGGTATTAATTTAAATAATACATAACTTATATGTATACAATAAAATAAATATTGATTTTAAAAATATATTTTTTATTCTAATGAAAACTATTTGTAGATTATATAATAGTTTTATAAATACAACAAAATATTTTATTAATATCAGACTTCTTGAAACATGATAAAATATTCATTGATTTAATAAATACATTTTTTCTTCGGACAATTTATTTTTGAAAGGCAAAATAATTTATTTATTAAAATAACAAAGTATTTATCGATTTCATTATTACAAATGTTGCGTTATTGTATTGATAAAGTGTTTCTGGGGTCAATAGCAATAATGTTTTTATTAAACTAATCTAGATTTTCATTGAATATAACGTTATTTTCTGTTGAGTGCGCCGACGTTACCGCTGTGATTTAATAATAATTATCACGCTCGCGATCGAGGTTTTCGTTTTTTTTTTTTTTTTTTTTTTTTTTTTATCACAACTGCGTTGTGTACGAGCCGTCGCGTGTCCGTGGAATTCCGATTTACGGCTCTTCGCGCGACACGTGAGTAAAATATGTTAGGACTCGCGCGTCAATAGCCTGCCATACACGAGCGGATTTTTAGACGGATTTGGACCTCGAAGAATCAAGTCCACTGGGAAACGTCCACAAATGTGCGGTAATTAAAGGATCAAATCTTTTGGGTAAAACAAATCCGACGGAATAATTACTTCGAATCAGGTTCTTCTGTCGGCCACTAACTGACAAGGACCGGATCCTATACGAAAAATATCAAATTATTGCCATAAGTCGTTCTTCAGGCGGTATTGCTTGTCTCATAACTGTATCATGTTCAGATATATGAGGCCGGAGTAAATCCTAGAGAAAAATAATATAGCCTTTTATATCGTTACGTCCTCTCCGGCCACGTCGTCGTCATTGCTTTCTCGGACGATCGGTTTTTTTCCATCTGCACCGCCCGTACGTGCGATCGTACGCGGACGTCATAAAATCGGTAAATGTATAAGTTGCGTCCCGAAAAAAAGGTTCCGACAACAACATGAGTGAGTTGCGGCCCCATATTGCTCAGGTACATATACGTACCTACTCGTGAGTTGCGGCCCGTGTTTCTGACACGGATACGTAGGGTTGTAAAATTTCATGAAATTTATTTTCATGAAATATTTCATGAAAATTTCATGAAATATATAATTTGAGTGAAAATAAAAATTTTGTTTCATTTTGATAAAAAAAAAAAAAAAATGTTTGTTTCATTTCAGTAAAAAATATAATGCTTTAATGACAATATACGTACCTATTCAACTAACACACACACACGTATTGGATTTCGCATTAAATGAAGTAATGTAATATTAGAGTTAAATTTTTTTTTTTTTGTACCCTCCGCGAAATAGTTTCGCTGAAAAAAAAAAAATATCAGCATCATTGTCAAACCGATTGTTAAACCAAAGCCAGTTTCACTCAGAAGAAAGCGATGTGCATCTTGTACACATTTTAATAGATTTATGTATTACAATAGTCATTAGCAGAGATGAGAAGTTATAGGAGCTAAAATAGACAAAAAATATACATGCAAATATGCAAGGAAAATTATGATATATGCATCAAAAATTTGAAAATATGCAAAAAATATATTATAATATGTATTTTTTTTTATAAATAAAAAACTTGTTTACAATAAATTAATATAAATAATTTTTAACTGAGTGATAAATTGACAATTTTATAAGTTTTGTAATACATTTAATAATTATTTTACATATTATATTTTACATTGACAATTCTACAATTGTCAAATTTGCTATCTGCATTTTTATTTTATTGTTTATTGACTACAAACATACCAAATTCCACAAAGTAATAAATTTTTCAAGTCAATTGTATTAAAATCCACATTATTTTACTAAATATGCATTTTTATGAACAAAAAAAAAGATGAATATACAACTTTTATAAAAATTACCAATATATGCAAAAATATGCAAAATTAAAATACCAAATTTCAATTCATTAGGTTATTTTAGCTCACCTAGCTATAAATAGAAGATACAGAAAAAAATATACAAAATATCCTATAACTTCTCATCCCTAGTCATTAGATATAATACAATATGCACACAATTATGTTTTGCATTATATTATACGTATTACTATTATTATAATTATTATAATTATGGTTTCATTGATATAATACACTTGATGAAGTTTATACCTATCGAAATAAAAAATACTTTTAAATTTAATTTTTTATTTTTTGGATTCTCCTGATTGTACTGACCTATATTATTTTTTTATTTTATATTTGCTCTGTGCGTGTTTTATTTGCCACCGTTCGGTTTTTCGTTGTATCCCGTATAAACACCGTATAAACAGACGAAAATGAAGCTGAGTGTACTCCAAATGCACCAGGATCCCATGCGGCCGTACCCGGTTTGAACAGTTCGTGACGGCAGTGGCCGAGAGACGACAACGCTACGCGGACAGCGGCGACGGTACACCATATATTAATACAAAATAAAAATGTCGAATTCAAAAATACGAGTGAAAGAAAAATCTCGCAGTGTCAATAATTACAAATGTTTTAATGTTTTTATTGAAATATACTGCCGATTGACGTGCAATTAATGATTTTTGTGAAAATTTGATCGTCAAACGTGTAGAAAGAAAATCCCGACAAGCGCTTATTATATACGAAACAAAACGTGACTACACTTATCGTACATTTAATTTACCATATTACATTTTACCGTTTATACGATAGTTTTTTCCTTCTACAATGAAACCTCGGTATCTCGAAGTCGCAATAGTCAAAAAAAAAATCGACATATCGAGACTTCGAGTTACCGACCGAATTTAAAATATTCTTTGATAATGATTATGATTATGATCGCGACTGAAAAAAAAATCCACATGTGGGAACATCGTGATACCGAGGTTTCACTGTATTGGAACACTCATTGAGCATAATGACGGATAATTTCTTTAAAGTACATCGAAAAATAATTCATAATCTGAAAACATGCACAACGGAATTTTTGAACCATGTCTACTCGTATTACTTGATAAAATGGACAAATTGATAAATATTAAATAATAATAGACAATAACCATTGTAAAGTTAAAACATTTGTCGCTTGATCTACACCAAAATAACTAGTAAAAAGCAATTTTTTTTTTTTGTACGAATTCGATTTCTATGTAGTGAATGCATGAAAAAGTTTCATATTTATGTATTTTACAGAGTAAATCACTTGTGTAAATATCCGTGGTACATCTGGTATAAATGTACTAACTTACATATTGTATGGCGTAGGCAATATAGTAAGTAACATTAGCTTTATCATTTTTATATTCATTCAATATTAAACTTCTATCACGAGTTACGAACAAACGAAATTGTAATAATGTTGATTTGCAATCGAGTGACTACAACAGATATAATTGTGTTTGTCATCATTAGGGAACGGATTTGCATGTAATAAAAATACAGAAATATGTACATATATATTATAATCCCGGCGACACCGTTTTCCTACTGCGCTAAGCGTAATACGTCATACACGACGCAAAAAACGCGCTCCTAGGAAAGCGTACCTTAAGGATGGTAGTATGGTACTATAAGACTACTCGACTTTTGTTTTTATTCTGGAAACAAATAAACAATGATATAGGTACCTGCGATTAAATCATTAAACTTTTGATTATATGATTAAGTGCAGAGGTTTAAACGATTTCCTTTTAATTAAACTCACATTACATTCATACACACTTTTGTAGCATTTTAATTACAGGGTTTGCAGACGTCATACGTATATATGAGTACTTATGTAGTCATGGGTTGAAAAATACATGTTTTTAACAAATACTTAGGCGCGTAATATTCTACGCGCCGGCGTCGAATGTCGTTATAGGAATTTTATCGTTGACAAGAATAGAATCACATGAACACTTCACGCTCCAACCATCGGGGACAACAATAAGTGCAATCTTTTTGCGTGGCGCCATGACCCGCCGCTTTCACGTGTTGTAAGACGACAACTGACGGTCGAACGAATATTATTATATTTTATTACTATTGTATACGGTCCTCGTCGACCGTCCGTCTCTCGGAGAAACGAACCGACCGTGCCTTATATATAAACATTTATAATATATTATTTCCGTATTATGTCTGTCGAAACGCCACGCCGTTATAACTGCGACGCGTAGATGCATATCTTCTCGGCGCCGAGGACATTACGAGCAGACGTACGCCGTACGTGTGTACGTGTGTATCCTGTCGACTCTTGCCCCCCGACCCGAGGTGTACCGGCACACCTAGGCGCCAGACTTTTGTTGTCTCGGCGCCACCACCGATATTGTGTCGACTACGGGTGACGGAATGGTCAAAGAGTCGCCTCGAAAAACAAAATATTATGTTGTCATGTCATCGACATAAATCATCCGATTCGGTCTTGAGTGATACCGTCTACGACGATCGACGTTAATGGATCGAAACGACTGTGTATAATACGACTAACGCCCAGAAGGAAAAACAATAATACGTATTCATTAACTTTCGTAAAGGTGCCTATGAATAACACACGTGACTCGTATACAGTAATGATTCTCTCTTGTAGTATTGAGCGATAGAAACGAAAAAAATTTAGGTCGTAAGAAGTGTAAAACACATAAATAAAGAATTTTCTAAACATTTTGCAATAGATCAATTTAACATTTAACGTCAAGTCGATCGGTCGTGATCCGCGCAACGAATGTGATGAAGTTGCGCGCACACGCGGGTTGCTGCGCCGACGACTCCGGGACTTAAACGATCGCACAGAAAGTAAGACGTCGTTTCGCGTCTGAGAGTTTGACGAAGACAAATCCGGTTGAAAGATTTCGGCTAGACGATTAACGTGCACTCAAACGTTGTGATCAAAAGACGTTTTGGTGCAGTTAAATAAAATTTGAATCGATTAGAATACGAGTTATATAGAGATAAACCTACAGTAGAACCCCTCTCGTCCGCCCTCGGCTGGTCCACCACTCCGGCTGATCCGACTATAGTATTATCGATATGAATACTATATAATTTAGAACACGTTTGATGTTGGCCTTCAGTACTATGAGCAAAATTCAACCTCAACACCTATGGACATTTTGTGGATCAAGAAATGGAGGAATATTGCAGATAAATCTAGAATGTCATTTGCTAAACAAAAATCTATAACTAACTTTTTTTCTAATGTAATGTAAAATATAATAAATTTCTAATATAATCTTGTATGTAATATGTAAATAAAAATGTTCTGATTATCCGACCTTTTTTGTGTTCCGACCACACCCCCAGTCCCGAAGGTGCCGGATTAGAGAGGTTCTACTGTATATTTATTTAGTTAAATTTGTAATTTTTGGTTTTAAGATCCGCAATTTTTACAGAAGGTTTTTATCAGTAAACTTTGCTGTGTTTACATTTTTAAGGTAACAGGATGCGTTAATTTTGTTTAAAATGAGCTAGGAAATGTAATGACTGTCTATTATCCAAAAAAAATTTCCAAAATTTAATAAATCTCACAAATTAATTTTAATAAAAACATAATATATAATAACGTATAATACGATTTGGTTACATATCCTTATTATAATTATATGTTATATATAATTATCATATTATTATAATTATTTGGAACATATCCTTATTATAATATCATTGATATGATAAATGTGCTTAATAAATATTACGAAAGACGAGTTATTTTCCTGGTACATAAAAATAATTAATTATAAATATAAAAATAAAATAATTTTTTAATTGATATTTATTTATATAGATATGTACGTATGATTTTATTTTAGTTAAATTAAACGAGTGTAAATACTGCTAATATAATAAATGTAATATATACACACACACACATAAAACAATACCTATCATTTAACTATGAAAATTGTTTGACAATGACAGCATAATATGACATTACACGTATTCAATTACGCACATACAAACACATAATGGATTTCGAATTAAATCAAGTAATGTAACATTTAGAGTTTAATTTTTTTTGTACCCTCCGCGAAGAAGTTTCACTTAAAAAAAAAAAATAATAAAAATTATTGTCAAACCAATAAATATTAAGTATCGTGTTTCACTCAGAATCTAAAATAGATGTGCATCCTGTACACATTTTAATATACTTACGTGTTACAATACTCATTATGAGAGTTGTAAAATGTCATGAAATTTATAATTTGAGTGAAAAGTAAATATTTTGTTTCATTTTGATAAAAAAAAATAAAAATGTTTGTTTCATTTCAGTAAAAAATATAATGCTTATGTTTTTTTTAATTATAGAATACTATTTGTATTATTAATTGTACTAAATAGAAATAAAAACTAATTTATATAAATTAACAATTAACACCATAATAGTTTATAGTTATTATAATTTATTAACAATTGATTAAGGAGGTAACACACCGATACTAATTGAAACACGTTGAAACACCTGAAGAAATTTTACAAAATATAGATGAATTTATAAATAATTGGCCAGTAGTTCCATTACTCAACAGCTATCACATTATTGCAAAAGTTTCTCATCAAAAAAGTATATTGGTACTTAGTGAGTTTAAAAGTTAAGCACAAATTTATAGAATTTATTGTAAATATGGTGAAACACGCAATATTATACCAGCATCGGGAAATGTAAAATGCTTAAAAATAAAATGACTGAATTCATATTATATAAATATATTATTCGAAGACTAGTTAAATGTAAAATAAATAACAGACGATTAGAACTATTACTTATTAGAAGAATATTATCATAAAATTACCTATTTATAGGCATCTGATTGACTATACCACGTTAAATAGGAAACTCCAAACATTGTACCAAAACAATATTATACAATATCAACTGATTAAATGACATTTTTAACAGTCACTATTTCAAACGTAAAAAAAAAAAATATTATTCAATATTTCATAAAGCGGGAAATTTTCAATAATGAAATATTTCAAATTTACAACCCTACGTATACGTCGATTGCGTCCAACGGAAAATCCGTAAAACTATACCGTTTATAATGTTTTTATTGATGGCTGGGTAATATTCACAAATTCAAGAGACTTTAAAAAATATGGAATTAAAGGTGAAGACCTTTTGTTAGTTATATTAATAACGAAACAAATATATAGGTAAATGTATATTAGGTTTCTCGGCAGTTCGTAATTTACAAGCTTTATGCAGTTTGAACAAGATATTAATTGTACGCAGACGATACTTTCAAAAGTTGCCCGAAATTATTTTGTTAACTTTTTACTATTCATGGTGCGTTCAGGCCAGGCTCAAGCAATTTTACACACCTTGGCAAACTTAAGTTTTGCCGCCCCTTATACACGTAAATACTAAATAAAATATTTTTTCACATAAACATTACTAAAAAAGCTGGTAAGTGAGATGATGGTGGTACATGTTCGTCCTTCGTCCCCTCGGTCCTCGGACAAGATATTGGTGATGAATGTATTAAGTTTTAAAGAAATGATGACTCATTTCTTTAGTATAAAACGATTCTGAGCAAAGCTTCAGTGTAATATAATATATTATTATTTAAATACTGTTTACGTATTTTGCGGTTATTTGTATAATTTTTGGTGAGTTTTTTTGTAATTAAACCCTCATAAAATATTCAATTAGATATAACTCATTTAAACTTCAATTGTTATACCAATTATAACTCATTAGAAATAAACTTAAAAGAAATGAGACAATATCGAAAAAAATCGTATAATAATTTATTAAAGTGTGTATAAAAAAAATCCTGACTAACGATTTTTGAACTTTTGTTAGGATAATTAGGTAGGTATTATATGTGTAAGGTCATATTAAATTTTCAGAACTTTTTGTCAAATATTTAAAATTATATTACATAAAAACTTTCAAACAATTTGGTAAATTAAAAGTTCTATATTTAAGTCAAAAGTGCTTTAATTGTTCTGAAAATGTTGTCCAATATAAAAAAGTATGTATTTGATATTGGATAAAATTTTCAAGTTTCTATCTTCAATACTTTTCGATTTATGACTAAATACCTAAAATCTGAACAGTGAAAATCTCGTTTACGGCGGATTTTTACCGATTTTACCGTTTTTACTCAGTTTTTCGATCATTATTTTTGATTACTGGAAAAACTATGGAGATTTTGGAAAAATGACCTCTCTAAAGTACCATCTCAGTTCAATTTCGAATCTAAAAAGTTGCTGGACGAAACTTTTGGACAAGGATTTCTATACGAAAAAGTGTTTACAGAAAAAAAAAAAAGAAAAAAAAAAAAAAAGAAAAAAATAAACATCATTGTAAAACCATAAGATCCTTCGCTTCACTCAGAATCTAATATAGTTGATTCTGAGTTCATTATATTTGTTAATATGAAGTTAATAATTGATTAGATTGATATATTTATACTTTATAGACAAGCAAATCCCTACAAATGTTAAAAAAAAAAAAAAAAAACAATTCTAAAATAGTTGTACTAAAATAGAAAAGATAATTTCATTGAAATATTTCTTAAAGCGGGAAATTTCCAATTATGAAATATTTCATGTGAAACATTTCAAATTTACAACCCTAGTCATTATCCATTAGACATAATATGATATACACAAAATTATGTTTTGCATGATATTATACATATTATTATAGTTTCATTGAAATAATATACTCAAAAAACGAAACATACAATGCTTTTTAATTTAATTCATTTTCGTAGGATTCTCCTGATTGTACTAACCTATAGTATTATGACATTTCGTTATTTTATTTTAGCTATGTGCCTATTTTATTCGCCACCGTTCGATTTTTCGTTGTATCCCATACAAACACCATATAAACAGACGAAAATGAAGCCGAGTTGTACTCCAGACGCACCAGGATCCCATGCGGCCGCACCCGATTTGAACACTTCGTGACGGCAGCGGCCGAGAGACGACAACGCTACGCGGACAACCGCGGCGACGGTACACCATATTATACACTATTCGAACGGCGAACATGTCTCCCGAAAATCGTCTACAAAACATACAAAATAAATGTATCGAATTCAAAAATACGAGTGAAAGAAAAATCTCACAGTGTTAATAATTACAAATGTTTCAATGTTTTTATTGAAATATACTGCCGATTGACGTGCAATTAATGATTTTTAGTAAAAATTCGATCGTTAAACGCGTAGAAAAGAAAATCTCGACTGGCGCGGGCGCTTATATATTACGAAACAAAACGTGACTAAACTTATTGTACATCTAATTTACCATAATATATTTAACCATTTATACGACAGTTTTTTCCTTCTTCAATGAAACCTCGGTATCTCGAAGTCGCAAGGGTTAAAAAAAAAATCGACATATCGATACTTCGAGTTACCGACCAAATTTAAAACATTCTTTGATATGATCGGGACTGAAAAAAAATTCCGCATTCGGGAACTTCGCGATACCGAGGTTTCACTGTATTGGAAAACTCATTGAGCAAAATGACGGATAATTTCGTTAAAGTACATCGAAAAATAATTCATAATCTGAAAACATGCACAACGGAATTTTTGAACCATGTCTACTCGTATTACTTGATAAAATGGACATATTGATAAATATAAAATAATAATAGACAATAATCATTGTAATGTTAAAACATTTGTCGCTTGATCCACACCAAAATAACTAGTAAAAAGCAATTTTTTTTTTCACGAATTCGAATTATATTTAGTGTTTAAATGTTATATGTATGAAAAAGTTTCATATTTATGTATTGTACAGAGTTAATCACTTGTGTTTTCTCTATTCGGTCCTAGAGCTTCGTACAAATTGGGTGGGATGTTGTATTTTTTTAAATCTTCGGAGTATTGATAGCACTCCGTTATTATGTGCTTCACTGTTAGTGTAACTCCACAGACTGAACATTGAGTGGGTTCTTCTTTGGACATGAGGTGTTTGTGTGTATGCCTTGTGTGACCTATTCGGAGACGATTTATAAGAATTTTTTCTCTCCTGCTGAGATTTGGGTTTTTCCATATGTAAAAATATGTAATTATGCCAAAATATGTAAAAATGTGTAAAATAAAAGTAGCATCATTTTAATAGTAATGATTAGGGAACGGATTTATATGTAAATACATATTTTTATTAAAACAAGATGTTTAAGATTCGATTAGAAATGTTCATGATTTAAAACATTACTATTAAAATGATGCTACTTATATTTTATTTATTTTTATCGTCTATTATAAATCTCACAGACTCTCTTTCTTAAATTCCAATGTTCACGGAGCATATATATTCTTCATCTTCGTCGTCGATCATTGAAATTTGTCGAAGAAGTGTAATTATTTTCTTCTTTCTTTCAAGACGATTCATTACGATTTCGAAATTCTCATTAATAACATAATTTATTACAAATACATTATACACTGATCACGCTTTCAGTAGTCGACTGAATTGTTTAACGCGCCACCTGCACCAAGTTTTGTAGGAAAACATTTTTACGCCGCGTAATACTATTTACGCTCACGCCGACGAGATGGGTTTCCGGCTTGCAAAAAACGCGCTCCTAGGAAAACGTACCTTAAGAATGGTAGTATGGCACTATAAGTCTAATCGACTTTTGTTTTTATTCTGGAAACAAATAAACAATGATATAGGTACCTGCGATTAAATCATTAAACTTTTGATTATATAATTCAGTGTAGAGGTTTAAACGATTTCTTTTAATTAAACACACATTAACATACATACGCGCGTTTGTAGCGTTTTAATTACAGTGCTTGTAGACGTCATACGTAAATATGAGTACCTATGTAGTCGTGGGTTGAAAAATACATGTTTTTAACAAATACGTAGGCGAGTAATATTCTACGCGCCGGCGTCGAACGTCGATATAGGAATTTTATCGTTGACAAGAATATAATTACTTCACGCTCCGACCATCGGGGACAACAGTAGTTGCTATCTGTCTGCGTGGCGCCATGCCACGCTGCTTTCAAGCATTCAAAGACTGCAACTGCCGGTCGAACGAATATTATTATATGTTATTACTATTGTCTACGGTCCTCGTCGACCGTCCGTCTCTCGGAGAAACGAACCGACCGTGCCTTAAATATATAACCATTTATAATATATTATTTCCGTATTAAGTCTGTCGAAACGCCACGCCGTTATTACTGCGACGCGTAGATGCATATCTTCTCGGCGCCGAGGACATTACGAGCAGACGTACGCCGTACGTGTGTACGTTGTACCCTGTCGACTAGGTGTACCGGAACACCTAGACGCCAGACTTTTGTTGTCTCGGCGCCACCACCGATATTGTGTCGACTACGGGTGACGGAAGGGTCAAAGAGTCGTCCCGAAAAACAAGATATTTTGTTGTTATGTCATCGACATAAATCATCCGATTCGGTCCGCGAGTGATACCGTCGACGACGATCGACGTTATTGATTAGAAACGACTGTGTGTAATATGACTCAAAGCCCAGAAGGAAAAACAATAATACGTATTTATTAACTTTCGTATAGGTGCCTATGAATAACACACGTGACTCGTAATACAGTAATGATCGTATGCCTATAGAGCAGGGACGGCGAACCTTGTCATAACTGTTAATGCAAATAGTTTTCCATTCATCAAGTCCTGGTCAACTGTTGTTCTATTACTACTTTTTCTCTCTTGTAGTATTGAGCGATAGAAACAAAAAAATTTTAGGTCGTAGGAAGTGTAAAACATATAAATCAAGAATTTTCTAAACATTTTGCAATAGATTAATTTAACATTTAACGTCAAGTCGATCGGTCGTGATCCGCGCAAAGAGTGCGATGGATTCGCGCGCACACGCGGGTTGCGGCGCCGACGAATCCGGGACTTAAACGATCGTACAGAAAGTAAGACGGCGTTTCGCGTCTGAGAGTTTGACGAAGACAAATCCGGCTGAAAGATTTCAGCTAGACGATTAACGTGCACTCAAACGTTGTGATCAAACGACGTTGTGGTTCAGTTAAATAAAATTTGAATCGATTAGAATACGAACTATATAGAGATAAATCTATATTTATTTCGGTAAATTTGTAATTTTTGGTTTTAAGATCCGTAATTTGTACAGAAGTTTTTTTATCAGTAAACTTTGCTGTGTTTAAATTTTTATAGTAACCGGATGCGTTAATTTTGTTTTAAACGAGCTAGGAAATGTAATGACTGTTTGTTATCCAAAAAAAAGTTTCAAAATGTAATAAATCTCATAAATTAATTTTAATAAAAACGTAATATATAATAACGTATAATACGATTTGTTTCGTTGTATCGGTTGGATTGTTAGTTTTTAAACAACACATATTGTATAACAAACACCCATAGTAGGCACCTCATTTTTTTTGTACCCTCTGCGCAGAAGTTTCACTAAAAAAAAAAAAATAAATAAACATCATTGTCAAACCAATAAATATTAAGTACCACGTTTCACTCAGAATCTAAAAAAGATGTGCATCCTTTACACAATTTAATACACTTACGTATAACAATAGTCATTACTAGGGAACGGATTTATATGTAATCAAAATACAGAAATATGTACATAATATATATGGAAGTATTATTTATAAAATATGTGCTAAAAGCATCCAAATATGTGGGAAGAAAATTTAATAATAAAAATATAATAATAATTATTATTATTAAATTATCGAAACGATTTGCTGCATTGAATTATTACAATTTCATTTAAATTATCGAATGTTAAATGTCGCCTTTTAGGTTTCAAAATAGTTTTAAAACGGCTAGCTGTATTAAGATATCTATTATATCTATATAAAAATTATAAGATAACGACAATAAAACTAAAGATAACTATTAAATATTTGCTCCACGTGGATCGTCACAGTTCATAATGGCTGTTTTTGTCCACTGCGACGATATGGCTGGAAAACGTATGAACGATGACGTATAATAGTTAAGATTTTGGTACTCGAAAATCGACGAAAAAATCAAAAATTATTAAAATATCTACTTATTTACCAAATTTGCAAAAATACGTGATCATACCAAAATATGTAAAAATATGTAAAATAAAAGTAGCATCATTTTAATAGGAATGATTTAAATCATGAACATTTCTTATCGAATCTTAAATATCAATTGTTTTAGTAAAAATATGCATTTACATATAAATCCGTTCCCTAGTAATTACTCATTAGATATTATAATATGATATACACAAAATTATGTTTTGCATGATATTATACATATTATTATTATTATAGTTTCATTGAAATAATATACTCAAAAAACGAAACATAAAATGCTTTTAAATTTAATTTTTACGCCCATTGTAGGCACCTAATTGAAACAATACGTTTTTCCGTCGAACTATTCGTTTATTCACGTATTTAAAAAGATTTTAAGAATCGGCAGAACTTTTATAATTTTTAATATTTATTTAATGTATTTATAATATTATGAGAGGCGGGAAGATAACAAACTTGAGTGACGAGGCTATAATAAACCAACACCGATATTTATATTCCGTATTGGTCATTTTTAAATTTAATTTTATTATAACAATTTTTTTTAATTTAAATAAAAAAATGTGTGATATTATGTTTTTGCCAAAATAAAACAACCGTTTCGTACATTTAATTTACAGCATACGGTAGAATCCGTTTATTAAGATGTCGTGTATAACGATATTTCGGGTAAAACGATTCTCAGGTCGGTTTTACATGTCGTGTGTATAGTAATTTTGGTCGTATACTACGATATCGGTTACAACGATAATCCGAATATAACGATGTTATTTTGCAATCGAAATTGACTAACAATCACTAACAATGCGGTTTGTGCGTATTCACCGTATCAATTTTAAAATTTTAAATGTCAATAATAAGAATATAGTAATAAACTGTGATAAATATAAATAATATGTACTAAATTGTACGTAGACGATACTTTCAAAAGTTGCCCGAAATTATTTTGCTAACTTTTTACTATTCATGGTGCGTTCAGGTCAGACTCAAGCAATTTTACACACCTACGCGAACTTAAGTTTTGCCGCCCTTTATACACGTAAATACTAAATAAAATATTTTTTCACATAAACATTACTAAAATATAGTTGATTCTGAGTTCATTATATTTATTTATATGACGTTAATAATTGATTAGATTGATAGATTTATACTTTATAGACAAGTAAATCCCTACAAATTTTATTAAAAAAAAAAAAAAAACAATTCTAAAATAGTTGTATTATAATAGAAAAGATAATTTCATTGAAATATTTCTTAATGCGGGAAATTTCTAATAATGAAATATTTCATGTAAAACATTTAAAATTTACAACCCTAGTCATTACCTATTAGCAGTGGCGGCTTGAAGGAGGTATATTTGAATCACGTGATTCATAGAAATATTAATGGGTGGGTGGGTGTCCTGTGGTTGGGAAAGGTAGTTTGAAGAATTTTCGAAAGTTGGTAATTCAATTAGAAATATAATGTTTAGCTCTATATGTGTATCAGCGTAAGTCGTACAGTAACAGCCAACATTAGGTTAAGAGACGTCGTACCCTAGTACCCGCATGTGTAAAGAATGGAATATAAATATTATATTTGTTAATTCGAAGAAATTATCGATGAAAGATAACGATTAACGTAACTCATAATAGTAGGTTACTGATTAGAGGGTGGGTGGTAAAAAAATATTAAATGTGAGTCAAGAAAAAAAAAGTTCAAGCCGCCACTGCCTATTAGATTATAATATGATATACACAAAATTATGTTTTGCATGCTATTATACATATTATTATTATTATTATTATTATTATTATTATAGTTTCATTGAAATAATATACTAAAAAACCAAACATAAAATGCTTTTAAATTTAATTTTTCGTAGGATTCTCCAGATGCACCAGGATCACATGCGGCCGCACGCGGTTTGAACAGTTCGTGACGGCAGCGGCCGAGAGACGACAACGCTACGCGGACAGCGGCGACGGTACACCATATTATTATACACTATTCGAACGGCGAATATCTCTCACGAAAATCGTCTACAAAACATACAAAATAAATGTATCGAATTCAAAAATACGAGTGAAAGAAAAATCTCATAGTGTTAATAATTAAAATCGTTTCAGTGTGTTTGTTGAAATATACTGCCAATTGACGTGTATTTAATGATATTCATGAAATTTTCACATTATATGATATTTTTTGTTATTCATGATAATTGCTATTGATTAAAACGATGTTCTATTTCAATCGGTTATTAATAATACAAATTTTATTGCTTTCGTTTTAATGTTTGATTTCATTTACAAATAACATTTATTCATTTCTTTTTTGTAATGGCATTGCATATAACTTGCAATTTTTGATGTGAGTAATACGGTTTGTAAAGTTTAGATGTTTTGCGTACCTATTAATTTAAAATCTGCTTGAACATTTAGAATTAATTAAATGTTGATGTATAGTTATTTAAATACCAAGACGAATCGATCCATTATCACATTAATTTGGTGGCCTTGTTTATTAATAATAATTTCGCCGGAAAACGATTTTGAGATCAGAATAAAATCGTTTTGCCGCGTGAAAAAATAGCTATTTGTAAAATACTATGAGAAAAAAGTCTCAAATATTAGAATGGTGCATTACTGATCAGAGATTCTCAACCAGGTAGTCGCGGCACCTCAGGGTGCCACGAACTTTAATTAGGGTTTCGCGAAATTGTCGAAATATGTTTTTTAAGACGAAACCATTTCATTAAAAAAACAGCTCTGTGAGTAATAAAACAGACTTTAAATAATTTAAAAACATTAAGAATCAAACAAAACGTATTGTGTTTCACATAATGTATAAAATATTGAGATGTTCAATCTATATTTTTAATTTGCTGTCATAAATTTATCACTCAGCCGCTTGTTTTTTACCACACATTATTCGCTAAGTGTATTGCGCCGATTGGTATGATATTCTATTATTTTACTTTACTTTATTAATTTCAATTACAATGAATAGGCGGTAAGACTGGATTCTAGTGTGTGTGCGTGTGTGTGTGTGTGCGTGTGTGTGTGTGTGTGTGTGTGTGTGTGTGTGTGTGTGTGTGTGTGTGTGTGTGTGTGTGTGTGTGTGTGTGTGTGTGTGTGTGTGTGTGTGTGTGTGTGTGTGTGTGTGTGTGTGTGCGTGAGTGCGTGTGGTGTTAATATGTGTCGAGACGCCGACCGTGCCCGATTGTAACGCGTGAGAATATTTTATATGTTTGTACCCTTTGTACAGAAGGTCCACTTCAAAAAAACTAAAATGAACATCATTGTCAAACAAATAGACACACAAGCGTGTATTCATTCTCTTTTACTCATAATCTATGTGCATCTTGTAAAAATTTTAATAGACATATGTATTTCAATATCATTTGGTATCAGTGGCGAATTCTTCAGGCATGCTTAACATGCGCCGTATGCACAGGAATACATTTTAATTTTTTTATAATAATAATAATTAATAAAAATATAAAAATGATTTTGCTGTTACAAATATTATATTACGCACTTGAAAAGAAACATAATGTACCGCAAAATTTTCATCTATTTCTGTTATACTTATCTGTGTTTATCTTTATCGTGACATTTAATGACAGAGCATGCGATAGATGTGTGCGCAAGCTATACGACGCTTGTTATAGCTGTGAAATACTGGTTATTCTGAGACCTACTCTACCAACAGCTACGGTACTAACCACCCAGAGCATGCTCATTCTTGTAATATGCTCTTCATTAATGCCGAATGCCGTCATCCATATCAAAATTACAATCAAAAATTAAATTTCTATAAACTAGCTAAATTGATTGCAACTATTCCAAGTACAACAGCATCAGCAGAAAGAACATTTTCAGCCCTCAAAAGAATAAAAATTGTATGTCTACTCAAGGTCAAGAAAAACTGTCTTTTTAACGGCAATTTCATCTATTGGAAAAAATGTAGGTTTTAGAAGATTTAAAAATGAGCCCTGAATTAAATGATAAAGTTACAGAAAAGTTTGTCGAAAAAGAAAGGATAATTGACTTTATTTACAAATAAAAAAAACATGGAGGTAACTTAATTTTGTTAAAAGAGTTACTCAACTATCAATTAAAATAAGTATTATTTAAATACTATAAGTGCCGTTTAAAAATATTTAATTAAAATCTTTAATATAAACGATTACAAATGTGTGTATTATAAATTAAATATAACTATAATACAATATGATACATATAAATTTAATGAGCATGCCCATACATCGGAGTGAGCATTCCCCGCTGTTTGTTAAAGTATAATAATATAATATGTGTGTGTGTGTGTTATTTCCTCGATATTCAACAGACGTTTTGTTAAACGATAAAAGGCCGCGACGCCACGGTAGGAATTTACACGATGGGTATTTTAAATAGAGTGCCCATATTATAGTGTAGGTACGTAAATAATAGTATAACGTCGTGGCCGTGTGCGTTTATTAAAGGTCGGACTACGACGACGGCGGTGGTGGTATATTTTTGTAATAATGCGATTACAATAAGTAATAATGCGCAGAGTTCCTGATCAGATGCAGCACATATTTCTATTTTGTTGATTATTGTCTGTACTCTGATGATAACTTTTATTTTAAAGAACATTTTTTGCAAATTTTCTGCCAATAAGTACATTGTATATTTGTACATATTTGTCAACACCAAAAATAAATTCCTATTCATTTTATTTGAAGCACATTTTTATACAGAAAATGCAATTAAATCATTTTTAACAATTACAATTTAATTTTTAAATACTCGATGTCATTGATGATAGAAATTAGTTCAAAAGTGAGTATAATCGTATCATGAACACGTAGAAAAACAAAACAAATTTAGCATCACACAAAGAGCAGATGCAGCCTAGGCTGCATGTGCTGCACCCGTGCGCACGCCTATGAATGAACCTGACTTAATCCCTTTCTTTCTGCGTAAGGGAACGCGATTGTTCGCGCACACACACAAGGAAAAAAATACAACTGTGAGTTTGCGATCATGAAAAAAAATATGTGGACATTATACGGTTATTAAATGATTTTATTTCTAAATGTTACTTTACTTGATTGAACTCACAGTATATATCACAAGTATAGAAATATACAGGCTATACGACTGAATTATTAAAGTTGTGTGTGTGTGTGTGTGTGTGTGTGTGTGTGTGTGTGTGTGTGTGTGCGTGTGTGTGTGTGTGTGTGTGTGTGTGTGTGTGTGTGTGTGTGTGTGTGTGTGTGTGTGTGTGTGTGTGTGTGTGTGTGTGTGTGTGTGTGTGTGTGTGTGTGTGTGTGTGTTTGTGATAGAGAGCCTGTCCTCTGTTCGATCCCAATTATATTGTTCGTAATATTGTTGTATTCGGTTTCGTTGTAATTCCAAAAAAAAATTTTTTTTTGCTTCGTGCTGCAGTGGTTTGACTAGCGGGGTGTAGTGTTTTCCATCCTAACGACCGATTGTCGTTGAAAATAATCGAGCGTCTACGTCTACGCACGCTGTCACTCGTGTAATATTATAATGTATTTATACGTACGCATTTTAATACTGCAGTATGATTTATTCTTAGTATGGTTGGAAAGCGGTTTTTTTACGAAAATATTAATACGTATTGGATTGGTTGCAGATTTAATTGAAAAAAAAAATAAAAAATTGTACTTTATAAAATAGAACGTACCGGAACGGAATACGATTTACACGGTCCCTAAACAATCAATACTATTGAGTCAATAAAATTGTGTCAATTTTTTGTTCAATATTCATTTCACACAAACCTCTCAATATTATTGTCCAGTAATCAGTTGAATTCGTTTTCCAGGTCATAAAGGTGTTGTGAAGTATACGCCGTATCTTCTTTATAGTAGCTTCTGGATATTTTTCTTTGTATTTCTTATTAACGTTTCATAAGAATCATTTTTTTTTTTTTTTTTTTTTTTTTGTTACGATTGGAATAATTCTTAGATTTCGCTTTCCAAAGTTTAGGCAGATCCCAATACAACTGAATACATTCGATTACGAATGAACGTTCTTCCGTTTTAGTCGACGTGATTATTATTTTATGCCTAATCATAATTATAATTATCTTATTGTTATTATTATAATAATTCTTATTTCTTTATGCTTGTGTATAGAAAAATTATATAGTGTATCAAAAGAATGAAAAATATAAACCTGTGTTTCACAAGTAGGTAGTGACACGACACAACACGTGTTGTTTCACAAACGACATGATATGATACTAAACATTTCGTGATTTTCCAAAATATCATATTCAAACGTTCAGTAATATTGTGCATTGGTCAATAAATTTCCAACCCAGTTTGATTTCTTCAATATAATATTGTACAATCCTTCAATATCTATACAAGACCGTCAATGATATCACGCAATATCGATTATTGTGCAATATTATTGATCGTGTAGGGACCGCTTAAGATTGTACCATGATTTATATAGGTACTAAATAAATAAATTTACAAAAAACGGCCCAAGGGGGAGGGGCGATCTACCTATCCCCCTTTATGACCACCACTGACGAATATTACACAGTATTACACAAAAAGGAAAAAACAAGTATCTATTTTTAATTTTTATCGTACTGCGATTTGTTAAGATGTCTGTGCGCTTAGTTTATTTTTGTTCTTACAGGTACAGTGTGTACCTACGCGTACTATCAACATTTTTGCTTAGCCCAAAGTTATTTACTTATTTCTATCTAACTGGTTGGCTATTCCGTAATTAACTTGTATTTCTATGGCTTTTTCATTATAATATGCATGCGTGGTGTGTTTTTTTTTTATTCACGTAGATTGAAAACATGGTTAAGGTCAACAATTGGCGAAGAAAGGTTGAATGGGCTTATCATTACTCCAAATTCATAGGTAAAGATATTTCTATAGATGTAGAAAATATTATTACACGCTTTGCCAAACAAAAGAATAGGCACATGCTTTTACTGTAGTTTTTTTTTATTAATGATATTTTATGTAATATGACTAATAAAAAAATATTTATGCTATATGAAGTGTTTATTTTATTTCAAAATATCGGGGAAATGTCTATCCAACATTATTGACCCAACGATTTTTTATTTTTTTTTATTTTCGCCCCCCCCCTTAAAATTCAATTATAACCGCCACTGACGGAATGACATGGAAAATTCTTCATTTTTCTTAGTATCGGCTTTTAAGACCATGCCGCTAAACACAAATGTTGCAGCCATCTGTCTCTGTCCTCTGCAGCTTTCCTTCATTCGACTCCTGATTCTAATCTTTTTTAAGTCCTTTTTTACGCAGTCTTCCCATCTCAATCTGGGTCTTCCCAAAGGTCTTTTACCTATAATGGAAAGTTGCCGAAAAGATATTATTATAATAATATGAAAGCAGCCAAGGCCGTCGTCGTCCAGTAGAGTTGTGTGTCTTCGGTCCAAAACCTCGAAAACGGACACGATGACGAGGCGAGGCAAAACCACATATCGTCTCATAGTCGTCCGTCCGTAATAAAACCGTTAATATTGTTCACGCGCTTCCGGGAGACTTGTCCTTGGCGTACTCGACCAGACGTTGTTTACGCGGCGGAGCGTGGTGTTACCGCGGTCACGGACGACCACCGGTTGACGGATCGTGATTTAATTTCTATCGTACGTTCTCTCCGGTGGAACGCGGAAAACGAGCTCTATGCGACAACGGCCTTGGCCGCTTTCCAATCGTTATAATTTCCGTCTCGCGTTCCCTGTGCTAAATCAAAACTCTGCGACACATAAACGACTGTTCGCCGTCAGAGTACATAAAACGTAGACGAATACACCGTGTACACTAATCGCTCGCGTAATAAGTTTGCCCTGTACGCAGTGGCCGTGTATCGGCTCGTTAAAAAAAAAAATCGAAATTTTAATTTATTTCCGTTTTTTTTTTAATCGGAAACTGCAACGTTTTTAATATTCTATTTTGAAAAAATGTACTTAGATAACTTCATTCGAAGTTGTTACAGTGTTCTGGCGTTTTTATAAAACACTGCATTATTAAAATAGTGTGTGTATGTGTGTGTGTGTGTGTGTGTGTGTGTGTGTGTGTGTGTGTGTGTGTGTGTTTTTATATTTTTAAATACACAACAGTTAAAATTTTAAAGACAAATTATGCAATATCACGCCATCATCGCGTTCCTTGTGCTAAATCAAAACTCTGCAACACATAAACGACTTGTTTTTAAATTTATCATGTATAATGATGTGATATTATCATTTACATCTGTTCGTCTTCATAGTACATAAAGCGTACACGAATACACCACGTATACGCTACTCGCTCACGTAATAAGTTTGCCTAGTTCGCAATGGCCGTGTATTGGGCTCGATAAAAAAAAAAAATCGAAATGTTAATTTATTTCCGCATTTTAATCGGAAAATTCTTTCTATAAGCGTGAGAGGAGACGTATTTTCCACGAATCGGTAACTGCAATGTTTTTAATATTCATCAAACGGATTTTGAAAACATTTTTTAAGTAGTTTTTCGGTCAGCAATCGCTTATTAACAAACTCATCTATTTGTACTGTCCTTATTGAATATTCCATTCAAAGAAAAATCCTCAATATAATAAATTATGACGAAAAACGTGACGACAACGTTCAACTGCGACTTGGTTCGCTCAGATAAAAAATTAAAAAGCTTTCGAAATATCTATGCTATTAAATGGTTTTATTTCTAAATGTTACTTTGCTTGATCGAACTCACAGTCGATAGAAATATACAGGTTATACGACTGAATTATTGAAGTTGTGTGTGTGTGTGTGTGTGTGTGTGTGTGTGTGTGTGTGTGTGTGTGTGTGTGTGTGTGTGTGTGTGTGTGTGTGTATGTGTGTGTATTTGTAAGAAAGAGAGAGCCTATTTGTTCGATCCCAATTTGAAATAAAATAATAAAATTCGTTATATTGTTGTATTCGGTTTCGTTTAATTCCAAAAAAAAATATTTAATTTTGCTTTGCGTTGCAGTGGTTTGACTAGCGGGCTGTAGTGTTTTCGATCCTAACAACCGATTGTCGTTGAAAATAATCGAGCGTCTACGTCTTCGCACGCTGGCACTCGTGTAATATTATAATGTTTATTATAATGTTATTTATACGTACGCATGTTAATACTGCAGTATAATTTATTCTTATTACGGTTGGAAAGTGGTTTTTTACGGCGGCGTCGTTGGTATAGGAGATAAATTGTAAGTTTATCGTCGGTATCACCGTGTTATAATATAGAGAAAAAACGAATAATCCTTATGAATATTTAATGAGGGTCCGTCTACAAAGTTGTTTTATCCAATTTAAAATTATTATAGAACTGCTTTTGGGAAAGTCATAATGACATATATTCATAGCAGTGTCATTATGACTTCCGTTGAAAACTGTAGATTTGTATACATCAAGTAAATGAACAATATATGAAAATGAGTTTATATGTATATATATATGATGTATGCTGTATGCAACTATCACACTCATTTTTCTTTGTCCGTCCTCCAGAACTTGTGCCTATATAGGTATATTTACAACTATAGGTTTGTATGTATAATTTATAATAAAAGTAGAGAAAAAATTAATCTTCATGAATATGAGCTTGACGGTGTTTAATATATATATATATATATATATACAGTCAAATTCGCTTATAACGATCTTCAAGGGACCTAGACAATCATATCGTTATATCCGAACTCCGTTATATCCGGATTATGAAAAGTAACTAGATTTTTTTGAAAAATCGATTTATTAAATACATTTTTTACTGTATAATTTTACTTAAGATTACATATTTTAACATTCGAGGTTAGGTGCTATGTTATTTACGTGCTATTTTGACGATTATTTTATTCATATTACGCATGCTCATAATTATTGATCAAGTATATGATCACACGCACGCATACAGTATTAGAATGATCCCGTTGTATCACCTTTATATTGTAATCGATTTCGAATTAAATCATGGACAATAACGTCCAGAGATAAAAATCATTAAATATCGTAGAGAATTCCGTAACTTTTTTTTTTTTTTTAATAATGCCAATATCTGGGTGAGCTACAACTTCTGTTGAACGTCATCGTCGCGTATTTTGACGTAAGTCGTAAAGATTTAACCGAGGAAAGAAAACTTTTAATAAAAATATAGTTAACGAGGACAGTAAAACAGAAGAACAATGGTTCAAATTAACGCTATCGAAAAAAACTAAAACACTATCGGAATAAATATTTTCAAAATACGTTTAGAATATTAATAACATCGCAGTTTTCCAGCGTTAGGTTATAATTGTGTATATTTTACAAAAAAGGTACTTTATGTACATTTTAATATTTTTTTAAATTTAATGGCTCTTTTGTTGTTGTTGATTTGAAATAATTTTGTCAATCCTTGGCTCGATAGATTGCTAAACGAATATTTTTCGTTGGGTCAAAATATTTAAGAAATTTTTCATTTAGTATTAATAAATGAATGGCATTAACATTTTGCATTTTCGTTAATTTCGTTTTCATCTATTATTTTTTCTTCCCCCATATTAAAAAAAGATGGGAACATATCAAACGTAAGTATTGTACGCTTTTTTCCAAAAGTTCGATTTTGTTAAAAAATTCTTCTGTTTTATTGTTTGATGTAAAACTATTAGTATATTATGGGCTTTGTAAACTCAAATTTGGGTCGTTGAGAATAGAAAATATATCTGAAAGATAAACAAGATTTGCTAACCATAAATTAATTTTTTTCTCACATGAATTGGCGACCATAAAATAATAGATGGTGACCCCCAAGAAGGTCGCCCGCCCCGGGTCGAGAAACGCTGCTGTTTACTAATCGTGAACATTTGTTAATGTATCGCAGAATTTTGATTTGGCGCAGAGAATGGCGTGGAAAGATGCGGCAAAAATTGCATAATAATAAGAAAGCGGCCAAGGCCGTCGTCACACAGTGCAGCTCGACCGGTCGATTCGTTTTTCGCGCTAGTACGGAGAGAATAAACGAAAGAAAGAAAGGTGTCCGTTGTGTAAGTGTAATTGGCCTCGTCCAAACAACGGCGGTCGAGTACGTCAAGGACAAGTCTCGCGGAAGCGCGTGAACGACAATAACGGCATTACGGACGAATGACCATGACATTCTGTTGTTTAGCCTCGCCGTACCGCCGTATAAATCGACTCCGCGGCGTTCGAGGTTTTGACCCGGCGACGAATGTCATAACGCCGGTTTATCGATACTAAAATATTACATTCCGTCTTTTCTTTAGTACGTTCTAATTGAGAAATTCCGAACAATTTTTATTGTTTAGATTAAATCTACAACCACGTCATTACGTATTAAATATATTGGACGCGATTGTCCATATTTTTCACTTCACGGTCGCTAACCCATTGTCGTAGTATTTTTTCCACCTAATCAACGGTTGTGGGACATTTGCGGTCAGGACATTTGCGGTCGGCACCTTTTTCGTGGCATTTGCGGTCAATTTATTTCTATTTTCCTAAATATAACATTTATGTTGTTATATAGTATATAATATATATTATATACTTAATTTATGTTTTTATTAAATATTTATCAATCACATTACACAATAAACATATAGTACTTTACATTGATGAGTGGTAACACTTAAAACTTGATTACCTGTTGTTTTCAATCTGCCTTTGCATTTTTCTTCTTTTGTCTCGTTTAAACATACCCAGGTTATTATATTAGCATTATTTGTTCGATACTTTCTGTATTGGTAATCGTCGTGTAAAATTAAAGGATTGCCTTTAGTTGTCTCTAACACTTCAAAAGAATTATTCATTTTTAATTTAAATTTAAACACTGTACTGACGAATCGAACCAAGGCGTATACAATACTAAAGAGTAAAGACTGAGTAAATGTTATCGATAATGTTGTCAAATAATAATAAAATATATCAAAGGTTGTCGTCTTATCAATAATGACATCGAATATAAACCAAATAGCTACAAATCGGTATTTCTAATAAAAATAATAATAAACTTTTAGGTACCCTAAATAACATCTATTTAGTAGGTATATAATATTATAATAATTATAATAAGCTATTAAAAAAAAAAAAAAAGTATATGTTTATTGTGTAATGTGAGTGATAAATATTTAGGTAATATAAATACGAATTAAGTGTATAATATAATATATACTATATAGCACCTTAAATTGTATAGTTAGGTAAATAGAAATAAATTGACCGCAAATGCCACGAAAAAGGTGCTGACCGCAAATGTCCTGACCGCATCTGTGCCGACACCCTAATCAACAACCACATGTCCTCACATGTCATCATATTCTGGGGAGACTTCAATTATATAAAATAAATTTCATATAGGTAACAACGTACAAGAAAAACTTTTTTATTGAAAAAATGAATTATTTTAAATATTATTATTTCATTTAATATTTAGTAATAATAAATGTTAGATGGATATACACACAGTGTTGTATTTTATCTAGATAAATTATCTAGATAGGTATATTTTTATCTTTTATCTTATCTAGATAAATGTGAATTATGTTATCTGAGACGTTATCCAAGATAAATAAATTAATCATCTATCATCTAGATAAATTTATTTTAACTTTGGTCATACTCTTATTGTTATTGTGCCACAGGTACAGATTGTGTATAATGTATTAATGAAAAAAAAATAATTATGTTATTAACGTATTTTTATTTTCCGATTACAAGATATTAAATTTATTTTTAGGTATACCTACATAATACAAATCATTCCTTTTATAATAACTGGTTATCGATTATCGGTATTATAAGTTATATATATATATAGCAATATATACTTACATAGTATATATACTTACATAGTATTATTTTCATTCATGAATATTATCGGATATATCAAATTTATATTATATAAAATATAAACGTTATAACCAGGGCTCGGAAGTTGTGGCAAATGCATATTTTTTTTGGTATGTTGTAGGTGTTTCCTTTTAAATAATAATGATAGACAGCAACAATTTTTTTATTCTTTGGTTCGTGTTATAATCTTTATTATTTGGTTTGTTTAAATATACAGTTATTTTAGTGATTATTTTATTAAATGTACACATGTTAGTATGTTATATGTATAATTTTTTTTTTACATGGGTATATTGATATATAAGATATAACTATAGTTTAGTATTAGATTTGTATATACTATTTTTTTTATATAACAAACATTGGTACTTGTTTTTATTTTATTTTTAAGAAATCTGTTGCATAAAAGTAATATTATGTTTTGCTTATATTTATCTTAATGTTGTGTAAAAAGATGATTTAAACTAAACAAAATGTCAAACTATAAATATAAAAGATAAAATTCTCCAGTAAAGTGTTTGTTTGTTCATTAATTAATTATTAAATATTTATTAAAATTGTGTATTAAGGTGTGTAGATATCATTATATTATAAATTAATAGTACCTAGCTAGTATTATTATTTATATCCACTAAAAAAATAATAAGAAATACAATTAATAAACTATTGTCCATTGTCCATTAATGCAATATTAAAAATTAAAAATAAAAGAATAAAGGAAATTCTGACTAATTAATTTTTAACTTGTGTTTTTCTATCACATTTAACATTTTATGGTAACTTAAAAATTGCGCTATACTGACTGTTTGAACTTTTATTAAAAAACATTAAATAATTTTTTTAGGAAAATTTAGTTTTGTGATTGATACCTTACCTATTAAGCAACTATCTTTTTTTTTATCTAGATAAAAAATTTTAATATTTTATCTTTATCTAGATAATTAAATTGTAATGTATCTTTTATCTTCATCTAGATAAATTTTCTGTCAATTATCTTTTATCTTTATCTAGATAATTAAAAAGTTATCTTTATACAACACTGTATACACATACGTATAATAATTATTAAATAATTAATAAACCGTGAATAAAACGACTAAAGCTATAGTAAACTAATAAAACACGGGCTACAGGGCGCAGCGGCACGGCAATTACTGTTGTGAACCCAGGTTCAAAAGCGTCTATGATACGCAGCTTATTCTCCCCGGCTCCCTCCGACCAACTAGCCATGTCATTACATGTTACGTTTGCAACTGACGGGCTTCAGTTTCACTGGACCGGCGACCGTCGTAATGAGCCGTAAGGCCCGCTGATATGACTAAAATAGTATTTCTATCGAAATAGCTATTAATAGGTTTTCGATTTTGTGACTTTCAATTTTATTTAATATAATAATAAACAATGAAAACGATATAATATTATATTTTAAATACGAATGAAAATATTTCTATACATTATTATTTTTAATTAATTATATTATTTACAAGTAGCTAGTTTATTTTTAAGGGGAGACGCAGTCTCAAAGTCTCCCCTGACGAGCCGCCCCTGCTGTGCCGACACCCTTATCAACAACCACATGTCCATAGTGATGGAAACGCGTTGGAGCGCACTGCTATGAATATAAATTGTAACTACTTTCCAAAAAGTAGTTCCAGAATACTTTTAATGTAAAAACGGTCGTTATTGCAGGTCCATGAAATATTCATGACCAGTTAATGGTTTTTTTTCTGTATATTATAAATACCGACGATAATCTTTGAACACACCTCGTATACCAACGAAGATGTGAAAAAACCGCTTTCCAAAATATAATGACAATAAATTGTATCGTTTAATCGTATAAATGTGTGTATATGACAATGTATTGTAATACACTAGTGTTAGTGTGGGAAAACGCAGATGCTCGTATAATTTCAACGGCAACTGGTTTGCTTGATCAAAAATACTCCTCGTCGCTGTTCAAACCATTGCAGTATAGACTATAGTAAACGAGATAAAGCAGCTGCACACAGCATGCTGAACAATAATTATTTGGATTTACCGACCAACCGAAGTCATAATAAAAGATAAAACGATTTACGAATAGAGTTTTGGGACAGTCATCTAACAGTGTATAGGCAGAAATACACACACACACACACACACACACACACACACACACACACACACACACACACACACACACACACACACATACGTAGGTAACATCGTCTCTAGTCTGATCGCATCGGATTAACAATTCCCACGAGATATGTTTCTCTCGTCCATTAAAATGCATTATAATATTATGTTTACGGGTATTTCTTTGTCGGACCGTCTCGGCGCGCTTTTAAGAATGCGTTTTTCGGTTTAACGAAGCGGGCCATAATACGCATCGCTGACGACGAACATTCCAGATACGACGTATCGAGTAAATGCGTTTTAGAAAATCATTCGAATCATGTGCGACGCATTATACCCATGATAAACACGCTTAACTATAATATTGCTACGCGATGGTCTGTTTTACTGGCAGATGAATGATTTTTTCTTCGCACGTAGCTTTTATTCACCGGCTAAAATATAATATTAAACCGTACGGGCAAACGGAAAACGATTCCGGAATTATGTAACTGAATTATACAACTCGTAGATAAAGCAATAACAACATGGCAGTATTCGTTGATCCTAATACCAGAAACCGAATGTGAGATACATTTTAACAAAATATTTGTATAATACTTGAATACCGCTAAACGCAATTCGCTTTTGACGCACGAGATTTTTCCTGACCATATTGACAATCGTGTTTCGGCGTTGAAAAAACTATAATTAATTTTCATACGTTGAATAAATTCAATAATTGAATTCGACTTGAGCATACAATAATTTTAAAATCGACGAATTTAATCAAACTCCAATCCCGTGTGCTCAATGTTATAGTATTTTGTATTTTTATTGTGTTATAATTTTTTCAAAATTTTAGTCATAAATAAATAACGTTAATTAAACACGCCTATTTGGAAAATATATATATTTATAATTTAATATATTTAAATACGAAAAAATAAATACTTTCTCGTCCGCGCCTATGACTCTACGCGAGGAAATATTACTATTTTATTCTCCGTTCCCAAACTGTTTGTTTTTTGGTTTTCGCAGTACACTCGTCATGTGCCACACACACAACACACACACACACACACACACACACACACACACACACACACACACACACACACACACACACACACACACACACACACACACACACACACACACACCACTGTGTTTGAATATTCCAGTCGTATCACCTGTACATAGAAAACGATTTCGAAATAAATAAATCAATTTTGAGCACAAAGAGAAATCATGGCGTTTTCTAATGTCGTACCTTATCATGACGGGACCACCAGAGTCGCGTAAATCGCTTTACTTCAATATCGTCGATCCGCTAAAGTGGCGAAAAAACGTACGATAGGCATTGTAGTTTTATACTGGTCGAATATGTACTGTGTACGCATAAACGTCTGTAGGTATTCATAATTCCCGCTGTGTATTGTTCCGCGAACACACCCTCCGTTTTACGATAAACTATTATTGTCCAGCAAAAAATCGATCGATATTCCTACGATGACACACGTACATAACCACACACACACACACACACACTCACGCACAGATATTGATAACTACAAACATTAATAAATATATATACACAGTTTCGACTGAAATGGCTGCCAATTGTGGTTTGAGCCGTTTACAAATTTGGTTCTTTCTTACTTTATCTATGATAAATACGATATTTTCGAAACGGTATTTAATTTTTAATATAAATTCATGAAAATAGATTATACGACGTCCAAAAGTATAGAACCTTTATTAAACGTACCTATAAAATGCACACTATAGGTACTGAAGCACGCTTTCGTCCACATTATTATTTATTTAAAATATGCGAAAAAAAAAACTCTTATTATCTCTTATTCTACTGTAATAATTTATTTCCCGTGTTATTTTAACGACTGTGTTTTTCAATTATATGATCACACGCACGCGCACACTATTATAATAATCCCGTCGTATCGCCAGTACGCTATATAGGTATTCGATTTCGCATTAAACCAAACACGATAACATTCAAAAATCAAAATCATTAAATAACGTAAAGAATGACAGGACCTTTTTTTTATTTAATTTGGTATTTGAGTGAGCTACAGCTCTTCTGTCGAACGTCATCGTCACGTTTTTTCGTCGTAAATCGTAATACAGTAGAACCTCGATTATCCGAACTAATTGGGAACGTACCTAGTTCGGATACGCAAAAGTTCGGATGTTGGAAATAAAAAACAACATTTATTTTTTATTTTTATTTTAACTGTTAAATACTTTATATTTATTATTATTATTACTAATATTTTATCAGTACTACATGTTATATAACATTATTAAAAATACATTACATACATAGGAACATATCA
>CM050405.1:42347060-42817060 GCA_027580255.1 Therioaphis trifolii
ACAACTTATTTTAACGGTCACCAAATAAAAAAAAACGAAATAAAAAAAAACATAGACTTTAAATACATACTTACAAGAATACCGTATTACTTGATAAAAAAGACAAATTGATAAATATAAAATAATAATAGACAATAATCTTTGTAAAGTTAAAACATTTGTCGCTTTATCTACACCAAAATAACTAGTAAAAAGCATTTTTTTTTTTTTTTTTACGAATTCGGATTCTATGTAGTGTTTAAATGTAATATGTATGAAAAAGTTTCATATTTATGTATTGTACAGAGTAAATCACTTGTGTAAATATCCGTGGTACATCTGGTATAAATGTATTAACTTACATATTGTATGGCGTAGGCAATATAGTAAGTAACATTAGCTTTATCATTTTTATATTCATTCAATATTTAACTTTTATCACGAGTTACGAACACAACGAAATTGTAATGATGTTAATTTGCAATCGAGTGACTACAACAGATATAATTGTATTCGTCATCATTAGGGAACGGATTTATATGTAATAAAAATACAGAAATATGTACATATATAAATATATTATAATCCCGGCCACACCGGTACGTTTTCCTACTGCTCTAAGCGTAATACGTCATACACGACGCTCCTAGGAAAACGTACCTTAAGAATGGTAGTATGGTACTATAAGACTAATTGACTTTTGTTTTTATTCTGGAAACAAATAAACAATGATATAGTTACCTGCGATCAAATCATTAAACTTTTGATTATATGATTTAGTGCAGAGGTTTAAACGATTTCCTTTTAATTAAACACGCATTAACATGCATACACTCGTTTGTAGCATTTTAATTACAGTGTTTGTAGACGTCATACCTAAATATGAGTACCTATGTAGTCGTGGGTTGAAAAATAAATGTTTTTAATAAATACGTAGGCCCGTAATATTCTACGCGCCGGCGTCGAACGTCTATAACAAAGAATTTTATCGTTAAGAAGAATAGAATCACTTCTCGCTCCAACCATCGGAGACAACAGTAGTGCTATCTGTCTGCGTGGTGCCATGCCACGCCGCTTTCACGTGTTCGAAGACGGCAACTGCCGGTCGAACGAATATTATTATATTTTATTACTATTGTCTCGGGCCTCATCGACCGTCCGTCTCTCGGAGAAACGAACCGACCGTGCCTTATATATAAACATTTATAATATATTATTTCCGTATTATGTCTGTCGAAACGCCACTCCGTTATTACTGCGGCGCGTAGATGCGTA
The DNA here is from genome assembly GCA_027580255.1 of Therioaphis trifolii. NCBI lineage: Eukaryota > Metazoa > Arthropoda > Insecta > Hemiptera > Aphididae > Therioaphis > Therioaphis trifolii. The sequence continues at coordinate 42,348,315 of CM050405.1, forward strand.
TCTTCTCGGCGCCGAGGACATTACGAGCAGACGTACGCCGTACGAGTGCACGTTGTACCCTGCCGACTCTTGCTCCTCGACCCGAGGTGTACCGGCACACCTAGACGCCAGACTTTTGTTGTTTCGGCGCCATCACCGATATTATGTCGACTACGGGCGTCGCCGTAACAAGGAATGGTCAAAGAGTCGCCTCGAAAAACAAAATATTATCGACATAAATCATCCGATTCGGTTGTGAGTGATACCGTTGACGACGATAGACGTTATTGTGTCGAAACGAATGTGTATAATAATATGACTCATCGCCCAGAAGGAAAAACAATAGCTCGTATTCGTTAACTTTCGTAAAGGTGCCTATGAATAACACACGTGACTCGTATACAGTAATGATTCTCTCTTGTAGTATTGAGCGATAAAAACGTAACAATTTTAGGTCGTAGGAAGTTTAAAACACATAAATCAAGAATTTTCTAAACATTTTGCAATAGATCAATTTAACATTTAACGTCAAGTCGATCGGTCGTGATCCGCGCAACGAATGCGATGGACTCGCGCGCACACGCGGGTTGCGGCGCCGACGAAACCGGGACTTAAACGATCGCACAGAAAGTAAGACGTCGTTTCGCGTCTGAGAGTTTGACGAAGCCAAATCCGGCTGAAAGATTTTGGCTAGACGATTAACGTGCACTCAAACGTTGTGATCAAACGACGTTTTGGTGCAGTTGAATACAATTTGAATCGATTAGAATACGAGTTATATATAGATAAACCTATATTTATTTCGTTAAATTTGTAATTTTTGGTTTTAAGATCCGTAATTTTTACAGTAGTTTTTAGATTCTGAGTGAAGCGATGGATCTCATGGTTTTACAATGATGTTTATTTATTTATTTTTTTCCTGTAAACACTTTTTCGTATAGAAATCCTTGTTCAAAAGTTTCGTCCAGCAACTTTTTAGATTTGAAATTGAACTGAGATGGTACTTTAAAGAGGTCATTTTTCCAAAATCTCCATAGTTTTTCCAGTAATCAAGAATAACGATCGAAAAACTGAGTAAAAACGGTAAAAATCCGCCGTAAACGAGATTTTCACTGTTCAGATTTTGAGTATTTAGTCTTAAATCAAAAAGTATTGAAGCTAGAAACTTGAAAATTTTATCAAATATCGAATACATACTTTTTTATATTGGACAATATTTTCAGAACAGTTATAACACTTTTGACTTAAATATAGAACTTTTAATTTACCAAATTGTTTGAAAGTTTTTATGTAATATAATTTTAAATATTTGACTAAAAGTTCTGAAAATGTAATATGACCTTACTCATATACCTACCTAATTATCCTAACAAAAAATCAAAAATCGTGAGTCAGGATTTTTTTTTATACACACTTTAATAAATTATTATAACTCACCAAAAATTATTCAAATAACCGTAAAATACGTAAACAGTATTTAAATAATAATATATTATATAACACTGAAGCTTTGCTCAGAATCGTTTTATACTAAAGAAATGAGTCATCATTTCTTTAAATCTTAATACATTCATCACCAATATCTTGTCCGAGGACCGAAGGGACGAAGGACGAACTTGTACCACCATCATCTCACTTACCAGCTTTTTTATGAGTAAACTTTGCTGTGTTTACATTTTTACAGTAACCGGATGCGTTAATTTTGTTTAAAATGAGCTAGGAAATGTAATGACTGTCTGTTATCCAACAAAAATTTCAAAAATTTATTAAATCTCACAAATTAATTTTAATAAAAACATAGTATATAATAACGTATAATACGATTTGGTTCGTTATATCGGTAGGATTGTTAGTTTTTAAACAACACATATTGTATAACAAACACCCATTGTAGGCACCTAATTGAAACAATACGTTTTTCCGTCGAACTATTCGTTTATTTACGTATTTAAAAAGATTTTAAGAATCGGCAGAACTTTTATAATTTATTTTTTTCAACTCTTCATTTAATATTTATTTGATGTATTATGAGAGGCGGGGAGATAACAAACTTGAGTGACGAGGCTATGATAAACCAACACCGATATTTATACTCCGTATTGGTCATATTTAAATTTAATTTTATAATAACATTTTTTGTTTATTTAAATAAAAAAATGTGTGATATTATGTTTTTGACAAAATAAAACAACCGTTTCGTACATTTAATTTACATTATACGTTAGAATCCGTTTATTAAGATGTCATGTATAACGATATTTCGGGTAAAACGATTCTCAGGTCGGTTTTACATGTCATGTGTAGTAATTTTGGTCGTATACTACGATATCGGTTACAACGATAATCCGGATATGACGATGTTATTTTGCAATCGAAATTGACTAATAATCGCTAACAATGCGGCTTGTGCGTATTCACCGTATCAATTTTAAAATTTTAAATGTCAATAATAAGAATATAGTAATAAACTGTAATAAATATGAATAATATATAATAAATTGTACATAGACGATACTTTCAAAAGTTGCCCGAAATTATTTTGCTAACTTTTTACTATTCATGGTGCGTTCAGGTCAGGCTCAAGCTATTTCACACACCTAGGCGAACTTAATTTTTCCGCCCCTTATACACGTAAATACTAAATAAAATATTATATTTATTTATATGACGTTAATAATTAATTAGATTGATATATTTATACTTTATAGACAAGTAAATCCCTACAAATTTTATTAAAAAAACAAAAAAAAAAAAACAATTCTAAAATAGTTGTATTATAATAGAAAAGATAATTTCATTGAAATATTTCTTAAAGCGGGAATTTTCCAATAATGAAATATTTCATGTGAAACATTTCAAATTTACAACCCTAGTCATTACCCATTAGATATAATATATAGTATAGTAGATATAATATATAGTATATACACAAAATTATGTTTTGCATGATATTATACATATTATTATAATTTCATTGAAATAATATACTCAAAAAACGAAACATAAATGCTTTTAAATTTAATTTTTCGTAGGATTCTCGTGATTGTACTCACCTATTATGACATTTCGTTATTTTATTTTAGCTCTGTGCGTATTTTATTCGCCACCGGTTCGGTTTTTCGTTGTATCCCGTATAAACAGACGAAAATGAAACCGAGTTGTACTCCAAACGCACCAGGATCCCATGCGGCCGCACCCGGTTTGAACAGTTCGTGACGGCAGCGGCCGAGAGACGACAACGCTACGCGGACAGCGGCGACGTTACAGCATAATAATATACACTATTCGAATGGCGTATAGATCTCCCGAAAATCGTCTACAAAACATACGAATCAAATGTGACGAATTCAAAAATACGAGTGAAAGAAAAATCTCACAATGTTAATAATTAAAAACGTTTCAGTGTGTTTGTTGAAATATGCTGCCAATTGACGTGTATTCAGTGCCGTATTTACCAGTAAACACTATAAGCTAGTGCTTAGGGCGGAAATTTCTCAAGGGTGGCAAATAATTTTTAATATTACATTTTTACTATTTTAGTAAACTTTAAAAACTTTAAAATAAGTAATTTATATAAAACGGGTTGACGATTGTGTGTTTATATCTGTACCTAATCACAAAAAAAAACTCAGTAATTAGTCAATGCAATAGAGAACGTTTCTAATGTTCTATGGTATTATTACAACAAAATGGACTTCGATGGCATAATAGATGATTTTGCGACTCAAAAGTTGAGTACTAGACACTAACTATTTAATTTTGAATAAAATAATTAACTGTTTAAATATTTATTTCTACCATGTTTTTTATCATTATATTTTATATCATATTTTTTATAATTAAATTGTTTATATGAATGTATATGTACGAGTATGAATTTTTATAACAGCCGTATATTTTTATTGTTCATCATTAAAGTTTTAGATAATAAAGAAAAAAACAATAATTGTACGATTTAATAATATTTTTTAGACTAGAAAAATACTTATATTAAAAGGCGGCAATTTCTTGTGTGCTTAAGGCGGCACAATGGTTAAATCCGGCACTGCGTGTATTTAATGATATTCATGAAATTTTCACTTTGAATTTTCACGTTATATGAAATTTTTTGTTATTCATGATAATTGCTATTGATAATAACGACGTTCTATTTAAATCGGTTATTAATAATACACATTTTATTGCTTTCGTTTTAATGTCTGGTAGATGTTTGATTTCAGTTACAATTAATAACATTTATTCATTTCTTTTTTGTATTGGCATTGCATATAACTTGCAATTTTTGATGTGAGTAATACGGTTTGTAAAGTTTAGATGTTTTGCGTACCTATTTATTTTAATATCTGCTTGACCATTTAGAATTAATTAAATTTTCATGTATAATTATTTAAATATCAAGACGAATCAATCACATTAATTTGGTGGCCTTGTTTATTAATAATATTTACTTCGGAAAACTATTTTGAGATCAGAATAAAATCGGTTTGCCGCGTGAAAAAATAGCTGTTTGTGAAATACTATTACTATGAGAAAAAAGTCTCAAATATTAGAATGGTGCATTACAGATCGGAGATTCCCAACCAGGTTTCCGCGGCACCTCAGGGTGCCACGAATTTTAATTAGGGTTTCGCGAAATTGTTGAATATATTTTTTAAGAAGAAACCATTTCACTAAAAAACAGCTCTGTGAGTAATAAAACAGACTTTAAATAATAATTTTAAAACTTTAAGAATGAAACAAAACATATTGTGTTTCACATAATGTATAGAATATTGCGAAGTCCAATCTATTTTAATTTGCATACCGGTTTGATTGCTATCGCTTCGCTGTGGACTGTCATAAATTTATCACTCTGCCGCTTGTTTTTTACCACACATTTTTCACTAAGTGTGTTGCGCCGATCGGTATAATATTCTTTTATTTTACTTTACTTAATTTAACTCGGAAATAATTACATTGAATAGGAGATAAGATTGGATTCTAGTGTGTGTGTGTGTGTGTGTGTGTGTGTGTGTGTGTGTGTGTGTGTGTGTGTGTGTGTGTGTGTGTGTGTGTGTGTGTGTGTGTGTGTGTGTGTGTGTGTGTGTGTGTGGGTGGGTGTGTGTGTGTGTGTGTGTGTGTGTGTGTGTGTGTGTGTGTGTGTGTGTGTGTGTGTGTGTGTGTGTGTGTGTGTGTGTGTGTGTGTGTTTGTGTGTGTGTGTGTGCGTGAGTGCGTGTGGTGTTAATATGTATCGAGACGCCGACCGTGCCCGATTGTAACGCGTGAGAATATTTTATATTTTTTGTACCCTTTGTACAGAAGGTCCACTTCAAAAAAACTAAAATGAACATCATTGTCAAACATATAGACCCACAGGCGTGTATTCATTCTCTTTCACTCAGAATCTATGTGCATCTTGTAAACATTTTAATAGACATATGTATTTCAATATCATTTGGTATCAGTGGTGAATTCTTCAGGCATGCTAAACATGCGCCGTATGCACAGGAATACATTTTAATTTTTTTGCAATAATAATAATTAATAAAAATACAAAAATGATTTTGCTGTTACAAATATTATATTACGTACTTTAAAAGAAACACAATGTATCGAAAAATTTTCATCTATATCTGGTATACTTATCTGCGTTTATCTTTACCGTAAGATTTAATGACATAGCATACGATAGATGTGTGCACACTGCGCAAGCTATACGACGCTTGTTATAGCTGTGAAATACTGGTTATTCTGAGACCTACTCTACTAGCAGCCACGGTACTAAACACCCAGAGCATGCTCATTCTATTGCTCTTCGTTTATGCCGAATGCCGTCATTTATACCAAAATTACAATAAAAAATTAAATTTCTATAAACTAGCTAAATTGATTGCAACTATTCCAAGTACAACAGCATCAGCAGAAAGAACATTTTCAGCCCTCAAAAGAATAAAAATTGTATGTCTACTCAAGGTCAAGAAAAACTGTCTTTTTAACGGCAATTTCATCTATTGGAAAAAATGTAGGTTTTAGAAGATTTAAAAATGAGCCCTGAATTAAATGATAAAGTTACAGAAAAGTTTGTTAAAAAAGAAAGGATAATTGACTTTATTTACAAATAAAAAAAACATGGAGGTAACTTTATTTTGTTAAAAGAGTTACTCAACTATCAATTAAAATAAGTATTATTTAAATAAGTGCTGTTTAAAAATATTAAATTAAAATCTTAAATATAAACGATTACAAATGTGTGTATTATAAATTAAAGATAACTAAAATACATTATGATAAATAGAAATTTAATGAGCATGCCCATACATCTGAGTGAGCATTCGCCATTGTTTGGTATAATATAACATACATGTGTGTGTTATTTCCTCGATATTCAACAGACGTTTTGTAAAACGATAAAAGGCCGGGACGCCACGGTAGGAATTTATACAATGGGTATTTTAAATAGAGTGCCCATATAGTGTAGGTACGTAGATAATAGTATAACGTCGTGGCCGTGTGCGTTTATTAAAGATCGGACTACGACGACGACGGTGGTGGTATATTTTTGTAATAATGCGATGTTTAATGAACCCGACTTAATCCCTTTCTTCCTGCGTAAGGGAACGCGATTGTTCGCACACACACGTGTGTGTGTCGGTTCCGCGAAATTGTTTGAAATATATTTTTTAAGAAAAAACCATTTCATGAAAAATACAGCTCTGTGAGTAATAAAACAGACTTTAAATAATAATTTAAAAACATTAAGAATCAAACAAAACATATTGTGTTTCACATAATGTATAGAATATTGCGATGTTCAATCTATTTTAATTTGCATACCGGTTTGACTGCTATCGCTTCGCTGTGGACTGTCATAAATTTATCACTCTGCCGCTTGTTTTTTGCCACACATTTTTCACTCTTGTAAACATAAAAATAAATATAAACGAATGAAAGTGAATTTCATTAAAGAAGAAACGAGAGTATGTCTTTCGACTATATTCGACTACGAATAAAATTTTTATGCAAAAAAAAAATAAAAGTATCAAATATTAAAATGGTACGTTATAGATAGTCGTAAATTACAGTAGAAACTCGATTAACCGTCACAGTCAGGACCATGTCTATGATGGTTAATCGAATAGACCGGAGATAGCGAACCTATGACACCGGAAATTCCCCGGGAAAATTTCCAGAAATATTCCCAATATCGGGAATTTTCAGGGAATATTACAATTTTTTTAAATGTTGTTCATATTTCGTAAAATTTAACTGAACCTTAAATTGTTTTTGATCCAAATAGCAAATATTTTTTTCAAAAGTATCACTTTAGAAAGTTTGATTAATGGATAATTAAAAAAAAAACATTTCATTCTTATTAGACATCAAATAATATTCAAATTATATAGTGAAACCTCACTTGACGGACACCTCTGAATAGCAGACACCTCCAATTAGCGGAAGTTTTTATGGGGACAGGAACATATTCTCCTCTTTTATTTTTCTCTCTGAATAGCGGACACCTCTAAATAACGGACAGTATTTCGGCTAGCCGAGACTGTCCGGTATTCAGAAGTTTCACTGTACTTTTAAATGTTAGTGTTAAGATTGCTCTTACTTATAATAATTATAATAATTTACATGAATCAAATTAAATTTTTAATCTAATAAATTACTCGTGTATCCGCCAACAAATCACCAAAATTAAAATCATGTTTTTACGTGTCCCAACTTCTTATGTCTCGTTTTTATTCACTTTTCTCGCACCGGAAACCGACGGTCCGACGGTGATCCAATAGTATTGTGCGTCATGCTCACGATCGGGATTTACCTACGCGACGTCCGACGGCGGCGGTCGGGAGTGAAAGACGTCGCGCGTCTGTGCGATTCGCATTCGACGTTCGTAGGATAAATTTTGGAGTTTTTGAGTAGAAATAAAGGCAAACAGATGACGTACCTATGTGAATATCGATCGTCAATGTCGAGCAGTGAATTCAGTTCTGGACGGGGAAAAAAAAGAAATTAGAAATTCGAATACGTAACGACAACTGACGTTATTCCATTGTCCTTTGACATGTGTTTATTATTATTATTATTATTATTATTATTTTTTTTTTTTGATAGAAATTTACTTTATGACGTCGAAATCCAAAACTTTATTTTCGGTTTTTTCTTACATTCATAATAATATATGTACGTTATTATATTTAGCTTTTTTTTATAGTTTTAACCACTGCACTTGTTTTATGTTTTTGAAAATATTTAAGAAAAAAAAAACAGCGATCAACTAAAACTATAGGTATCTAATTTTTTTTTTTAGCTGTATTTAATAATTTTATGTAAATTACCACTATCAACAAAAAATATTATTTTTATTTTTATTCTCGGAAATATATTTTAAAAAAAGATTTCCTTTCTAGTTTTAATAGTTTTAATTATATATGTATATATTATTATAAACATCAAATAAATTTAAATACACACTGCACAGACAACAATTTTAAACAAACTAATTGTTCAATGCAACTCCCTTATTAAATAGTGTGTATTTTTTTTGACCTTTTCATAAATTTTCATTGATTGACTTATATATAAATGAAATGTTTAATGGCAATTTTAAACTTTTTCATGCACGTTTAGCTATTTTTTTATTTTTTTAAGTGCACAAGTATTTATTCATTTTTTGTGAACTAACATCCCAATCTTTCTAATTTCATTCTATACATGTACTTGTATTGATTCGTGTATCTACTTCGTTTAAATATACATAACATGAGGCGTACAGAACCAAAATAGCCTCACACGCAAAACGATTTTCTTTCGTTTCATGTGTTATAACGTTTAAGTACGGTATGATGTTTAAAAACTAATAACACTCGACCTTCAAAAAATTCTTAGAACATTGGAGTACAAAATTAGTTTTGGTATTTTTACTATATAGGTATATATAATGGTTATTCTCAGAGCCAAATGGCCTTTTTAATGTTTTATACATATTGTTGAAATGGTATGGATTTATGCATAATATAAAGCCTTTTTTTGGATTTAATAAAAATATACTGAAAAACAGTCAAAACTCTCATTACTTGTCCATATTTTAGTAGATTAGCTGTTGTTTTAGTTTTATTCACTTCATATATATTTATTTATTTATTTATTTATAAATCGTATTGATAATGTATTATGGCGTACACGCACACACACACACACACACACACACACACACACACACACACACACACACACACACACACACAGAGGCAACTTTACGTACATCTCACGGACGAATGACGACGTGTGTGACGACGAGTGGGACCTAACACTCTGGAATGGGATAATACAATTTTTACACGGGAATGAGGAATATGAGTATAATTAACTAGGGAGGGAGGGGGTGAGGGGTGAAGTGGAGTTGGTCCTATGAATTTATTGAAATAATATACGCGGATGTATAATGTGAACTGTAATAATTTTATTGAAATACGAGAAATATGTATGATATCACATATACACATATATATAAAGCCAAATGGCCTGTTTAATGTTTTAATCATATGGTTGAAAAGGTATGGATGTATGCATACTAATATAAAGTATTAGTTATTTGTTTAGATTTAATAAAAATACACTGAGAAATAGTCAAAACTCTCATTGCTTGTCCATATTTTAGTAGATTAGCTGTTGTTTTAGTTTTATTCACTTCATATATATATATATATATATATATATATATATATATATATATATATTTATTTATTTATTTTTGCATCGTATTGATAGTGTATTATGGCGCGTACACACACATACACATATACCCACGCACGCACGCACGCGCACACACACTCACACACAAAAGACTTGGATATACATCCGACACGCATTAAAGAAAATACACCCTTAAAACATCTGGCGTCGTCTGTACATCTGGAATGCATCGTACCCTACGACAAACAAATTGAAATTATAGACGTCCGACCGAAAACGCTACGGTACCCTCACATGTGGTACGCAGGCCCGTCTCGGCATGGCACAAAGAGAACACGGCCGCCGGATGTAAAAACGATTACGACCATACGAGTTCGTGCGTATACACGTTTTTTGGGTTGGACAAAGAACCACCCCGAGGCCGTCTCACACATGCATTCACGTCATTATTCACCGGCCATTAATTACCCCGACTCGTGTGCGTCCGGGGTAGAACGCCGTCCTTTCTGCGGTCCACTCGTATTTAGAAAAAAAAAAAACACGTCGTAAACATATTATGTTACGACGCACAAGCCCTCACGACGCGGTGCAGAGAAAACGAAAAACGTGCACGGGTACAGCAATCACGTCGACGATAATATTCAAGCCCGACAAAGAACCCAACTGAAACCTATACGCACAGTGCGCCGTCAATCGTTATCAATCATTAGTTGTCGTAGTTTGACGGTTTTAAATATTATAATATATAAATATTTAAGAGAAGTAAAACGAACGTCGTTAAACTAATATTTTTCGTCGCGCTTTCGATCTCGCAAAATCTTTAATTATTTTCGACACCGATAATATTTGGACCAATCGTCTGATGGCAAAAAAGATGTACGATTTGATTGCGATATTTTTGGTATCAAAAAACGCCGATCCACAAGAGTGGTGGTACTGTGTTTTATTTTTGAACAGCCGACGACGAGCAACAAACCAATACACGCGCGCTTATTATGAAATGTGGAGATTAATTTCACAAAATACCCGTGTTTTCGTGTTGATATCAATAGAACGTTTTATTGATTTGCCTGTAAAAAAAATTAACTAACAGTTTTAGAATTTTTTTTTGTTTTTTTTTTTTTACAACTGCTTAATTCATTATAAATCTGTTAAAAAAAAAAAAGCTCCAACTTAAATTTGCGGACCCCGAAAAAGTACTGCCCAGGGAAATTGCCTTCTTTCCCCCCCTCCTTAAATACGCTACTGCTTTTATGACGCGAGTCAATTAAATTATCTGATAAAACGTTTTTGTAGAATGTAAGTGCCACGATCCGAATAAAATACGACCACTGTCTGTTTTTATTCGCGACTGTCATTGCATTTTGACTTGAATGTTAAGCACGCGTTTTCAAAGCTTATGCGATACAAATTATGTTGAGCGTCTTTAATGCGAGTGACGTTGATAGTATTTGACGGCACGTGTTTGCGTCATAACACTATCGCGGATCGACGGTACGCGTTTATTAATAGTAATAATAGACTGCAATTAGTAAATTGTCGGTGAACGAGGGCAGTTTTCGAAATTCGCCGAGTTAAAAAGGAAAAAAATACGCATGGAATCCGACCAGTGTGCGATTTGATTTCGACTCACTGAGATACGTCACTGCAATATTTATAATGTAAGCTCCGTCGGCTGAATCGGGGATTTATTGATTCCGCCGAAACTTGCGGTTTCAAAAAATAAAAAAAAAAATCATCTGTCGATTCCACCGGCTACTGTTTGCGAAAATGTCGTTTACGCGGAAAATTTACCGTTTATATTCGGTTTCTCGGTAGTTTTTCCTCGTGCCTGGAAAAACTATCGAAAGAGGAGAGGAAAATAAACTCTCAGAGTACCGGAGTACCGTGCTGAAAATTGAAGCAAACAAAATATAATTTGCTTTATAACGTAGTGATTTACAGTGTAAAAATGAATTTTATTCAGATGTATTATTTTGAATAAAACACGCCATTCGATTTTTAAGCGCGATGCCCCCCCCCCCTCACAATGCGCGAGGCCTGGGCTATGGGTCCCGAGAGCTGGTGATATTATATTCGAAAAATATTATCGTTTTTGATACAACATGCAGAGAACCGATTAATAATTATGTTACGATATGCTACAAGCTGTCGATAAATCATCGTGTTTGTATCACGTTTTATACGTTTGCGGTAATTTATTACGATTTTTCAACTTAAACGTAAGCCCTCCGAGAATTCGCCGTCTCGAGTGAGGAAGACCCCACGACCGCAGGGAGTGATATCTAACACCAGCACGGCCTGAATCGGACACGCCAGGCCAAACAATTACCTAATTTAAACTTATTATTTGATAATCTAATAATTATTATTGTATCGCACTTACGTAAAATAAAAGAAAAAAAATCACTATTAAAATTGTTCACATCAGTAGACTTAGATAGCTATCTAGTTAGGAACGCCTTAACCCTTGAATGTTACATGCTGTTGCGTTTTCTCAACGTGTTTTAAAAACGATAAAATATCGTTATATACCTAGGTATGTACGATGTTGGCTATTTAGAACTATTCATCAGTTTATAAACATACTAATCGATTATTTAACAGTATCGATTTTAAATCAAATAATAAATATCGGAGGGAAAAGTGTTTGCAATTTTTTAATTTTAACACAGTGTTCACGTTTTATTTTTTTCAACTTAAAAGCACCACGTGTTTAAGGGTTAATTAAAATAATAATTTTTCAAAAAAGTAAAAAAATGATGATAATTATGATTTTTTTTATTCATTTTTTTTTAAATTTATTGCCATCGTTAAAAAACATTACAGCTATATACAGATTATATATGATTTACATTAAGTGACATTTTATTCTTTTCATGTGGAGATAATTACGATAATTACTTTTTTTTTAAACGTATCAATGAAATTCGGCACCTTTATCAACACGCACGAGCGTCGGTTATCGATTAAACGAATCATTGAAACAAATACCAATAGCCTGTAAAATATAGACGTGTGGGTCACCTCTGACACGAAACGGGGGCAAAATAAAGGTCTCGTCTCGTTGTTGTCGCGTGAAACTTGAACGATTGCACGCTCATCGTCAGTCGTCTTTATATACGCAATACTTTATCGGTCTTAACACAGCATTCGTCTTGAGCGGATTCTCGCGGCCGATATCGACATTTTTCGTTTGCTATTTTACCAATTCAAACGAAAAATCAAGTATTTTTTAAAGAAAACAAAAACCGTATTCATTACGGATGCCGTGATCTACGAATGTGTTTCTTTTGGTAATTCATTATTGCTATTATCATTTATCATTTTTTTTTTTTTTTAGCACCTCAATGACGAACAATAGTGTATTACTATTAATTCCATCGCTTAACGTCACTAAATTCTCAATCACATATTTCAAAGACGTATTAAAATAAAACTTACTACTGTATTAAAGTTTGAAAATGTTCGTTACGTATGTTATTGATGCGCGTGCGTGTTCACGTGCATAAACATACACACACACACACACACACACACACACACACACACACACACACACACACACACACACACACACACAGACTCACACTCACACAACAATATTATACCATTTTCGATTTTCTAAAATGTTGTAAATAATATTCTTTTCAGATTCAAAGAGATCGACAGATGGTTTTTACGAACAATAGCCCAGCGGAATCGATAAAGGCCCGCCAAATGTATACAAATATTCTTCAAGGAAAAAACGACGCTTGCCGGGTCGGCAATCATACAATAATAATAATAATAATAATATATCGTATTGTGTATTTAGGACCCGGGCTACGATCACGAAAAAGGAAAAACGAAACGTGCGTGCAACAGGACACGTGAATAAATAAGTATTTATTTATTTATTTATTTATTTATTTATTTTCTCTACCCGCACGTCGTTTTTCAAAACACGAAAACATCTGCCGCAGCTGTGAACCAGCCGCCCGGGGCCGATAACACGGACGAGTGGGACGAGTCGGAGGTGGTTTTATTGTTGGCCCGGCACAGTGTACAAAAACGAAACATCTGCCGGGAAAATACAAAAATGTGTTTTGTGTGTAACGATTCATCACGGCACCGTGGGAACGACGTATAGGGTCGAAAACAAACGCACGGGTAAGGGAAAAAAATAGTTATCGAGTAAAACATCTGCCGGGTACGACGCCGGTCCGCCCGAAATTCGGATTACGTTAATCCCACAGAAGAATCGCCGTCGTTTCTGAGAAAAAAAAACCACCCCAGGACGATCACAATGACGCACACACACAGGGGAAAACTCTTTGTAACGAAACTCGATACGACGATAAACCCTGTACGACGTGTAAATATCGCATTAAAATTGGTCGGTTTGAATATCATAACCTATCGATCAATAATTCTCTACAGTCTACGACGTATTAGTCACTCTCGATCAAGAAACAATATTTTATCAATTAATTTAATTGATTAACTAAACAATTTTCGTATTATCGTTTCATAAATAATATCGATACATAAATTAATATTTAAATAGGTACAATAATATTATGATATAATTTAATAAAAAAAGTAAATATGTAATAAAAAGCGCGTGCAGTAATGTAAAACTAACAATGTATAAGACAAATAGTAACACGCAATATAATACATACATTTATGCATAGATAATTTAAATTTTGTTTTGTTTTTTTATTTTTTTTTTAACCCTGTCTATTGCGATAATTCTCTTCGGCAAAAGAAATCACTTGCCCCCGTCAGATTAGTTGTAGAGAGTTTTCACTGTAATTCTAAACGCTCTCGAATCAGCGAGCCCGGCAAACCGCCATCGATAAAATTGTATATTTTTCTAGTATTTCTGTAACGATCGGCTAAAAAAAAAAAAAAATCCGAACGCATACAAATCTAAGTCCCGCCTATGATAATTTGTCTTTTTTAATTATGAACACGAGACGACTTTTGTAATATAACACCGTACGGTATACGATAATAATTATAATTATTTCAATAGTCATATCGAAACGTTTTCATTGTGCTCGTGCACCATGAAATCATTAAACCATTAGGGAAACGCGATATCACATTGTTTGTTTGTTTCACGAAAAAATAACCACGTATCATTGAAATCGTTTTCCACGCGTCGATAACGCACCGTTTTGGTTCAGCCGAGTGATTCAATTTGTATTAGATTATAATATTATTACCTATTATGTTACCATGTGCACTAAACGTTTTTACCGAACTTCAATCACCGGTGCACTTGGTGATTATTTACTCAGATCAACGAGTATTCATAATGATTGACGGGCGCAGCTTTTCGAAATAAAAATACCGACCGTTTCGCTTACTATATTCACTGCGTTCATTCAAGTCTCTTGGTTCGTCATCGGGTTTACCCGACGCAATCACTCACGGCCTCTGTAAAAATGACCCACTGAAAAACATCGTGGTTACAAATTCAAATTGTAGCCAGACAACAATAGGTATGAAAATACGTCGACGTTGGATGACACACCAAAGCTATAGACAAACAGGTGTCCACGGGAAATTTTCAAATCATTTATATAATATATAGGTAATTATAATGTTATAACTAGGGATGAGAAGTTATAGGATTTGCATATTTTTTCTATAACTTAATGAATTGAAATTTGGTAGGTATTTAAATTTTGCATAATTTTGCATATATTGGTAGTTTTCTTAAAATTTGCATATTCATGGTTTTTTTTGTGCATAAAAATGCATATTTAGTAAAATGTTGTGGATTTTAATACAATCGACATGAAAAATCACCTCATTTACTTCAAGAATGCCGCCATAACTTAAGCTGATGTGGAAAGACGTTTTTTGCCATACAAAAATATTCTTTCGGATAATCGTCGGAGATGATGGATGCCGAAAATATTAAAACAATTTGGAGGATCAATGCAACAAATTTACAGGTTTGAAAAAATAACTATCAAATATATTACAAAACTTATGAAATTGAATTTTTGTTTTTTTAGATTAAATCACCTGACTATCGATATATAATCAATACACCTACCAATCATTTATCATCTCATACTTATACCTAGTATTAATTTTTTACCACTCAGTTAAAAATTATTTATATTTTAATAGAATCAAATTTAACCAAATATTATTTATATATTAACTTATTGAAAACACGTTTTTTATTTATAGAAAAACTTGCATATTATAATACATTTTTTGCATATTTTCAAATTTTTGATGCATATATCATAATTTTTCCTCACGTATTTGCATGCATATTTTGTCTATTTTACCTCCTATAACTTCTCATCCCTAGTTATAACACATATCCAAAACCGAAACGGCCGTACGCCAAGACGGCCATGCCGAAATTCCAGAATGCGCCATTTAATAATTATTGCCTATTGCTCTGTTTTGGTATTACCATCGCAATTATCTCTAAATAATTGCAGCGACTAAAAATTAATAGAAAAGAAATAATTAAATGTTCACGAACGCCTTCAAATATTATAACGTTATTGTTTTGGTACAAAACACACGAAAATAATTAAATTAAACGAACGAACGAAAAATAAAATAAGGCGAACGAATAGTCACGTTGTGACCACTCGTCGACCGTTCGACTCCTTCCAACACTTGTCTGCTCGGCTCACGCTCGAAACGTAGAACGGACATCCCCGTGACTGCCGTCGTGACCGATGACTTTTGTATCATCGTCGAAAACACTGTATTGGCTGGTTTCTTCCTATTCCGGTCGAGTGTGCGTGTGTGCACGACTATTGTTTTGTTATGATTTTTATCGAAATTTGTTGCTCATTAGCCAAATTATTATACATACGAATTGAATTATGTGTACAACAGGGTCATATTTATGGGGGGCTAAGGGGGTTTCAGCCCCCCCCCAATCCAGAAATCGTTTATGAAGTCTGCTTATTATGTCCTATCAGATGTAAATCGTAAAAATTCAATATAATTTTATAAATAATTATTAGTAGCAACGAACAAGTTATTCATGTAATGTGTCTGACGACTTTGATAGTAACGATTATACCTTTGAGTTCGGTTTAACAGGCTGAATTGGGGAATTTCAGTTGGAGATAATACCACAGTCCCCCCCCCTAAAAAAAATCTAAATACGGCCTGGTATACAACGTGTTTATTTAATATTATACGGAAAAAAATCGGTCGTATACCACGAAAACTAATCGACGCGCCTTTTGTTGTATCTGCCCCCTCGTTTGTTTTCGATGTAGGTATATATTTATTTGGTTTTAACGTAGGCGCAGACGCACTGTGAACGCGACCGATCGATATAAACGTATCGATACAAGCGTGTGGTGAAAACTCCTTGTGACGAACCTAGTGAGACCAAGGGATTTTTTTTCGTCATAGATAACCGTAAACGGAGAGACAGTACGTTATCGAGTTGTGACGTCTACGTTATGTAGATTTTTCCGTCGTTAAGAGTTTTCGCTGTGTCGTATGTGTCTTATCTGTGAGCCCGGTAATTTTCTGACCGTGCTCGATTCGTTTTGACCCTTCATTATTCGATAATCGATCTCCCGCGTACTCTTAACCCAACACAAATATCACTCGATTTATTTTATTTTATTTTTTCTCAAAAAAAATTTTAAAAAAATTAAAATACCAATTACGTTATAACTCGAAGGATCGTCGTTCGTTTTTGCCGTTGTTCAACGATCGTACCGAATTTGAGAATCGGCCGAGATAGCCCGGCTTAAACTCACAGTGCTGTATTTTTCATGAAATCGTTTTTTCTTAAAAAATATATTTCAAATAATTTCGCGGAACCCTGAAAGTCCGCGGCAACCTGAGGTGCCGCGGCGCCCTGGTTGGGAATCTCCGAGTCCATACCATTAAGTACAATATTTGTCTATACCTGTACATCGATCGTTACAGAGACAAATTAATCATTCGATTCGCATAATTTATCATCGAATAAAATTTTAATATTCATACAAAATACTTGAATATGTACCATAAATACCATATGAATGTTTACCATAAAAAAAGCCTCCATCAGTACTTATGTTCCGAACTTAAACAAATTCCATGGGGGGATCTATCCCCATACCCCCCCACATTATTATATATGTATACGTGCGCTGTATCGTGCATGTGTTACAATCGTTATATATACACATAATATATATTTACATCATGGAACGTGTTTTACGTACAGCCTAAGACTTCCACTCCCTCCCTCCCCGTTCACCCGGGGCAAATGTCATAAAAGACGTGTTCCACCGCGCTCAAAACGACAAAGACACACGAGCCTTTTGGTGAGCGTACCACACGTACGACGTACGTGCCTGCTCGCAGCGGGCCGTAAATCTCAGACCCTCGTCACGCGTCGTTCGTTTTGTTATTGTATCTTCGGCTCGGTCGTGGTATAGATCGAAATGTTTATTGTTACGCGCACACACACACACACACGGTGTGCATCTGCTTTGTCCTCGCTTCCTGTCGCCGGCGGTTCGGTCGGCGCGGCGGGGTCTCTGTGATCCCACAAGGACCACAATGGCCGTCGGGAATAAACGAGAGTCTGCGTCTTCGCTCGCCGACACCCGTGCAACATAATAACGCTTATGCGTTGTAACACGATTTATTATTATTATTATTATACTCGGAAAGAAGTTTTATTATAGCGTCGTCGGTACGTACCAGAGAAATGATATACGGTTTCTTTTACTATAGGTATTGTAATATAAATGTGGAGAAAAAACGAATCGTCCTCATGAATATTCTACGACGGTCCACGTTGCGGCGACCGTTTTTTTTTTCGATTAAAATCATTACGAGACCGCTTTTGAGAAAGTAACTGTAATTTATATTCATATCAGTGGACGTCTTGACTGCACAAAGAGTTTTCAGCTACGCGTTTATGTAAATTAAGGGAACGCACTATACGTTAATGCGTGCGTGCGTGCGTGTGTGTGTGTGTGTGTGTGTGTGTGTGTGTGTGTGTGTGTGTGTGTGTGTGTGTGTGTGTGTGTGTGTGTCATAAATACCATATATTGTATACAACTATCGCGTTCGTTTCTCTTTGAGCGGCAGTTATAGCCGTGTATATTGTCTACAGCGCTATTAGCTTAATACAAGTGAATGGTTTTTTCTTGCTCTTTCGCCCAGAAACAACTGCGACTTTTCTTTCGTCCCCCCCCCCAAATAAAACAACAAAAACACATTACTTATTCGTACGCGTTCAACGAGTGGGCAACGTGTTTCCGTTTCGATGCGATCACTATGGTTCGTGTCGGGTAAGACGACACTGACAGTGTTATGATTATATTTCGTCACGTCGAGTGAGATGTCTGAGGTACATATACGTAATCACAGGAATAATGTTTATTTCGCTAAATGCTCACGGTAATGTGACACGTGGTAAGTATATTTTTGGCGGGCAGATATGATGAAAAGTATAAGTACAATGTTGTCAAATGCGAAACGAGAAGGAAACAATACACAAAAAATGCGTACTACCGACTGTTTTCCATATGAAATTAATCAATATAATCAACACGATGTGGTCATAGTTATTTCGAAAAAACTGTATAATAATATTATTATTGTGTTTATTATAATAATTATAATGACTAGATGATAATATCAACTTTTGGTATTAGTACCATAAATATAATATATATATATATATATATATATATATATGAAATTATATAGTACACACACAGAGACAAACAGGCACAGACACACACGCCATAGCCGGATATTTGGTCACGTCTGTGGGTGGCTTGACATTTTTACTATATTAATTAACATTTTTAGGTAACGAGCTTCAATGACTTCAAATTTAGAGTAGTAACACCGCTAGTAACGGTCAGGTTAAGAAAAGTAAAGCAAAGGAATATAAACATTCCAAGCGAGAGCTTGATAATGTTTTTTTTCGGGGGGGGTTAAGTTCCCCAAGTGCCCCCAAATATCCGCCTATGATACACACACACACACATACACACATACACACACACACACACACACACACACACACACTCACATGCACATTCATACGCACACTCATACGAATCAAAATTCCTATTCACATCACAGTTGTGGGATTTAGTGAGCAGAAAAGCAATTTTGAAATTATTTAATATTACTTAATCACTGCTGTTACCGGTTAATAGTTAATAAAGATTATTGTTACAATTGATATTATATTGGCGTAGACAACGAAATTTGTACAAAACTTCTCCGATTCATATAGAATCAACACAATGTGTACTATATTTAGTATATAATACATACATGGCGTTTTTCAACATCGGATTACGACGGTGAAATATCTCTACGAATCATTTTGTATTGAACGTTTTAAGCGGACAGAGAAATCGTGTCGTTATCGAATTTCGTCTGTTACCGTGACGGGACCACCAAAGTCGTGTGAACGTTTTCATAAAATCGCTTCGTCACAATAGTGAAGACCGATTAAAGGGACAAATAAATCAACAAAATATGTCGTAGTGTTAGATACCGGTCGTATATTATGTATCTCGTAAATATTCTATAGAAGAATCGGGATGTCGAGATTTATAACCCTCACAGCGTGTACTGTAGTACCGGATACACGCCCACGTTTTTACGAAAAAGTACTATTGTCCAGTAAAATATTTTAGAAACTCCGATAAAAATGACACACACACACACACACACACACACACACACACACACACACACACACACACACACACACACACACACACACACACACACACACACACACACATACTTTATTTTAAAAATGCAGGCGTGTCGTTTGTATTAGAGCTCGCGATTTTGACCGAGTATCAACCAACACGTGTACACGTATCTTAAACGTATTAATACCCGTACGTATAATTTTTTTTTTACTTTTGTTTCAATTATTCGCATTATTATAACATTAAATATCAATTCAAATAAATTATTTGACAAAAAATATTGCTACTGTGTTAGAAGCATAACACAAGTGAGAGGAAGCTAATGGAGAAGTAGTGAAATTGATTTTAGAAAAGTGCAATCGTGTTTTTTTTTTTTTTAAGAATAACGGATGGGTAGAACTTTGAAAAATCAATAGCATTAATTATGGCACTACACTAAACATTGATGTGGAACAGTGGTAAATACATAGGTTGAAGTGGAAAGGTCTGTTTCCATGTGTAAAAATGTATTAGCACCCAATATTATGAGTTTTGACCAAAGTAACTTGACGAAATATTCGATGGTAATTTTTTTTTTTTAATTTAATTTAATACATGATCTAAATTTGTTTTTTTTTTTTAATTATATGCTTTTATTTTTTGTATTTTTTTTTGGCTAGTTAAAATGCTTTTTTACGGATTTATTTTGCTACAAAATCCGAGCCCCACGGTTATTATGTTTATCAGCCGTAATAAATACAAATACGATATCGTCAACACAGGATTTAATTTTCAATATCGTTTCTTGACGATACGTTGAACGACGTCCGACATAGGACCTTTGTTTTACACGTAGGTACCTATAAAATGTACTCCGTAAGCACTGAACGCACGCTTTTATTCTCGTTGTTATTTATCTCATTTATACGAAAAAAAAAACTGTCGTTCGACCATTAAATGATATATCTAGTATTTATTTTGCGTGCTATAATAACGATTATGTTTATGCACACGATTGAACGTTACAATCGATGGCACATGTTCAATCGTTTAATTTTCCAACGCCCTGGTGTTTGATATACAGGTACATTTATTTACTTTTACAATATTGATAAGTTTCGATCGGTTATAATATCTGTGACATAACCCGTGGGTCAGTATATCCGGTTCATTATTTCGGGAGTAAACAACAACAACAAGTACACCTGTACACGTGCACAGTGTATTACACTAATTCATTCGCTTTTGAACGTATCTAAATAATGCATTATGGCATAGAAATATATGAATCAGGAACTATAGG
Organism: Therioaphis trifolii; assembly: GCA_027580255.1. Lineage (NCBI taxonomy): Eukaryota > Metazoa > Arthropoda > Insecta > Hemiptera > Aphididae > Therioaphis > Therioaphis trifolii. Next base: position 42,369,940 of record CM050405.1, read on the forward strand.
TACCTGTAGAGTTTCATTTTTTTTCATCCGACCGAATCGAAAATAATTAATTTCCTGAGAAAAACGTACTAATTATAAACAAATAAAATCAAAGATTAAAACGAAAAAACCGGGTAATGTGTGTAAAAAAAAAAAACAACTAAACGTGTGTAAATAACGAATCTTCCGAACGGGCGTCGCACAGTGGTTAGAAACATTTTTTTAATGGTAACTTTCTTTGTTTTTTCGTTGTATTCCTAACCTTCTAATGGTCATAACTCTCTGCTTATCGGTTTTTCCCCTGGTTCAACCCCTCTAAAGTTACAATACGTGTACATAGACAGTTTTATTCCGAAATCAACGTTTTGGAAAAAAGTGACTTAACTGGTTTTTTCCCTGCACCCTTCTCATAACTTTTTTATGGAAATCCAACATTTAAGGACTCAATAGACTTGAGTTAGTTGGTAGAAGCTATCTGAAGGCCACGGTGTGGAGATTATAATAATAATAATAATAATAATAATAGCCCGCGGTTCGCAATTTCGTAAAAAGACAAATTTGACTTGACGAGAAAATCAGACTTGTTGGCATAGAGTTTTTTTCGGTGAGACAATATGAATCGAATTTTCTACTGTTTAAATTATTTAATATCCTGTAATTGAGTTTTCACTGTACTCGAAATGTTTTATTTATGTTCTGAGTAGACAAAATAAAATGCGAGTAAAAAAATATCTCTCAAAGCAAAGCCATTACAAGGTATCGTTTTTTTAAAAATTTTATTTCGATTTTTCTTACACGGTGTTCTCTCTCTCTCTCTCTCTCTCTCTCTCTCTCTCTCTCTCTCTCTCTCTCTCTCTCTAATAATATTGTGAGGTAACCGAAATTGTGTTTCAAGAGCACGATTACGATAAAGATATCGAGTACCTACTGAGGAAAATAAATGGGTTTTCGCTGTCGATTCTTTTATCACGACGTTCCATCATGCCGGCGGTGCCGTCTTCCATTAAATCCATTAAACCGTAGCCTAAACCACTCGTCTGCCAGACGGTCGTTATAAAACATATATAATATGTTTTTCCCTCTCGTCCCTCCCGACTATTATCGCATCGAGTTACAAAGCCGTAGGTATTTCATGTGTGTGTGTGTGTGTGTCTCACGTACGTTTCCAGACCCGACTACAAGACAGAAGGCCATTAAAAAGAAATACTTGACGAGGGTTTTTTGGGTGTGTTCTAGAATAATAATAATAAATAATCTACAAGAATGCCGTAGTCGTTGTGCACACACACACACACACACACACACACACACACACACACACACACACACACACACACACACACACACACATACGTAGGTAACATCGTCTCAAGTCTGATCGCATCGGATTAACAATTCCCACGAGAGATGTTTCTCTCGTCCATTAAAATGCATTATAATATTATGTTTACGGGTATTTCTTTGTCGGACCGTCTCGGCGCGCTTTTAAGAATGCGTTTTTCGGTTTAACGAAGCGGGCCATAATAATACGCATCGCCGACGACGAACATTCCAGATACGACGTATCGAGTAAATGCGTTTTAGAAAATCATTCGAATCGTGTGCGACGCATTATACCTATGATAAACACGCTTGACTATAATATTGCTACGCGATGGTCTGTTTTACTGGCAAATGAATGATTTTTTCTTCGCACGTAGCTTTTATTCACCGGCTAAAATATAATATTAAACCGTACGGGTAAACGGAAAACGATTCCGGAATTATGTAACTGAATTATACAACTCGTAGATAAAACAATAACAACATGGCAGTATTCGTTGATCCTAAATACCAGAAACCGAATTTGAGATACATTTTAACAAAATATTTGTATAATACTTAAATACCGCTAAACGCAATTCGCTTTTGACGCACGAGATTTTTCCTGACCATATTGACAATCGTGTTTCGGCGTTGAAAAAACTATAATTAATTTTCATACGTCAAATAAATTCAATAATCGAATTCGACTTGAGCATGCAATAATTGTAAAATCGACGAATTTAATCGAACTCCAACCCCGTGTGCTCAATGTTATAGTAATTTTTATTACTATTTTTTTTTTTTATTGTATAGCTGTAATTTTGTGTGTATATATATGTAAGACAAGAAATTTTTATTTTGTTATAATTTTTTCGAAATTTTAATCATAAATAAATAACGTTAATTAAACACGCCTATTTGAAAAAAATATGTATATAAATACGAAAAAAAAAATACTTTCTCGTCCGCGCCTAGGACTCTACGCGAGGAAATATTACTATTTTATGCTCCATTCCCAAACTGTTTGTGTTTTTTGGTTTTCGCAGTACACTCGTCATGTGCCCGGTGACAACGATAACATTCGACCGTTTCACGATTATATTATAAAGAAATTAATATATATTTAAATATTCTGGTACCGTGTGGTCGGTGCCGACGCACGGAAACGTTATTATTTCACACTATCGGCCGGAACGGTTTGGGTTTTAGGTTTTTTTTTTTTTTTGTTTCGCAGTACACTCGTATCGTCACGTGCCCTACGACAACGATTATAATATTCGCTCTATGATATAATACGAATACAATATAATATATTTAAATACGAAAAAAAAAATAAATACTTTCTCGTCCGTGCCGCCGACGCGACGCGGGGAAATATTATTATTATTTCGAACGAGTCGTCCGGACATGCGCGCGCACATGACACATATATACATGTATACCGCACCATGACCCATTTACCGGGGACGCGGCCGCTCATCCGCCCGGTCGCACCCCATTGGTCGCACCCGCCGCCGCCGCCGCCGCCACCGCCGCCACCGCCGCCACCGCCACCACCGCCCACGATTAGGCTATAAAAGAGCCCGTCGGCCGGAGCGGAGCGTCATAAAGTGTTCGTGCGCTCGTCTAAGTCTCCAGAAGAAAACCCGAAAACTCAAACCGCCGTCTCTCCTGTTCCGCCGCTGCCGCTCCGTCTCCGTGAAGCAACAACACAAGTCCGCCGCAAAAAACCAACCAACTCAGTGTTTATAATATCACAACCGTGAGTATAGAGAATATTTTTCATTTTTTATTTAATATATTTTTCATTTCGTACTTAAAATTTTTATTTAATATATTTTTCATTTCGTACTTAAAATTTTTATTTAATATATTTTTCATTTCGTACTTAAAATTTTTATTTAATATTTTTTCATGACTAAAATTAATTTTAAAAAAAAATAAATAAAATAAAAATCATTTCTGTTTCTATCGACAATTATCATCGGTGTAAATTCATGAAATATAGATTTTTCCATTTTATATTTAAAAATTTTTCTTTCACTCCGACACCGCTACTAAATCGTCGACGCGCCACTTTTATAATATTTTCATCAACAATATTCAAACAGTTTCAGAGTTCGACGAACATTTTAACAAATATAGTCTATTCGTTTCTGTTTAGGTTTTCGCTCTGATCTATTGACAAAGATGCAACGCTCAGCCGCCGTCTCCAACATGTGAGTATTGTACACATCATTCGTTCAAATCACCGCCGACGCCGCCGCCGCGCGGGTTGTAGTCGTTTTTGCTCTATTTTACGTTGACGTTGTCGTTTCAGGAAAATGGTATTGATGATCGCATTCGTGGCCGCCGTGATGGAATACAGCTCCGCCGTTTACTTCCCACCACACATGATCATACCGGCCATGCCGCTGAAGGTCGAAGGCAACCCTTACGAAGAGACCGAAAAGCTGCCACCGTCTGCACGTTGTCCCGGATTCCGCCGTTGTGAGATTAGGGAAGAGGACGAGGAGAGAAGTACGTATTATCGCCTCGAGCTTACGCCTTACAAAATAAAACCGTGCGGCGCAAAGCGTACCGGAATCGCTATCGGATAACCGACCGCGGGTTTCACTCGTCATAAAATGAGACTGGTTCGTTACGGCGCGTGATTTGAAAAATATCAAATCCAATCGCCGTATCGTTGATTCGCGTTAGACCGTAAAAATGATTTCGGCTGTTTTTTGAAAAGCGTAATCAGAAATATTACGATCTTACAGACAATATTTTCTGTTTTTTGTTTTTTTATTTCTATTTTAAATATAATCGAACAATAGGATTCCACTGAACGGTGACTCGGTCAGTAAAAGCGACTCGACTTTTCTCTCTTTTTTTTTTTTTTTTTTAACTCGTCGATGCTCTGGCTCGTCGCCGGGGCACTACCACTGTTACGACCACATGCCCCGTCAACCGGCTGACCGACCGATTGTTTTTCAGTAAATAATCACCTGAAGGAAACCAGATGCCCATTGTTACCGATCTGTTACAATCGAACGTCCACCACGGCAAAGCCTGCTCCCGCCGTCGCCGTACCTGTGGCCCTCAACATGATCAACAGCACTTCTAGCACCACTGCAGTGCCTAGCACTGACCTCGATGACGACATGGCCAAACATCCGGCCTTGTCACTGGAACCGTTGCCGTACATTTACGCCGCCCTGGTATGCCCATACCTCGAAGCCGACCTCAAAAACAACACTTTCGTCGAAAGTAAGTGTACGACGGCCAAATCCGTTATTATTTATATTATATTATATTACACCAGCGGTTCTTAACCTGCTGTAGAACACGGGACTCTGCAGATGAGAGATTTTTAGAAATCACAGACCCCCTACCAATTTTTTGTTTAAAATCTTCATACAAAACATCTCGTTTTATCATAATCGAAATTATAATAACTATTTTACGTTACAAACTATAGAAGTAGACGTAACAAAATAATATACATACATATTGTATATTTATTTTTATTAAACTTAATTTTTCATCATCCAACTTTAACATCATTACAGCCCCTTACAGCCCTTTTTTAGTACTATCAAAAGTAGTCTATGTCATTTCTCAGTGTTTGAGCTATCTAAGTGCCAAATTTCATTTAAATCGGTTCAGTAGTTTAGGAGCCTGCAGTTCAATACAAACAATCAAAAAAAAAATCATTCCTCTTTATAACATTAGATAATGCTATAGGTTAATATAATATTAGTTGAAGCTACTGCGGACCCCTTACGTGAGTATTGCGGACCACCAGGGGGCCGTGGACCGCACAGGTTAAGAACCGCTGTATTATACCTACGATGCGTAGTCGGGAGACCGCGGAGAGTCGATTCGTGCGGACGACCGGTTTCGATTTAAAAAAAAAAAAAAACAAAAACAAAAACCGTCGAGTTATTTACTATAATAATCTACTCTACGACCCGTCGTATTTCCTCCGAAACCGGTTGAGCGCATGCACGATCGTTTGTTTTTTGTTTTTTTTTCACGAATCGTTTTGTGGGATTTCGTTTTCCAACGATCCCGTTTTCACCCCGCGTTAAAAGTCATTAATCGCGCTCTGACGTCACGTAAAACGTTTCAGAGAACTTTTTCATCTTGAAATCCATCGGATGTCGTACCCCTTCGAAATACAACCTTGACGAGGACTACAACACCACCACGGTCGCACAGCCCGCAGCCGCAGCCGCAGCCAACGAGACCGCTAACGCCGAGACCACCGCCAAAGTGACCGCCGACGCCGTGAACGGGACCGCGGCCACGAACGAGACCAACGCCAACGCCACCAACGCCGCCGCCGACGCCGCCACAGCCGACGAGACCAACGCCTCCGCCACCACAGCCAACGAGATCGACGCCGGAGCAGCCGAGGCCGCCAAAGCCGAGACCGCCAGAGCCGACGACGCCGCCGCAACAACAGTCAGCTCAGCCCCGCAGGTCGCCGCCTACGCTGCCGACGCCGCAAAAGCCGAACAGCCCGACGTGGTTGCCCAGAAGATCGGCGAGATGAACATGGGCGACACCATCATCAACACGTTCGCCAGCGTGTTCAAGAGAAACTGAGAAGGATCGACGACGATCTCCCCCCCACCCGACCCCAATAATTTGACTATTCTCGCTCCCCCTTTTTTACTATTTTTTCAATTTTTTATTTTATTTTATTTTTTTTGCATAATAGACGCCCCCTTTTTACTCCCATCATTATTAATATTATTATTATTAGCATTAATTTTCTTCATTTTTTTAGTAGTCTTAAGTAATACGTCATTATTTCGCGTTGTCCGTCCATCGTCGACTGTCATCGTTTTGTGTACACAATCGTTGTTTTAGGCGAATCAATTATATCGACAAACGCACTATTCATTTTGTTTGGTGTTTTGTACACGACGATGACTCACGCGACACGCATACCTACTATTTTTGTAATTCGTTCGTTCGACTGTAATTCTCTGCACCCTTTCGGTTATTTCATAATAAATCCATTGCACGCAACTGTTGTGCACTGCAGTGGATTTATTAGAAAATTCAATGGTATCTAATAGCAAAAAAAAAAAAAATTTAAAACCGTATAATAATTCACACAATATGGTAATAATTATTGATCATCTAAAGCGTGTCTCGTGCTTTTTCTCCCCCACCTTTGTCTTAGAATAAATTTATTTGATTACACACTCGAATGTTTTACAGTGGTATGCGCAATAATGATTGTATTTTAGTATTAGTTATATTTATAGTGTTTAATGATAATTTATCAAAAAAAAAATAATAATAATAAATTTAATTGCTCAATTTTCAATTGTATTCAACAATTTTTAACAATATACGCTTATTCATTTATTTGACTGTCAAATTATATTATTTCATAGTTGATTTTCAACTTGAGAAACGGTTACCTTTCATCTGTGTGGTTATATCAAAATGATTCTCAACTCATGGTTGAGAAATCTGGGTCAAACTTCTGGTTTCATGTTGCACAGACATGAGATTACTGGTATACAAACAGAATCACTGCATTCACTTTGATAACCAATCTAATCATGGCTGATTCTGTATAATTGAAACCTGGAACAAACAGTTAGGTACTTATCTGATTAAACCATGGTATTCTAAATTATTTGGTATTTCACTACTTGGTCACAGAAACATATCAAGGACTTTAAGTGGTTCTATGTCAGAAATATTAACAATTTTTTTTTAAATGTTTTGCTTTAACGAGTCATTATGCATATATTTTAAAAGATAAGTATGAATTTAAAGTATTAATTGCGACAGAGTAGATTAGTATCGCAAATTTTACACTGAGGATTTTTATTTATTGGTTTTATCAAAAAGTTTCCAAACATTTCTGTTTTTACTCATTTTTTTGGGATGCATTTGAAAAGATTATTTAATCTTGCAAATCAAAAAAGGAAATTTAAAATAGGAAAATTAAAAATATCTACTCATAATGACATACAATTCATCTGTTATGGAACATAGTTAAATACAACTACAACGGAAACAGTAAGCATACGATATCTTCGCTAAACAATGTATTCTTTATTCAGTATTTTGAGTACCTATATAGCATTGAATCAATCTAATAGGCATACAATCAATTTCAAACTTGGGAATTCTAAAATAATTATCCCCGATGCAACCCGTGGGAAATTTCATCCTCCACACCCTCAACCGTTAATTTTACATAATATGTTTTAATTTTAGAATAAAATTTCAAATAAAAAACATTAAGCAGAAACTCGAAATAACATCATCTGATAAAAAAAAAGTCATCTATCACACGATATATTATAATCATCACTGGTTATCTTTGTTAACAATGTGAAATAAATTTGCGAAACCTATTATCATTAACTTTTATATTATGATAATATATCTATTTTGTACAATAAATATACTAAATCGATATAATATAATAGTTACTATGAAACAAATCGATTAATACAATTATTTAATAATATCATATAGATAGAAAAATTACAAATGGCTAAATAATTATCTAAAAATAAACATAAACAATATTTTAACCACGCAATAAACTGGAGGAATAGATGAATACCGATACCCAACCTCGGTGTAGTTAATCGGATAATGAATAATTTCAAAAAATTGTGATGACTGATGGATTGTTGTAGACAAATGATTTTGCAAACTGTATACACAGAGGACATTGTTGCGTACTACCTTCGTTACTTAGAGCGTTTGACTTATTTACAAATTTTTAAATTATAATTAGATATTTATGTACCTATTCATACAATCTAAATATGATATACATAAATATAAGCTCAAAATATGCAAGTTATTATACTTTATATACTCAAATGGGTTCTAGATTAAATTCATGACTTCATAGATCTTTCCGTTGATCAATTATATTAAATAATGATTATATATATATATATATATATATATATATATATATATATATGTTACGAGCAATATGTACAATTTGGGCATTATAGAAAATGCCCGGGCACTATAGAAAATGTCAGTCGTATATTGGGCAATATAGACAATGATATATTATAATATAATGTTTTATTAGATTTTATTATTTTACTGTACTACAGTAATTCAATTAATTCATAAATAGTTAGATACTTATTGTATATTACCTACTGTAATGATACTTTTCTATAATTTTATCGGGTTTATAATAACACTCGAAAAAATAACTTCAATAATGTTTTTATAAAATATACTTATTGATACTGGGATTTTAACGGTTACAGATGTTTTTTATAATACTTTAATGATTAGATTCCTTTATATTTTCTAATATGTTTTACTCTCATTTTTATTGTCGTAATACCATAATCGATAAGACCTTATACCTATACCGGTTTATATTTAGTTACATCGTGTTATTTTTATCGTTTGGATAGCGCAGTTAAAGTGCGTATTTTTTAAATATTTGAATATGGAAAAATTTAATGCAGATTTAAATGATATGTTGTAAAAAAAGGCTCCAATACTTTATTTCTAACAAAGTTGAAATATAATGAATTAATTTCGTACATAATTCAATTGAAGAATAATTTTAAAAAAAAGGAACCAAAAGATTTAAAATTTTTAAAAAAATACGACGTTAGCAGAAATCAGTTAATTTGCAAAGAAAAATTTCTGCAAGTTAAGGATGTGCCACAAACAAAAATTTCACTCCGAGAGGCCGCACGGAAATTATCTATTTTGGGTGGTCAGGGATACGAACAATGTACGTGTTCACAAATAAGTGCAAAACAAGGAAGTGCAAATGCAAAGCAGCGGATCGACTTTGCACATCAAAATGCCACGGAAGCAGTACATGCGATAAGAAATGAAAAACAATCATTTACAGTAACATAAATTTATAGCACAAAATATATATTATAATAATTATCTAATAATAAAATCTTATAAGTATCTAATTAATACTCTAATTATTTATGAATTAATTAAATTACTGAATAATAAAATAATAAAATTTAATAAAACATTGTATTACAATATATCATTGTCTATATTGCCCAATATACGACGGGCATTTTCTATAATGCCCAAATTGTACATATTGCCCGTAACATATATATATATGATCTATGCGGCCCACATTAAATTCTAGAACGACGAAATTTAATTGAACATCATATTGTACAAATATAATGTTGAACGTTGCGTTTTTGGTACGGGTACTTTATATCAGTCATATTTTATAATGGTAGCAGGTAGGTGTACCTTGACAATTACCGATAAGATGACATCTCAAACATATTTTTAGAGCGGACACAAGTAATTTTAATATGGAGTATGTGCGTGTCTCTCGACGCCGCCACCTCGCTGATGCATATAATATATAGGTACGTAGGCAGTGCCGGATTTAAGAACATACCGCCGAGGGCAGTTTTTAAAATGTCACCCATTAAAATCCACGTACTCGTCACAATCACAATTAATCGTATTGATTAGAGCTCCCTATTTCACGTGTGTACGTTGTCACTTGTTCACGTGAAATTAAAGTTCAATTTATGTAACCCGCTGATTAAAATTTCAACGCGTATTTACGATTTTATTCAAGCGAATCCGTGAATCATCGTACTCACGTGACTCCTTGAATTGGATAATCACGTGTATCAGTGTGAATTCGTACGATCATGTGAACACGTGAACAATCATGTTCGACGCCATCGGTCCTTGCATGTAGTTACTATGTGTACCTAAAATAAGTCTAACATTAATTAGGATAAATGTTTAGGCACGCTCAGTAAATAATATTAATAATTAATATTTTATATGAAATTCTTAATAATTTAATGTATAGAACTACATGAAACAAATTTAAGCAAATAGTTAATGTAATAATAAATAATTTATAAATAAATAATTATCTAAGAAATTACAATAAATAGATAAACAAAACAATGAACGAAAAATGCATCTTATTTACAATTTTTAATAATTTAATAATGGATTCGTGCATCCGTGTGATGCCCATCTAAACTCAAAAATATATTTAGTGGAACAATTTTCGATTTCGGTATAAAAATATCAGCATGTTGACATTTTTAGTCAGTACCTAAAATTGGTTTTGTTATCCGATATATGACCACAATGTAATAGGTATTATTTACAAAACTAACAAATTATTTTTGTTTTTTAATGACTATTTATTACACAACCAAATTTATTGTACAACCAAATTTTCGGTTAATACCTATTCACGTGAATATACTAATTCACGCGTTCACGTGAATATAATTCAGATACGTGTTCATGCGATTAAGCTTTCGTTGATTCACGTGGTATTAAACCATACGTGATTTATTTTGTTTCATTCGCGTGATCACGATATACACGAACACGTACATTCACGTGCAAAAACGAGACCCCTAGTAATTAGTATTGATTAATACATCGAATATCGACATCATTGTGTCTTTTTTCAACACTGAATTTTATGTATCTGGGAAATAACTCGCATTTAATTTTTTTTCACGGCTTTTTCTTTTTTTTTTTTAACACGAAAATTCTTGATTTCATGCGTTCATCGATCAAAATAATTTTTTTTTAAAACGCTCAGAAAAAGTGTTAAAAGAACTGTTGGTGTTATATAAATCAGTCGGTATTTTTGAACAATCGGACTTGACATTAGATCGACGATAGAGTAATTGAGATTCAGTGCCGACTAAACATAATATAGTGTACGGTACCCACAGAATTCAAATTCTGATAATTTTTCCTTGCTGAACTATGATATCCACGGTCTTTAAAATGTATAAATACTTTAAAAAAGTTATATTTATAGTATAGTATAGTATAATATTACGACGTAAACGCTACGCGAAGTATTTATTTTTTGCCTCTCCTCCTCCACTGAGCCGTAAACCGCTCTGCCATCGCCGTCTGTTCAAACCGGCTGAGTTGGCCACATGGGACCCCGGTGCGTTCCGAGGTTGTTTTTATTCAAAATCGTCGCCACGGACACGGCAAGCACGGTGTGGACATTGGACATATATGTATAGTATATAATATGTGTATGTACATATCTCTCGCCATCGCCCTCTTACAGGGATATATACAGTAGAAGCCGCTTATTAGAAACACTTTGGGACCAATGTGAAATGTGTCAATTAACCGACTGTTTCTAATAAGCGATTGGTTTGATTTGTTCTATGAAAAAAAAAAATGAAAAATACGCGAAAAATATATGTATTTATATACATTCAACTATGTATAAATATAAATATAAATATATATATGTATATATATATATATATATATATATATATATATATATATATATATATATATATATATATATATATATATATATATATATTTATCTATTTATGTATATTGTATAATTTAAAAAAAGTATGTTCAAATGTATAGGTATATTTTACTATATTATTTAAAATATTTATCTACCTTAGTTTGTTTTTTTGCATCGAGTAACTCCATGACCATATTTTCATACGAGTAATGCTGTTCAAAACCTATTTCATCCACACGATGCTGGATGGCTCTTCTGAGGACATTTAGAGCTTCTGAAATTGCCTAAAAACTTCGAAAATGTGCCTAAATTTGTTTCAAATAACTGTTGTGATGTTTCAATAATCCGATTTATTTTCAATGTCCTAATGTACGGTCGGTCCGTCCCGGGACTTTTTGTTTCAATAACGCGAATGTATCAATTATCCGTGTTTCTAATTAGTGGCTTCTACTGTATATGTAGGCAGTGCCGGATTAATGAATATACCGGGGGCAGTTTTTAAAATGTTACCCATTCAAATCCATGTACTCGTCACAATCACAATTAATCGTATTGATAAATACCACAAATAACGATATCGTTGTTTTTTTTCTCAATCAATATCAACATACACATAAAATTTCGGTCAGAAGAAACTCTGAGTTTTATGTATCTGGGAAATAACTCGTATTTCATTCTTTTGACCACCTCGATTTTATCTTTAAATTATCGTGGCATACTAATAGCGTAAATCGAATCTACGACGGTGAAATATAAAAAAAAAAAACCATGAATAGATCATACAGTTTTATTGACATTATAATGAGTGTTAATGTGAGTGTTTATATTATGAAGTTCAATAAAATGAACATTTAACAATGGTAAGTGAGATGATGGTGGTACAAGTTCGTCCTTCGTCCCTTCGGTCCTCGGACCAGATATTGGTGTGTATTAAGTTTTAAAGAAATGATGACTTATTTCTTTAGTATAAAACAATTCTGAACAAAGCTTCAGTGTAATATAATATATTATTATTTAAATACTGTTTACGTATTTTACGGTTATTTGTATAATTTTTGGTGAGTTATAATAATTTATTAAAGTGTGTATAAAAAAAAATCCTGACTCACGATTTTTGAATTTTTGTTAGGATAATTAGGTAGGTCTATGAGTAAGGTCATATTACATTTTCAGAACTTTTTGTCAAATATTTCAAATTATATTACATAAAAACTTTCAAACAATTTGGTAAATTAAAAGTTCTATATTTAAGTCAAAAGTGTTATAATTGTTCTGAAAATATTGTCCAATATAAAAAAGTATGTATTCGATATTTGATAAAATTTTCAAGTTTCTAGCTTCAATACTTTTTGATTTATGACTAAATACTCAAAATCTGAACAGTGAAAATCTCGTTTACGGCGGATTTTTACCGATTTTACCGTTTTTACTCAGTTTTTCGATCGTTATTCTTGATTACTGGAAAAACTATGAAGATTTTGGAAAAATGACCTCTCTAAAGTACCATCTCAGTTCAATTTCGAATCTAAAAAGTATCTGGACGAAACTTTTGGACAAGGATTTCTATACGAAAAGTGTTTACAGAAAAAATAAATAAAAAAAATAAAAAAAAAATAAACATCATTGTAAAACCATAAGATCCTTCGCTTCACTCAGAATCTAAAATGTAAAATAATTTATTTAAACTCTTTTAAAAAGTCCCGTGTTGTGATTTTTTAATTTTTTTTCTGAGACTTTAGTGTATTGCATGAGTAAAGTCATATTAAATTTTCAAAAGATTTTATCAAATATTCAAAACTTTATTGGGGATAAACTTTTCAAAAAAATAAGGTGGTATTTCAAAATTTCTGTTTTAGCCAAAAAGTAGACAAATTTTTTTGAAACTTTTTTCAAAGCACGTAGTACATCACGTCAATAATGTGTAGAGAAAATTTCGAGTCACTTCTAGCAACATTATTTCTGGAGTAATGACGAAATTACTGAAGATGATTTAATGAAAGTATCGTTTATGGCGAATTTCGCCGTTTTTGGTCCATTTTAGGCTGTTGTATCGCTCGCCTGGTAAAGGTTTGAGACGAGAGTTTGATAAACCCTCCTCAAAGTATCATCTACTTAGTACAAGTTTAAATTATAATATTTATTACGTTAAAAATTTATGACTATAAGCATTGTTGCTGTGTAAAGTATCTGGTATATACATTTTAATACGATTACGAGCAGTTTATTTTGCCACGATAGTCGAAAGCAATAAAACACAAATAAAAAAGCTGGTAAGTGAGATGATGGTGGTACGAGTTCGTCCTTCGTCCCTTCGGTCCTTGGACAAGATATTGGTGATGAATGTATTAAGTTTTAAAGAAATGACGACTCATTTCTTTAGTATAAAACGATTCTGAGTAAAGCTTCAGTGTAATATAATATATTATTATTTAAATACTGTTTGTATAATTTTCGGTTAGTTTTTTTGTAATTAAACCCTCATAAAATATTCAATTAGATATAACTCATTTAAACTTCAATTGTTATAACAATAAAATTATAACTCATTAGAAATAAACTTAATAGAAATCAGACAATATCGAAAAAAATCGTATAATAATTTATTAAAGTGTGTATAAAAAAAAATCAAGAGTCACGATTTTTGAATTTTTGTTAGGATAATTAGGTAGGTATATGAGTAAGTTCATATTGAATTTTCAGAACTTTTTGTCAAATATTTAAAATTACATTACATAAAAACGTTCAAACAATTTGGTAAATTAATAGTTCTATATTTAAGTCAAAAGTGCTTTAATTGTTCTGAAAATTTTGTCCAATATAAAAAAGTATGTATTTGATATTGGATAAATTTTCAAGTTTCTAGTTTCAATACTTTTCGATTTATGACTAAATACCTAAAATCTGAACGGTGAAAATCTTGTTTACGGCGGATTTTTACCGATTTTACCGTTTTTACTCAGTTTTTCGATCGTTATTCTTGATTACTGGAAAAACTATGTAGATTTTGGAAAAATGACCTCTCTAAAGTACCATCTCAGTTCAATTTCGAATCTAAAGAGTTGCTGGACGAAACTTTTGGACAAGGATTTCTATACGAAAAAGTGTTTACAGAAAAAAAAAAAAAATAAAAAAAAAATAAACATCATTGTAAAACCATAAGATCCTTCGCTTCACTCAGAATCTAAAACAAGGGGCAGAGTGATAAATGTATGGCAGTCCACATCGAAGCGATAGCAATCAAACCAGTATGCAAATTAGAATAGATTGAACATCGCAATATTCTATACATTATGTGAAACACAATAGATTTTGTTTGATTCTTAATGTTTTTAAATTATTATTTAAAGTCTGTTTTATTACTCACAGAGCTGTATTTTTCATGAAATGGGTTTTTCTTAAAAAATATATTTCAAACAATTTCGCGGAACCCTAATTAAATTTCGTGGCACCCTGAGATGCCGTGGCAACCTGGTTGGGAATCTGATCTATAATGCACCATTCTTTGAGACTTTTTTCTCATAGTAATAGTATTTTACAAATAGCTATTTTTTCACGCGGCAAAACGATTTCATTCTGATCTCAAAATCGTTTTCCGGCGTAAATATTATTAATAAACAAGGCCAACAAATTAATGTGATATAATATTGTGATATAAATACATCATAATTTAATTAATTCTAAATGTTCAAGCAGATATTAAAATAAATAGGTACGCAAAACATCTAAACTTTACAAACCGTATTACTCACATCAAAAATTGCAAGTTATATGCAATGCCAATACAAAAAAGAAATGAATAAATGTTATTTGTCACTGAAATCAAACATCTACCAGACATTAAAACGAAAGCAATAAAATGGGTATTATTAATAACCGATTTAAATAGAACGTCGTTTTTATCAATAGCAATTATCATGAACAACGAAAAATTTCATATAACGTGAAAATTCAATGTGGAAATTTCATGAATATCATTAAATACACGTCAATTGGCAGTATATTTAAACAAACACACTGAAACGTTTTTAATTATTAACACTGTGAGATTTTTCTTTCACTCGTGTTTTTGATTTCGTCACATTTATTTCGTATGTTTTGTAGACGATTTTCGGGAGATATATTCGCTTCATTTTCGTCTGTTTATACGGTGTTTATACGGGATACAACCAAAAACCGAACCACCGAACGGTGGCGAATAAAATACGCACAGAGCTAAAATAAAATAACGAAATGTCATAGGTCAGTACAATCCTACGAAAAATTAAATTTAAAAGCATTTTATGTTTCGTTTTTTGAGTATATTATTTCAATGAAACTATAATAATAATAATAATAATAATAATATGACGTATAATAGCATGCAAAACATAATTTTGTGTATATCATATTATATCTAATGGGTAATGACTAGGGTTGTAAATTTTAAATGTTTCACATGAAATATTTCATTTTTGGAAATTTCCCGCTTTAAGAAATATTTCAATGAAATTATCTTTTCTATTATAATACAACTATTTTAGAATTGTTTTTTTTTTTTTTTAATAAAAAATAAAAAATATACATCATTGTAAAACCATAAGATCCTTCGCTTCACTCAGAATCTAAAATAAGAAAATTGTTTTGATAAATAATAATAACATTGAGTAATAATAAATTATCCGCAAAAATAAAACAATAAAACAAAAACTAAGTGTATTATAATTATTTGTGTTAAATGTTTTTTCCGCTATTTTTTCCTCTTATGACCAATGTGAGTTACACGAGTGGCGTGCACTATAATTTAACGGTGTAATCAAAACACCGTAATTAACATATTGTTATTGAAAAGTGTGTGGTTTCGATCGACGGCCGTTTTTTATTGTAAATTGAAATTCGAATTAAACGTTTGACATTTAATTACCAATTATAATTTCGCAATTAAGTTTCTGTCTGGGTGCTAGTTCGGTATGCGCTCTACAGGTTTTGCCGTTCTACATTCGGTCTACGTTTGGTACGGGAATATTGGGCAACGATTGTCTATGCATTATCTGCCTCGTTTTTATATATTATGACAAGTTGGGTTTTTCTTTCAACTTTATGGTTGGACGCAAAATGTATCTATTAAACGACGTATGTAGACGTATCTACATCGTAGAGTGCATATACCGAAAATAATGAAATCATAAAATTAAAAAATTAAAAATGACATATGTATAGCGCATATCGAACCAGAAATTTGTCTGTAGAGCGCATATCGAACCAGAAATTTGTCTGTAGAGCGCATACCGAACTAGCACCCAAATTTCCTATATTATAAGTACTGATTTTTATGGTAAACGGAAAATTGGTACGGTGATTGTGTTTTGAACAAAAGAAATGAAATAGGCGGAATATTGGTACTATAAAATATTTTATTTTCAGTGGTTCAAAAAATTAAATTAAAATAAATATATGTTCACAATTAATATTAATAATATAGTAATTAAATATAAATTCACAATAGTTTCCCTATAATATTTAAAAAAATGTCCATTGTAATTTCTTTATTTACGTAACTGTTAATAGTTTCATGAAGTTTATATTGAAGGGAAGCATATTTTTTACTTTTTTTTTCGAGATGTTAAATTATTAGGTTGTTCATGCCGTACAATTTCATGCAGTACTTATCTAATTTAAGATTGTTTTTTTCATAGTTTAAGAAACCCTGGTTTTTAACGACCGTACCAATATTCCACGTTCAAAACAACCGTACCAATTTTCCGACAATCGATTTTTATCGATTATAACGACGTCTGTATAGTGACTATACGTATGTTACGACGGCTATTTTTGATTATATTGGAAAATATTTTATCTATAATGACTTCAGCGTATTAGATGGAATATTACTGATTTCTAAAGCTTGAGAAAAAGTAATAGATATTACAAATCAAAACGGTTTTCATCAGACTCGTTTCAAAAACACAGTACATCAACAAATGGTCCAGTAAGAACGAAAAGAAATACGTTTTCCAGATATGGATGATTATGTCGACTTTGACAGTGATTTAATAAATTCACTTATGCAATAAATTCACTTCATGATCGAGAACTTATTTCTTCATTGCAACACCATCCTGAAGAACTTGAGGAAGACGAAATTGATACTCCTGATGATTTATCTATCAATACAGTAAAAATATTATGAAATTCTATAGCTTTAAATAACGTAAGTTCAACAATTAATTTTGAAAAACTAGAAAAAAATAGAGAATGATTTTTATACAAACGAAATCCAAACTTAGATTTGGAATTTTTTTAGTGTACATATACAAAGTAAATTCAATTTTAAAATAATTATTAAATAATTATAAATATTTTTTATTTTTTTACTGTGTACATTAAATTTACGATTTACAAGTCAAAATATAATAACGCTATAATTGTATTATTGTAATAAAATATTACGTTCATTATAATATAAAAACGAGTTTTTAAGTTTTTTTTCGTCATTGAGATTATAATGACCAATGTCGACTAGTCCCTTGAATGTCATGACTGTATATACTAATATCGGTATACAGCACAATGATCGTAACGTTTGTACGGATAAGTGTGTTTTTACGGGAACAAATGAAACGCGACCCGTGTGTCGGTCTTTGATTTTCTCGTCAAGTGAAATAAACAAGGGACAACTGTTGAAATTCCAACGGATCGCCTCAATGACACGATGATCGCCCGACGAACATTTGGGCGACGCGGTACGGAAATAATTGATTTCGTACACTCGCGGTGTGATTATTGTGGTTTCCCGCGAAGCGTGCACCCGTACGAGAGAAGTTCCAATCGATTGACACGGTAAGGGTGAATCCGGGTGACTGACTTTTTCCCGTTCGGCAGAAGACGGATTTCAATCTCATCGACAGAGACGTTGTTATTGAAACAAAAGAGTTCGGAGTTCAAAGTCCACTAAAAACTATAGCGTGAACCTTGAGTTTCTATTAAATCGATCGTTTTGAAAAATCGGGTTTAGATTGCGAGACGATGAAAGTTCGTTTCAAATTGCATTTTGCACTTTGGCTGCGGCAAGTTCACTCGCACAAATACAAATAGGAAATTTAAGCGAAAATGCTATGTTTTTAAATGCCAATTTATTTCAACAACACGAAATGTTGCGATGTTATACACCGATATAAATGTATACTTCATGGCATATATATATATATATATATATTATATATATATATATATAGATGTAACTAAATGCAATTAAATTACACATGGATATAAGTAAATATATAATCAAAATAACTAGGTTTCGGGGTTTGACTTGAAGGATTGACCTAAAATTTTTTACGAAGTTACGAAATCTACCTCAAAATGCTTTTTTTGGTTTATAGGTCATAATTTGTTTGACTGATTTGCTCCAAACCAAAATCGTGTATACACCGTTGATATATCTGTGGACGTTTGCTATGTATGGCGGTATTGCTTGCTCGAGATATTGGTAGTGAACTGGAGACAGAATTCTAAATTTAACTACGAACACGCGTAAATGTTAGTGTTTGCCAACGATATGGATATTTCGATAAAACAGGAAAGGTTATTTACTAATTATACCCAAATATTTTATTGACGTCTTATTGATTCGTTTGTGTTTGCTAATGAAATCGATAGTGACATAGTCATAAGAATCACTACGTTTGCGTAAATATAATACCCATACCTTGTTTGTTATGTATTATTGATTTTGTCAGTGTTGGCATACGAAAAAAAAAATTATAAAGAGAATACGAGTACAGTAGAACATCGATTATCCGAACCTCCGTTTTACGAACCTTCTATTATCCGAACTACAATTTAGAGTATCCGAACGTTAAACTCGTTGAAACACGCGTATCCGCGGCTGGTTTATCGAATTTATAATAAGATTTGCTTTTGGTTTATTACAATACATACATATATTATGAATATACGTGTGTGAATTGTTAGTAGATGGTCAATACGTAACGGTCATATCGATTAATCCGTCTTGAACGTTTGCGAGACTTGGCTGCAAAATGCGCATTGCAGCTCGTCGTCAAATGAAAATCGATATTTTGTCAAAAAAATATAATTAATGTAATGTGTAACATATTTTTAATAATTTGATGTATGTAGCACTTATAACATATTAGCAATAATAATAATAATAAATATTGAGTATTCAACTGTTTAAAAAAAAAAAATTGTTTATTTCCAACTTCTGAACTTTTGCGTATCCGAACTAGTGCGGTCCCAATTAGTTCGGATAATCGAGGTTCTACTGTTTGTCGATAAACGTAATAGAATGCAGCTAGGTACACATTGATATTGCACAGTATGTG
The DNA here is from genome assembly GCA_027580255.1 of Therioaphis trifolii. Taxonomy (NCBI): domain Eukaryota; kingdom Metazoa; phylum Arthropoda; class Insecta; order Hemiptera; family Aphididae; genus Therioaphis; species Therioaphis trifolii. Next base: position 42,389,833 of record CM050405.1, read on the forward strand.
TAATACGCGTGCGAAATTTGTATTCACATAATGTTATCAATTAATAAATATACGTATAGTAAATAACGTATGTAACCGATTAATTACGTTTAAATATTTCTGACGTGGTTATTCTTAAACTCGTTCCGATCTAACAAATCTAAGTCCAGAATGACCGTATTTTGTTACTAGACTGTGCTGTTATCTGCAGTCATCGTCGAATTCGGGGTTGAAGAGGGAGCTAGGATACTAGAGTTAATACCCCCTTTGTGCAATATATTAGTAGCAAGACGAATAAAGATAAAGATTTTTATTCTTCGTGATAAACCGGCTCTGGTACAGGGTGACCGTACGTCCTGTTTTATACAGGATTGTCCTTTATGTCAGTTTTTTGACCTGTTGTCTTGACAAACGTCTCTCAGGTCACTTTATGTATCGTTTTTTTAGTCAATATTGTAAACGTGTTTTATATATGTTTCATATATGTTTTTTATGTGTTTGTGTATATATTGGTAAAGATTTAATATAATGTACAGAACACTTTGTATCATTAAATTTATTAAGTTCTCATTCAGTAAAATAAAAAGTGTAGACATCTAGGTAATCAGAACAATCATCAATATGAATGAAAATGTTACAAAAAAAAAAAGTAAAGCACAGAAAGTATTTTCGAAAATTTTAAAAAGTGTTTAGTATGCATACTATTATTTATTTAACTGTTTATTTTTTAAACGGTTTTTTTTAATTTTGTACGGATTTTTAAACTGTTTTATAATAATGGAAATAAATGACATTTGCGCATATAACTTGAAAGTATATTAAGTAATGTTTTTTTTTTTTCATAATAATGTGTAATAAATATTTCTTTAAAAAAAAAAAAAATCATGAAAATTATTTCAGTCCTGTTTTTATTTATTTTTTTAATATGGTAATTTGTGATATGAAATATACAATTATGTCAACAATTTTTGATATTGACGTTCGAAAAAATTTTATAAATTTTCACGCGGCGTGGTCTCCACCTTCCCCAACCGTCCCCGACTGTAAGCAGGTACGTTTGAAGAGTGTAAAATATTCTTAAAAAGTATAATAATTGTATAATAAACTCATTATTATTCGATTAGATTTTCGCATCGGACAGCTTCCTTAACTGCCGGAACTCGATGAAAATAAATCCCGTTTAGTAAACAAAAATGACCAAAAATAGCGAAATACCTAAACTCAAAATTGTTGAAAATACAAAATAGAAGATTCAAAATCCGATTCTTTGTTCTGTGATTTGATCTTTCCGTGGATAAAACTACGCGGAGCGCTCTAGTGATCTACTGTAAGCTGTTTATGTACTAAAAATAATAGTACTAGACATTTGAAATTTCCACTACATATTTAGCAATACTCGTTTATAGAATTGACAAAAGTGTCATAAAAATGTTTGTCCATTTTCGAGATATGTATAAATCTATAGAACTTGTAAATTGTTGGAAATTTTAAGCTTTTGTCTAATACAATTTAAAAAAATGTATTTTAAAAACCTGAAAATTCAATATCATCTTACTCATGTGCTTATCTAATAGGATTAAAAAAACTTTTCAAAAATGTTTTTCTTAGTATTGTTTTTCTACACGTTTTCTGTCATTAAAACATACGATATATACAATAGAATATCATCTAAGGTTCAAGTTTCATAAAAATTAATTCAATAAATAATTTTTACTTAATGTGTTTCAAGTCGAAATTACAGCACAAGTATAACAAGTTTCGTGTGAAATTTCAGATTTATTTTATTTGTATAGTTAAAAGTTTACGATTTTCGCAGGTACGTAACCAAACGTTTTTCTATAAGGGGGCCATCATTTTTTGGCCCCTTTCTGTTTTTTGCACCCAATACCACTCCTCTCCTCATCAGACAATATCCATAAAAAATAATACTACATTTCACAATATATTGTCTGTATCGGAATTATATTTTTATTATATATTAATATAGGTGTACAATATACATCCTAAACAACTATTTAAGGACAAGTCGTCTATTTTGGAATTCCTTGTTTTCAATCTATTAATATACGTATTATAGTCTTATCTCAAACTGTCGAGTGACGAATATTTATAAAATAGAATCTAAGAATTTAATTTTTTTTATACGATCGTTAACTATATGGAATATACATTCAGGATTTAGCCGGTTTTGGGACAATGAAACGCCATAATATTTTAAAAACAAAACTCAATGGGGCCAGTTCGGGGCAGCTGACTTTTCTTCGGTCGATCTTCGTTCCCCTTGATGACGTGCCTGGATTTTCGGTTGTAATGTCCGAAATCGTCACGCGAGCTTTTTCATTAGTATTCTCGACTATAGTTTAGTAAACGAAAATACGAAAATGACCCAAAACAGAAAAAGACCTGAACTCAAAAATGTCAACAAAAAAAACAAAATAAAAGATTCGAAATCCAATTATTCGTTCTGTGATTTGATCTTTCCGCGGAGAAAACTACGCGGAACGCTCTAGCGCTCCGCTTCAAGCTAAAACAAACGCACTTTACTTTTCCGAAATAGTTTATCTGGAAAACATCCAAATTCTCTACGTCGTCGAAAACAATTCTCGTGACGGTCACTTTAACGCACGAGGCGCGTACGCGCATTAAAACCGTAATAACGATCCGACGTGTGACGTGGCGGTGTCTCGCGACCGTCACTGGTCGTCACTGTGTGTACGCCCGCAGTAGTCGTCCGGTGGATATTGCAAGCGTGAGTCGTGCGAAGGAGCTCTCGGTGTGTGGTCGCTGTAAAAATATATACAAAGGTGCGTATAAACTGTACGTGACGACGTCGTTTTCGAGTCCGACGTCGTACTAAGAATTAATTTTTCGAGTCCGAAAACTGTCAGCGGTTAAAAAAAAAACTAGTAAATTTAGCTTACGACGGAAAAATCAACGGTTTTCGACAGGTCGTCGTTTGGCCGTAAACCGGAGATTTCCCGGTGCCTCGATGTGGTCACTTGTGATTTTTCTAATCAGAGACGATTTTAAAACGGTGAACGGAGCAAAAAGGGAATTGGTTTTATAATGATGTATTTTCTGGGTTGTTTTTTTTTTATTACTTTTATATATTTTCGGATAGTAGATTCGGTTCAAGAGTTGCGTACAGCATCTCTCTAGATCGAAATACACCGAAAAATTGAATAAAACCGGACGAGTATACGAGAGCTTCATTGAATCTCGTTAACTAAATAGTTAATTAACCAATTTGTTTTAATTACAAAAGTAATATTGATAGACCTTTGAATTTTTCAATTAATACTTACCAAACTTCTATACAGATTTGAAGAAGTTTTAAAACAGTTTTAAGGACAGAATAATTTTTTAAATATCTCGTTTTTTTTTTTAATTTTGTCCTCAAAATTTATATTGTTTTCAAAAACCCGAAAAAAATTCGTTATCTACATTCGATAAACAATGTCTTACAAAACAAATATTCACTACATATTTATTCCTTATTCATCTTCCGAATATCATACAAATTTACTTATGAGTTATTTTTTATACTCGTTTAATGTTGAAATTACAGATCAAACGTAAAACGTAAGACTTTTTTAAATTTTATTTTATGCGATTTACAATTTATGGTTATAATGCCTGCACCAAGAAAAATTTAGCTATAGTAATTGAATTTAGGTACTTTAATGAAACAGCAACCATTATTATACTAGATTTTCATTGGAATCAGACAATTTTTTTTTCGTGTGTTTGATGTCACATCCCTGATGTATCTTAATAATACGTAAATGCTATTCCATTTTTATTTGCTATTTATTCATTAACCAATATTCTTGAGTTTCATATTGGCAACAGGCATATTTAACTTATCCAAAACTAATTATCGTGTTTTTTTTTATTGGAACTAGATGTTTTCTCAGAAAAAAAAATAGAAAACATTTTAATATAAATTAATGTGTGTACTAGATAGTTTTTACCGACAGTTTTAGTTGTATTTGTCATTATGTCCTTCATTGAATGCATGATAATGAGCTATACGTTTAGACACGTGATTCACCATTGCATATCGATTTTAATAATTATTTTATGCAACATTTTAAATATTACGTACTTGATAAATTGATTTTTTTTTTATTGAAAACTGTCAAGTTTTGAGTGAAACGAAGGGGTATAACGTCAATTGTTCGCGTAAAATAGTTCGCACGACATCTTTTCGCGTGACAATTTGTTCGTCTACAACAACTGTTCGCGCGAAAATTTGGGTAAAATTTATTCGTGTAAATGTTAATAATAATAATTATATCTCTTTATGTATTGCTATATATTTTTGTGCCTATATTATAATATTATCAAATAAAAATGTACAAATAAGTTATAAAATATAACTATACGCATTTCAATATACTTACGTCTACGGATTGTCAATTAGTAGAACTTTATACTCGCAATTGTATATATATTTTTAAATTTTTACATATTTTTACTGGTCCAATACAATTTCTTACTTCCAATTTAATAATATCTTTTAATATGCACCTATTTTATCTATAGAATATAGGTACATATATGATTTTGTGTAAAATATGGAATATTGTAAAAACTTAATCAAATTTGATCGATTACTGATCGTTGTCTAGCTGTATATGAGTTAACTACCCAATAGTTTATCCGATAATAACACATACATGCCTAATGCCTATACTCACTCACACGTACATATTTCAAGTATCTTTAACATTTAATTTTACTATGATAACTAATAAGTATAAAGTTCTATATTAATAATGTATAAATGTAACTATATTGAAATGCGTAGCTTTATTTATCTATAATTTTTTATTTATACATTTTTTGTTTTTTTTTTTTGTTTTTTATTTGATGATATTATAATATAGGCACAATAACATAATATAACAATACATAAAGAGATATAATTATTACTATTACAATTTATACGAACAATTGTCACGCGAAAAATTGTTGCGCGAACAATTGACGTACCTATATCCAAAGATGGAAGTATTAGCTATACAATGTTTTTTTTTTTGTTTTTATTCTTAAGTATGTATTATGTAATCACTTTTTTGGGTGGTAATAATTGTTCAAAAGTTTTATTAAATATTTTTGTAGATAATAAATGACTCTAAGTTAGGGTTTACTTTAAAGAGGTAATTGTTCTGTAATTTTGAAAGTTTCAGTAAATATGAAAAAACTACCTATCAATAGAGTATAAACGTTAAAATTTGAGGTACACAAGGTTTTCAAAAGATCAATTTTTAAAATTTGGTCATAAATCTATCACTATAATATTAATAACCCGTGCGTCCGGAAAACGTAAAGAACATACGTAAGCTTCATTGAAAACATTTTCACTTCTATGGGACATCCGCTTAGTACCTACACTCCTTGCTTAAATCGACTCGTTACGTTATTTTGAATTTCAAAAAAAATATAGATTTTTGACTTTTAACTCGTAGAGTACAGCTCTAATGCTCTTTATATTTCATAAGTAGTATTAACTCTCCCCAGTTCCATCTCCATAAGATCTATATAATTCAGATGGTTCAAAATCATGACGTTATAAAAAAGTCAGTTTGGTTCTACAGCAGTTTTCCGTTATAACAATAACGGTGTACACCCGGCACTCGGCTTACTAACAACTGCAACGCTTATCCCCCGTGCGTATTTTTCGGAGAATATTACTTTGCAATAAAACCCACCGTCGATCACAACCGTAAAGGTAAATGTGAACGGAAAAAAATCTCGCTTTTGAACACACTAATAGGAAGTTGGCAGCTGGTCATTGTATAAGTGACGGACTGACTTTTTTTTTGTATTTTTCTTTTTTTTTTTTTGATTTATGTCAATATATTGTCTTATTGTCTTCGAGCGATGTCTATATTGCATCATATTATTATTATTTGTCTTAGCTCTACCGTCAATAAACAATTATCTTATCATGCTTTGCCCGTACGAGTATTTATTTTTTTTTCAACACATTTCGGTAGAACACCACTGTCTATATCCTGTAAATCACTCGCACTGTGTATATAGTTCGTAACAAGTAAACGTAACAACCATCCCGCAGCTCTGATTCGTTGAAAATAAATTTCATTCAAAAGACCCAAATGACGTGTTCAAACCCGCAGTATACACCACGTGTTTCGTGTCGATAAATTATATCAACATTTTATTTTTCAGGTTACACCTCGGACGACCGAATTTTCCACTGCCGTCGATAAACGAATCACGATGAACGCGTAAGTACGACTACGACTATAAGACAACTCGACACTGAGTACATATACGTTTCTTTATTGTTGACGTCGAGACATGTCGACGTCGTGCGATCGTCGTAACTATTTTCATATTTATGGACAAACTCGAGTTGGGTCCCGGTATATTTTATGCAAAGTTGGACAAGTTAACTACAATAAATTAAAATTAAAGTTAAGATAGAAAATAAAATTAACATAACTCAGTAAAAAAAAGGTTAATTTTTTTTTCATGTCATAATATTCATAAGTCATAAATTGAACTAGTATTTTGGTTCGTAACGTTTCTCTAGTTACTAGATAATGTTGATAGATAACATAGCTTTTGATGGTGTGTAGCCAAAAATAATCACTGTGTGTTTCGACCGCGCCAGAGTCTAACGAAATGGCGTTTCAACAATAGAATTTTGGAAAAATGTTTCAGAAAAAAAATATCTACGAACAAAAGAGTTTGCTATAAGACTTATTTCAATCTTTGTATGTGAGTCCTTGTACTCTACTCTAAAATTCATAAAATCTAAACGTCGATCTGAACTAACTGACTACAACATTTAAGTAAACTTGTACGATCTGCACTTACAAATTATCAGCCAGATTTCAAAAAACTTACAGAAAATCACTTCTCACAAGTAAAACAACGATAATATAAATAATAATGTCAATATTCAATAATAATAACGTTTTTGGTGGTATAAAAAATAAATGTTCCTTCATTTGATTTAAAATGAAAAATGTAGGTATCTTCATTTTATAAACATTACTTTACAATGAGGCTCACCTCGAATGAACTTTATAAATTTGCGGCTCCCGAAGTTAAGGTTAGTGACCACCCCTGCTCTAGTATGTCTAAAGTGGACGACAATTTAAAAAAAAAAAAAAAAACACTTACTCGTATTGAGATAATACTTCCAACGTTGTACATCACTCTGCAACATTTTGTGGAAGCGAAATTTAAATCCATCTTCAGTGATATTTCTTTTACCTTTTTCCCTAACCGCTTGTCAAGAAATCCGTTATAGGCAGTGCCGTAACTAGAGGTTGGCGACATGGGAGCTTGCCAAGGGCGCAGCAAACCAAGGGGTGCATTTGAGTAAAATAAAATTGTTTTTTGTAACTTTTTTGTTTTTATAAATTGTGTAAAAGTGCAAAAAAGGCTAGAAAGATAAAATTGTAATATTAACAATAATTTATATAATATTAAATTTATTTACATAGAATAAGAAACGTTGTGCTTTTTTTTGGTTTATTCTTATTTATTATTATTTTTTTTTTTTTTTTTTTTTTTTGTAAATTAAGACTTACACAATTATTAATAATTTAATATAACTCACAAACTATATAAAGACTCCATTATTTAAAAAAATATGGCAGTTTTTTGATAAACACGTAAGAGTGTAATATTATTATATTTGTATAAAAAATTATTAATATACGTAATATTAACACTACAATACACTATACTTATTTTATTTTATATTTAATTAGATGGACAGCGGACACTCCTAGCGTTGACACGTGCCGGTATACTGGCAAGTTGCAATGTTTTATCGGGCGACAACTGTTCAGTCACGTTGTATTTTACGTCTAAATGTCTTAATAAAATAATATACAATGTTACCACGGACCCAATTCACGAACCGTTTCGCAGGAAAAATTGTTCGTATGATCCATTTCCTTATCACACTTTTACCATGGTAATGACCACGTCCGTGGTTATGATTTTAAACCACATCACTTATCACGGTATTATATATTGATTTATTATTTATTAATTGCTGCCAAATGTCATGATTTTGGCGGGGAAATATGATTTATACGATTACCCATCAGACCTATAGATATATTATACTTATATATGTCTTGGGTGCTGTGCAGTGTACTGGTATATAGTGTCAGGTAGGACATATAGCTTTACTGTCTGGTTGTAGGGGTTAATTTTGATGAGCGCATGTGCAAATTAATTTACACATTTCTAAATATATAATAGATTTTAATAATTGGAAAAAAAATATGGAGGCAAAAAAAATGTGTCAATATGTAATCAACTTCGTCCAAAAAAATGAAGATAAAAAATACATTTATTATTTTTGTCATAGGTCATTTGCTCCAAGAATCAAAAACAAAGTAAATTTACTATTTATATAATTATTATTATTATAACATTATTACAAAAAATAAATAAAAAATAGGGTTATAAATCTTCAAAGAGTGGTGGATCGGTTAAATTTAACATAGGTATCATTAATAAATGATAATCGTGATCAGAAACAAGATTGTTGATAGTAAAAGAGTTAACCGTGGTAGAATTGGAAGTGATAAGAATATGGATCACACAAAAAATTTTCCCTGCGATTAACGGTTCGCCCCAATTCGAGTATTATCAAATAATACCGCGGACCCAACTCGTGTTTTTTTTTTTTTTATAAGGGATCAACTATCTCGGGACCCAACTCGCGTTTTCCCATATTTACGAGGCAGTTGTACGTCGATCATAATATTATACTTGATTTCAGGCACGTTTCCGTATTGTTCACGTGTTTGACTCTGTTCGCGTTGTTTGCGCTCAATGCTGCCCTAGACGCATCAAATCCGCTACCGGCAGTGTTCGGCAAGCCAAACCAGGACTTGGCCATGGACAGCATCAATTATCAGGACCCCGCGTTAAAATGGTTGGCGCTCAAATATCAGTGTTCGGATTTGTACTTCCGCAAGCCCAAAAACGTAAGGGGTTTCATTTATGTTATCTAATTTGTCTTGTTTTATAATCGACGCTTGAGTCGATAGATCCGGATCGCGGGCAAAAATAATTTTCTAGATCGATTGTTGTTTCGTGGCACGACCGCACAATTATTTGCCACGAAATAAATTAACGACGTGTTTAAAATTTAAATGAATAATTTAATAATCGGTAAAAATTTCCACGTTTGAACATTACAATATATTTTATACTCTGTGTTATGTATCAGTCCAAAGTTTACGGTTCAAATCTAAAAATAAGAAAATAATAAGTACTTTGTACCAGTATTCGTTTGAAAACTAATAAATTACCTATCGTTAATTTAAAAACGTATCATGTATGATACATATATATACAGCGGCGGATCTAGGAGGGCAAGGAGTCATTTACCCCCGAGCTACCCGTTTTAATACACTATCACCCAAAATACCTAATTTTATCAATGGAATATTGAAAAATATTTTCACTTATCATACTGTATTGTCGGAGCTCGGTCGTTATTCGTAGCATTGGTGCTCATAGCTCTCTCTCATATACATACATTCAGTCAAATTATATCGTACTTTAGCTTTTGCCCCCCCCCACCCTCAAAAAAAATTCTGGATCCACCACTGTATATGTATACATATATATTCATTTTTTTTTTAAATTTATATCAGTAAAGTAACTAATATTTAACAATTAAATAATAATATCCATTCATTTCAAACACGGCTTCTAGCTTTTAAAATCTATTAAAGGGAAATGCCAGATAGTCACTTAGGCCACCTTAGGTAAGACACGTGTCGTCACCCGAACACCACTTTCATATCAGCTGCACTTTGTAGTGACTTCAGATTCGCTTGCGTCCCATCTGTCGTGTCAATTTATCCGATACATATACTGTACTATTTTGACAAATGCTTTTCTTTTATCAGTGCAAGCGAAACCAAAAACTTCTGAAGCTGTCACCGAAGTTGCGGATCAAGTATTTGACCTACTCTACGCCACAACGTTATCACGAAATTTGGGATGACAAGTGAACCTGTCGCCGTCATCGTATATCTGCTGCCGATCAAACCACGTCCCGGGAAATAATGCTTTTCGTTGTTTTATGCTGACGATATATACGTGTGTGTGTGTGGATTTGTGTGTTTGATCGACAATAAAACTATACTAAATATATTATATAAATGTTTTTATTTTTTTTTTATTTTTACAACCGGTTTCCCGTTGCCTTCTGCTCAGATACATACGAGTATATAAATGTGTAGTAAAATAAATCGTGTTCGATTGGGTTTTCACCACCCACAAAATGATACGATCGCGCTAAGATCTCGAAGAAGTGATATTGCATAAAATGCCGGTCAATCAGGGACGCCCGGAAGGGGGGGGCAGTGGGGGCCATTGCCCCCACTGAGATTTTTTGTGTCAGTTACAAAATTAGAAGTTTTTTTACATAAAGCTGGTCTTAGGTATTTAGCGACTATGCAACAATCCTTGTATCTAACAAGTCATATATAAGCAGCCTGTCGTCGACGGAAATAGAAACCTTTTGACAGACATTATTATTATTAAATTTATCGTATTCTGGGTAATGTGTTCAGCTATTATGGGTTTTTTTAATCAACAAATTGATAATTCAATTAATTTATTTGCTTCTAATAAAAGGAGATTGTCATTACTTTTTGAATAAAATGCAATATTATGATGTATAAATATGATGTAATATGTAAATTCAAATCAAATAAAGTTGATTTTTTTAAAAATTGTATTATGTTTTTTCTTAGAAATATTAGAAATAATAGTGTAATTTTATATTTACTTAAATTTGTTTTGATTTAAAAAAAATTATAAACGATACTATTACTAAGTAAGAGTAGATGAAAGTGTAGCGGTAAATCTCCCCATAAGTATTTAGGTACTTGCAATTTTTTGCCCCCCCTGAGCTACATTGCTGCGGGCGTCCCTGCGGTCAATGTCCTTAGATCTCATTAAAAGTTTACATTTTCGTTCAATATTATTAGTACAACCGTAGGTATAGGTACTGAACGTACATCGAACAAGTGGGAAAATTTTTACAAGAGACAAAACACGTTTCGAAAGACGTATTAAAGTTTAGTTCTGTGACACAAGTAAACGAATAATTATCGTCAGCGTACGAATATCCACATAAATACATTTCCAAACTATAAATTCCACGTCTTAATCGAGCGAAAAATTATCAAATATTAAACCAAACGAAATTTATGCATCTGTTTGACTCGAACTTGAATCAAGTTAAAATACAATTTATCCTAAGAAAAATGCTAAACGGTCTATTGTTTTTTTTTTGTAGTTACTTCGTATTAAATCAACAAATGAAAGAAATAATTAGTTTTAAAAAACACGTCGTATATTTAGCGAATAAGTTGAACATTTTCAGAATGCTATTGCGTTATAACTATTTTGACTATTAAATCTCTTTGTAACCATCATGGATATCTAAATTTTAAAATCATTTTGCTTTGAATCCGACTTTTTTAACTTTTGTAAAAACCGCAAAGGCACAAATGTTACATTCATAAATAGAGTAACCCACTTAAACACATGACACGTTTTTTATATCCTTGTTGTGCTCTAAACCACAGTACTTAATCCTTACGCGTCATCGCCATGTAGTATTTTAATAAAATCGTTTAAAATTTTGCAAAATCGTCGACTTTTATGCCGGCGTACAATGCAATACGATTTATGATAAACGGAATACGGTGATAAACCCAGGCCCGGCTCAAGGAGTAGGTGATATAGGCCCACGCCTAGGGCGGCATTTTTCAGGGGCGGAATTTATCATTTTTGTAAATTAGATAATTTTTTTAAAGATTCCTTATATCAAATCAAATTGCAATTCGTATTGCTCGTGTCCTTTATTTGTGGTCGTGACGGGTACGGGGGGATTTCAAAGGACGACGTTTTAAAATCTGCAACCGGTGGTATGTTTTTGAATCCGGCACTGCCTACGTTAGGTACATAGTATACATTTTTTGAATAGCTCCGCGTATAGAACACCTTTTACCGTATACTTAAAAACACGCAAACAGTTTAGGTGCTGCCGTCTTGTGGCTAACAATGCAACTAGTATTGCTTACACGATATTTTTGTGCTCGTGATGGGTACGAGGATTTTATAAGGTGACGTTTTACTGCCGACTTACATAATATGTCTGCGAGTCCAGTGCCGTAGCAATCATAGGTGCAGGCGGTGCATGGCACTGGGGCCCTCTGGGTATAAGGGCCCATCGGCCATCACCGTCAAAATACATTTTGATTTATTTGTATTGCCTATATGGATAGTAGATACTTTAGTAATTTTAACAATAAACATTATCTACCTATATACAGTTAATTATATAGTAGGTAGTAAATGCATTCATAGATAAAGAGTTAAAATAAATGCATGTTTATTTTTATTCATTTTATATTATTTTATCTATTGAGAAAGGCAGAAATTGTGTGAAAAATTATTACCATTTGTTAATATTGTTAAATCTTGAAAAAAAGTTATCTACCAAACTAAATGCAAGTGTGGGTTAATTTTGGTTTATTTCATGAATAATAATAATTTGTATATCCACGTATTTTAGATTTTTTGTGAAGTAAATAGATTTTATGCTTTTATTAACCATATAAAATACATTTTTTCTGGTTTCACTTTGAGAAAATAAAACTGATCCAAAGATTTAATACAGCAGTTCTTTTAAATAAAAAATTTAATCTAGATTATGCTAGAAATTTGAATTCTTTCTAAAATATAAGCACGAAATGTTTACCAATTTATCATTAGAGTGTAATTTACATATACAAAATTGTTCAACAAATTTGACCTCTTTTGGGCTAATTATTGAATTTCAATATTTTATTATTTGTAATTCATTTTTTGAGAGTTTTTTCTATTAAAACTTTATTCTTGTAAACTTGTAACTCCATTACTTTGAACATAATTTTATAGATTTAGATTATATAGCTGATGCAATATTGCGACATAAAAACCTTTTATGAGCATTTTAAATTAGAATTTTGATAAACTATTTATTTTGTGGTGAAATAATGATTCAATTTAGACTAAATTTGTTTTACATTATATTTTTAAAAAAATCTTAATAATATATAATATTTATATACATGAAAACCACAATATGAGCTTGTAAATTATATTGAAACTCCACTTAAAATGGTTTTATTGAAAAAATTACAAATCAGTACTTTTAAACTCAATACATTCACCATGAATATAATTTATAACAAATGAAGAATACCCATGATGACAGTCTTTTTTTATATATTAAAATTATAATACTCAATAAGTAGGAGGGACCCACACACATGAGTTTGCACCGGGGCCTTTGACTCTCAAGCTACGGCATTGTGCGAGTCGGCGGCGGCGCCGAGAAATATACACATACACATATTATATACGTAAATACTCCCATACCATGCCTGCCGTGTCCGTGGCGACGATTCTTAATAATAATAACCTCCGAACGCACCGGGATCCCATGTGGCCACCGCAGCCGGTTTGAACAGACGGTGACGGCAGAGCGGTATACGGCTCAGTGGAGGAGGAGAGGCAAAAAATAAATACTTCGCGTAGCGTTTGCGTAGCAATACCATACTGTACACGAACGGTACGAACTATTCACGAATAACATTCTTACCTATAATATTTGACAACTCACCAAAAATAATTCACTACAAAAATAATGTTGCTAGAAATTACTTGAAATTTTCAATATGAATTATTGACATGTTGCTACGCGCTTCAAAACATATGTCGAAAAAATTCCACTACTATTGGGTTGAAAACAAAACTTTGCAAACACTTTGTTTTTTTTTCAAGTTTATCCCCAATAAAGTTTTAAATATTTGACAGATTCTTACCCCATGCAGCGAAGTACGTATACTTCTTTTAGAACTAATTAATTTTGAAATTTCAAAGAAGTTTTACGTTTTCTACCTGTTTCTTCGGAACGCAAAAGGTTCTAAGCTAAATCAGAGTCTTATAGCCGACTTTGTTCAACGTACCCATTTGAATACATCTCCGGACTCTTTCAAACGATTTCGAGTCTTGTAATCGTTGACCCCTACATTATAGCAGAATATGCATTATGCCTACTCATGAATAATATTTTTAAGTCTTATATTCATTACTCTACACTCATCAGTCGTCATTGATAAGTAACAAAAAAAATAAAATAGGCCATGAAATGTAAATTATCGTGCCTACACAATATGATATTGAATATTCATTTTATTAAACTTCATAATGCTATACACTCACATTTCCTTATTGCGATGTCGTAGATAACGGTATTCCGGGTAAAACGGTTGTCAGCCATGTATTTGGTTGGTTTTAAATCTCGTGTGCAGTAATTTTGGTCGTGTATGACAATATCGGTAGGAACGATAATCCGGATATAACGTTGTTATTTTATGAGTAAAATCGCAATTTTCGCCGTTTTTGCAGGTCCATTTGAAGCTGTTTTTCCAGTGGCCTGGAAAAACTACTAAGATAAGAGATTAATAATCCCTATCAATCTACGAACTGACATTAATACTAAACCATTGTGGCTGAGGTGCATGTTTTACAAAAATATGTTTTCTTTGAGTATTTTTAATATACAGTGTGTTTCACTCAAATGGTAACACGAAATATCTCTGTACAGCGACCTCAGATTGAATTGGGGTTTTTTCGAGGAGTTAGGGAATACTAAAATACACATTTTGTGATCATTTTCGAATTTGTAATAATGTTATTTTGCGCATGCGCAATAAAACTTACATTTTTTTTTAAATAGCAACACCTATTTTCAACACCAGGTTTCGATAGAACTATTTTTTTAAGCAACTTTGATAAACCAACTTTTTTCCTATCTCAAAAATTGACTGAATTACAGCAATCATAAGTTTTTAATTTAATTCATTTAAAAACTGTAGTTGATGACCCACCAATTAATCTTCAGCATTTAAAATCACCGAAGCATGCTCAAAACTGACCAAGGAACAAATAACGGCAAATCAAGACGAAGTTAAGCGCCGCTTACAATCGTGTTTACTTAACAACGGGGAAAACTTCGAACAATTTATTAGGTGATTTGTATTATTTGTAATAATATGTTAAAAAAAATTTTAATTAAATTTAAACTTAATTATAAAAATAAAATGTTTAACTTTATTTAAATTACCTCTAAACGCATGCATTCCATTTATCTTGCTTCCAATTTAAAATAATAATAAATTGATAAAATACAGAGCATTGAAAAATTTAACAAAAATATTTTTTGTTTAAACTTAGGATTGTTGTAATTCAGTAAATTTCTGAGATATGAAAAAAGTTTGTTTATCAAAGTTGTTTAAAAAAAATAGTTCTATCGAAACCTGGTGTTGAAAATAGGTATTGCTATTTAAAAAAATGTAAGTTTTATTGCGCATGCGCAAATTAACATAATTAAAAATTCGAAAATGATCACAAAATGTGTATTTCAGTATTCCCTAATTCCTCGAAAAAACCCAAATTCAATCCGAGATCGCTGAACAGAGATATTTCGTGTTACCATTTGAGTGAAACACCCTATATATAAAACTAAACGTTTATATGAATTTTCGATATTCCTGCTATTTTTAGCGAGAAACCACATTTATCCATAAGTCAAAACTTTTTTAGAATGATAGATCATTATTCATTGTGTAAAGTGATCAACTTTTATGCGTTTGAGATAGGCAATTATGAGGAGTTAAACCCAATGAGCGCCACGTATTACCTAAATATTACAATATGACACTAAATAATATTTTTTTTTTTTTTTTTTTTTTTTACACTGGATTCTGACCAAATCATTTTTAAAATTACTAACTCTTTTTAAAAAAGTGATTTTTTTCTGGCATATAAGTTTTATATTATTTCAATATATTTGATCTATTTTACATTTATATAATTAATTATTAACATTATTTTGACATGGTCAATGGCTACTAAACAATTTGTTTCACGACTTTCAACGTTAAGCACATCATTGAACATTTCCAAGAAATATAGCAATAAACACAAATAAGAATAACTATTGAAATAATATTAATGTTAAATATCGGCCGTTGTATGTGTATTTCGATAAAAAGAAAATGATACTTTAAAATATAAACAGAGAATGCAATAACGAATAATCCCGTTCAATCCGTTTTTGTTCTCGTTTTCATTTATAACTTAAAAAAAGCGCCGACAGTTTAGATGCTGCCATCTAGTGGCCATTTAATAAACCTAGCGTACGCTGCTAACGAATCCGAGTCGTTTGGTGTAGAAATAGATGCGCTGCAGTCGTACAATGAACACTTCTATATGGCTTTTAATATTTCACGGCAAACGTACAATCAATCAGACAATAGTTTAACGAGCCGTGAATTCAGCCATTATTATGTATTAATTCATATTTGTTTTAATTTTAATTTTTAATTTATACTTAAAAATACGCCAACCGTTTAAGTGCTGCTATCTTGTGGCTAATAATCCAACTAGTAATGCTTACACGATTTATTTGTGCTCGTGACGCTAACATGTATTTTATAGAGTGACGTATTAAAGTCTGTCCACGGTGGTATATTCTTTAACCCGGTACTGCCAACGTACACATTATAATATATATATATATATATATATATATATATATATATATAAAGATTATTTATTATTTATTTATTTATTTATTTACGGGTAAGAACCCAATTACATATTAATTATAATTTAGTATTTACAAATATAGTATAAATAACATTTAAAGAATAATAAAATTAATAACTGAAATACTAAATAACTAAATAAAAACAGTAAACATAGAAATGAAACAAACGACAAAAACGTTCGTACAAAACTATTGAAATAAATAATTGACACAATATAAATTGAAATTAAAGAAAATCAATTTGTTCATCATTAGCAATAGACATCACTCTATAGGAGCTGATAACATATAATAATTTTTGTGGTTGTTAAGATAGAATGTAGTTATATATAATATATATATATATATATATATATATATATATATATAAGGCAGCGGCATATTATATTAACACCATGCCTGCCGTGTCCGTGGCGACGATTCTTAATAATAATAACCTCCGAACGCACCGGGATCCCATGTGGCCACCGCAACCGGTTAGAAGATACGACGATGGTTGAGCGGTATACGTGTCAGTGGTGGAGGAGAGGCAGAAAATAAATACTTCGCGTAGCGTTTACGTAGTAATACTATACTGTACACGAACGTTACGAACAATACACGAATATCATATTCTTACCTTTTTTTTTTTTTTGAAAATTGAACGATTCCTGGCCATATTTATGATGTGCTGAGTAGTGGTGGGACATAAATTCGGATTTTTTAAATATTCGGATAACCGGAATATGATATCCGGATAATTTAAATTACAAAATCCGAACATTCACGATTATCCGTAATATTCGGATATCCGAACATCCATAATGTTCGGATATGTAAATATCAACAATTTAAATAAATTCGAAATTATATTTGGGTTCATTTTTACGATTTTTCGAAAAAAAAAATGAAAAAAAGACATGTATTCAATTACTAATATCAACAACATTTCACAGGTTCTCGCTAGAAACTAAACTCAAACTCATTCAATCCGTATGTACATTTTTTATAAATTATCAACTTTTAAAATGACGAGACATTGCATTTGAGGCCATATTTACGTATTTCGATTAAAAAAATTGAACAAACGCGTGTATTTCAATTACCATTATGTATAAGATTTCACAGATTTTTGCTAGAAACTCTTTTCAAACGCAATTCGAAAAGCATGCACTTCTACATAAATATCAATTTTTAGATTCTGAGTGAAGCGAAGGATCTTATGGTTTTACAATGATGTTTATTCTTTTTTTTTCTGTAAACACTTTTTCGTATAGAAATCCTTGTCCAAAAGTTTCGTCCAGCAACTTTTTAGATTCGAAATTGAACTGAGATGGTACTTTAGAGAGGTCTTTTTTCCGAAATCTCCATAGTTTTTCCAGTAATCAAGAATAACGATCGAAAAACTGAGTAATAACGGTAAAATCGGTAAAAATCCGCCGTAAACGAGATTTTCACCGTTCAGATTTTAGGTATTTAGTCATAAATCGAAAAGTATTGAAGCTAGAAACTTGAAAATTTTATACAATATCAAATATATACTTGTTTATATTGGACAACATTTTCAGAACAATTATAGCACTTTTGACTTAAATATAGAACTATTAATTTACCAAATTGTTTGAACGTTTTTATGTAATATAATTTTAAATATTTGACAAAAAGTTCTGAAAATTCAATATGACCTTACTCATATACCTACCTAATTATCCTAACAAAAATTCAAAAATCGTGACTCAGGATTTTTTTTTATACACACTTTAATAAATTATTATACGATTTTTTACGATATTGTCTGATTTCTTTTAAGTTTATTTCTAATGAGTTATAGTTGTTATAACAATTGAAGTTTAAATGAGTTATGTCTAATTGAATATTTTATGAGGGTTTAATTACAAAAAAACTCACCAAAAATTATACAAAGAACCATAAAATACGTAAACAGTATTTAAATAATAATATATTATATTAAACTGAAGCTTTGCTCAGAATCGTTTTATACTAAAGAAATGAGTCATCATTTCTTTGAAACTTAATACATTCATCACCAATATCTTGTACGAGGACCGAAGGGACGAAGGACGAACTTGTACCAACATCATCTCACTTACCAGCTTTTTTTAATATTTTTTTAAATATTTCGGTGAATTGACACATACAGCCGTATAGACCTCGTTTCTTCAAGATAATATTTCCAGTTATAATTAGTTTAAGACATTGTGAATGTTATAATAGATGTATAATGTATATATTTTAAAGTTAAAATTTATTATGGTAAATTATGGTTGATCTTCGTCTTCGCTTTGGTCTGGTATAAGAAGATCTTGCGGGACATATATGATATAATATTATATACATATAATATACACCATATTTAGGTGGGTGGGTGGGTTTGTTGAGTTCGGGAGATGTGTGACTATATTTTAAAACGTTATACAAAAACAGAAATGTTGGATAAAGGTACGTGTCCACTGTCCATAGATACGTGTCGTAGGCATAGAACGCATCGAATCAAACGTAATTTAGAATGATTTGCATTGTGACCTATACAAGTGCGTCTACTGACTCGCAGCGAACGCGTAGTGCGGACGGACCGCACGCATTGCGCTGCCGGCAGCCGGTAATGCCGACGAAATTTCTCGAGACTTTTCCGTCTGGTGCGGCCATACGGATAGCCAATAAAATTAGAGGACGCATTTCACAACCAAATACCAATCATCGGGTTTATTAAAAAATAAAAATTATGGAAATCGCACTGTGCCCTGCGGCCCCTGCCCCGTGCGGCCGGGTCCGTGTGGCATGTACATGTACTCCACAATTTTCTGTGACTATAAATATAATTTTAATTATATTTATATTGTTGATTTAAATTTTGAAAAAGTTTATGTAACTATTTACTATTGTTATTTAAATGTTATTATCTTCATTTTTATTAAAAACTAAAAAGTAAATTTTGTTGTCTTGATTAGGTAGTGTATACAACTATTCTATATTATTTTAGTTTTTGAGGCATATTTTGAGCGAAAAGAGAAAAAAATGTTGGTATTCATTGTGGCATAATCATGAGTGCAATCCGAAATTTTATAATTAGGGCCTGGGGTGGTGGGTGGTTAAAATTTAATTGGCAACGTAAACTTTTTTATACATCGGCGCCACTGATATACACATAATATATATGTAGTATATGTCTGAGTGGCGGCGGCGGCGCCGAGAGATATGCGCATACCTACCGTATGGCCACCGCACCCGGTTTGAACGCACAGCGTGGGCTGAATGGTCTACGGGTCAGTGGAGGAGGAGAGGCAAAAATAAATACAACGCGAACGACGACGACGCCGTACCGTTTACGTTGTAATACTATAATACACTACGCAAGAATTTCGTTATTCGATCGTACGTTTTTACACGATTTTTTTTTTTTTTAACTGAACAATAATAATTATGACAGAAAATACTGTTATCGTTACAATACCGTGTACACTAGTGCTCATAACGTGAAATTCTATTCTTCCTTAGCTCTTTGCACGCCGCGTCCACTGCGTTTGTGATTTTTTTGTCCGAGCGCTAATCGCTTTTTCGAATTCGTACCTAGCCGGCAAAACTGATAACCGCCGGGCGAGTATATGCTTTTTTTTCAGTAGTTTTTCACAATCGCTGGGAAAAATTTTGAAAGAATAATTTATCACAAATATACAAAAAATTATCGAAATTAAAAATTTTAAAAATGTTTCAAGTGAATAGTGGTATTCGAAATTCAAATTCAATCAGCATTTTCATAATTTTTTTTTCTGTTGAATAAACACATTTTTATGTAAAATCTAATATAATAATGTATAACATCCTATAAATATATCAATATAAAAATAAAACTAAAAAATATTTTAAGAGTATTTTATACTGTTATTTTTAGCGTTTCATATTGCATTTGATGCATTTTAAGTGCATATTTTATTGTATTTTTTATTCAATATTTCATTTGCATGCCTTATGAATTTACGAGCCCCGGAACTTATCTGTGACCATACGATGTGGATGCCTACGACCTAACCGTGCCACACTGGGATAATTTCTACTGAATCAATAAAATTAATGACCGATATAGTTAACGGATTATTTCAACAAACACACTAATGTTCATTTACTTCTCACACACACCGACTCACACTGTCATGTTAAATTGTCTACACTATTTTCTTTAAAACACGGTTGACGGAGCCCCCTTGAACTGAAAAATGCGCTAACGGTTTAGGTGCCGCTGTCTAGTGGCTAGTCAATAAACCATTTATTAATCCATTTTTGATTTCATTTTATTTTAAAACTTGAACTAAAAAATGCGCTAACGATTTAGGTGCTGCCATCTAGTGGCTAACAATGTAGTTAGTATTGGTTTCACAATATTATTGTACTCGTGACGGGCACACGTAACGGGTCACTGATTCAGAGGTTCTTTTTTTAAATAGGAATTTATGACTGACAAAACACGAATCGTATCGAACTGTCACAATATTTTAATTTAATGTTCATTGACATTTCATCATGGAAATACTTCGGCCGGCACAGCATCTAAAAATCATTCAACTATATTACGAAAATCAGCGTTCAACGACGACTGTTTTTCGTAAGCTTACAGAAACGTATGTTCCGCATAATCGGCCTATCGCTCGCACAATTCGCTATACGATTGTATAATTTGAAACTCAATTTTCATTATTGGATAACACGTGACCAAATAGGCCTCATCCAGCACGTAGAATTCCTACTATTCATCTTATTATCAACTTCATCCTCACTTCTGCAGGCTCCCTAGACAAAAAAAAAACAAAAATAATAATAATTATCTACTTCTTTTAAATATCGACTGACTATATTCTTTATTAATTAACCGAATTGCTGTGATATTCCTAATAAAGGTAAATTAAAAAAAAAAAAAAATCTTTACCATTCATAATTTACGAAACAAACATACACGACCTTCGTATCGTTTTAAAAACCCACCTGCAGTCGGCGGATAAATAACACGTGATTAGTTAATTCGCGCCTCTCCTCACACTGACCGATCGAGGTCAGTTACATTAGCACCACCAAATTTGGAAAACATGAAAAAAAATTCTTGAAAATATTGTTATTATATTTGTCATCATTTGTAATCGAAAAGTTAGTATTTGTACACTTACCCAACCACTACAAAATCAATTTTTCTAAAGTGGTGCTAACGTAACGTTACACTGACACCCCACTTTTTGTATTTCAAGTCTATCGATTCCAAAACCAAACTACTGATTGTTATTTAGTTTGTACAGTTATGTAATGGCAAATTCAAATCCTAAATGTCAACCCATCCCTCAAAAAAAAAAATTAACGTTTTGTCGGATTAAATAAATTATTTATCATTACTTCAAGATTAAATATACCTAACCCACTTTACATAAAAAATCTGAGATACACTCGACCCTCTACAGCACAACAAGAGCGACTTACCCGTTTTTTTCTCTTTGCTAATTTTATCATTATTCGTAAAATTTAATAAAACTTAAAAATAAAATCTCAAACTTATTAAAAATATTTTGGCTCAATGAATAGCAAATCTTTTCTTATGAAAATATTGTACATAACGAGTTGTATCTAGAACTCATATTTCACAAAAATCTTTGATCAGAATTTTTTTATAGGCATTCAAAGTTTGAAAAGCCCGAGAAAACGTTAATTTTTTTTTTGAGGGATGGGTTGACATTTAGGCTTTGAATTTGCCATTACATAGTAATGTACAAACTAAATAACAATCAGTAATTTGGTTTTGGAATCGATAGACTAGAAATACAAAAAGTGTGGTGCTAGTGTAACGTTACATTTAGGGTTCTTAATTTGAAATATTTCATTTGAAATATTTGAAAATTGAAAATATCACTCATCTTGAAATATTTCAATGAAATTATGAAATATAATTTGTTTTTTTAAATACATGACATGATGTTGGTAAATAATAATATGATATGTATTAGTGAAATTTTATCAATCAGATTCTATCATACCTTGATTATAGACTTACAGTTTGACCATAATATAAACTAATAATTATTTTGTTACCTACGCACTGAATTTATAAAAATCTATGCAACACGGCGTATTGTGAAGGCTCCATGTTTTATACCAGATAACAAATAATAAAACATATTGAGTTTTATAAATTTTAGGTTGTAACCACGGTCTTACAAGATATCTTCTAAGACCATGGTTGTAACTATTAATGATTTTTGGAGCTAGAAGAATTTCATTTACTTGATAATAGTTCGTTATTTCGTAATGATTATTTATTTATTTTTTCTTGTCTTGTGTTGTAAATTGTAATTTTCAAAAGAAATCTCAAGTGTCTAGTTACAAATTAGATACCTGTCTAATATTGTATTTTTTGTACTTATCTAGAGATAATATCATTTCATAAATAATTTTGAGAAAAAAAAAGTAAAATCTGTAATAGATAAATAATATTGTTTTGTAAAAAATAAATGTACCTATAGATAACATTCACAAATGCAAGGGTTAAAAATGAATAATAAGTATGTTTTATGTATAAGCATAACTGTATAAGTGTATATAATTTGGTTCAGGCTATATTTAGGTATCACCTTTATTTATACATTGTAAATTTAGTAAAAAATTAAACACTATAGAACTAAAAGTAACATAAAAAAACATAGGCAGTAGGCACTTTGTGCTTAAAAATTATTTATGTTTTCAATGTTTTCATAGAATAGAATAGATATACTACCTAATTAAAACGTGTTTTCTCATCTTTATTACATAATATAGCTGAATAGCTCTAATACGTATTAATTGGAAAACAGCCCTTTTTTTTATTTATTTTGGGAAAATTTTTATTTTTCGTGTTTCAAGAAAATAAATTTCATGCAATTTTAGAACCCTAGTTACATTATAATTTATAATGTAACGTTACAATACAATGTATTTGAAATTTAACTTTTGAAGGATGGGTGGACATTTAGACTTTGAATTTGCCATTACATAACTGTACAAACTAAATAACGATCATTAGGTTGGTTTTGGAATCGATAGACTTGAAATACAAAAAGTGGGGTGCCAGTGTAACGTTACGTTAGCACCACTTTAGATAAATTGATTTTGTAGTGGTTGGGTAAGTGTACAAATACTAACATTACGATTACAAATGATTACAAATATAATAACAATATTCTCAATAATTTTTTTTATGTTTTTCAAATTTAGTGGTGCTAATATAACTTACCCATTCTCCTTTGTATACTTTATCGGAATCGCAGGTAAACAAATTTTTTCGAATGCAACCGCGCCTAGGTTATTCGTGTATTGTTCAGGAAACCGTAAATCATCGGATATGTGAACGGTCTACACAATATGTTAGTCCTTATCATTGTGATATATATATATATATATATATATATATACATATATATAAATGCATCAATGGAGATCTTTTTTTTATATTTATACAAAAATGTTGGTATCCACGAAAATGTCGACCGTTAAAACTTAATTTTGTATAATACACAAAAAAAGAATCAGAGTGATTCCGAGAGCCAGTGTCTAAACGATTGTTAAAAAAAGCCTGCGTGATTTCCGACCCAAGTACAATGCCCATATTCAATGTGGCAGATAGTCCATAACAGGAATTTCAAACTATAATTGATTTAAAAAAAACGTATTCAATAAAATAACGTGTATGGTGTCATAAATTTTCATTTTATAAAAAATATTTATATTCGCCTTCTCTAATCCAAGGGGGTAAGAAGGAGAGGTAAAAACTTATCCTTGTCACTAAGTATCTATACTTAGATTGGTTAGGTCTTATTGAGTAAGGCGATTTAGTATTATTAACAAATTTTAATGACTCGTCCCTTGAATAATTTCTGGATTCGCCACTGATCTCAGTACGGACGTAGTCATATCATCTCATTGAGTCATACATATACATAAAACAAAATGCTTCTCTCTTCATTTTCTTAGGAAACATAACAATGAATATGTCTTCTGTAATATACTATCACATATTAAAAATGTAATATGAATCATGTAGCATGCGCTGCACAAGCTAGTGATGCGACAAGAGAATAATCTTAAAAGAATATTCTCGTTCTCGAGAATATTCTCGAGAATATTCTTTAGCAAATTATTACCGGGTAATTTTCTTTTTTTTAATTTTATATTGTCACTGTGAATAGTGATGTGATTAAATTTGAAGGTTATTAACACTGGTGTTAATTCATAATTATTAAAAGAACATTGCACAAGTTATTTTTACATTTTGTTTGTTTGTTTACTATAAAAATGTATGGAATTAAGTATTATTCTTGGTATCTATTGACTATTGTATAGTAGCATGCATAAATTACATTAATAATAGTTTATTTTAAATTTATAATAATTTTATACTGACTAATCCATATAATTATTATAGTTGTCATTTGTTAACTACACCAAGTCACCAAGAATTATAAATTATCAATTATAAATACCAACTTAATTTATACTATATAAAACATAATATAGGTAATTATTTAAATAATGTTTATGATGTGGATTTCTATGGGTTCAATCAATGAATTATGGAAGAAAAAGAAAATTACCAAATATTCTCTAGCTTAGAGAATATTCTCAAGAATATTCTTGAGAATATTCTCTCAGAAGATAATTACGGTAATTTTACATCACTATGCACAACACACTTCCAAAATTCGCGGTTTTTTTTAATAATTTTAATAATAATGTATGTTTAACATTTATGTAACACACTTTTAACTCAAAAATGCATACTCGGTGCATTAACCCTAGAGTACACGCTTCACGGTCTATAAGACCGGGCTTTTAGAATGTTGTTCATTGTTTCAAAAATACAAAATATTAACCTAACCCAACCTAGGTACCTTCTAATTAGGTGATAAACTAAAATTAGATACAACTCCCAACTGTTTACGATCTGATGTATCTTCCATAGAAGTGTTAGAAGTTCATTACCTGTTAAAACGCGGTCTACCGTGTGCACGTTATACTGTGACATTTATAAACTATTTAATTTTATGTAAACTCAATTATGAGTTATTTTTAAACTTTGTTTCCCAATAATTTTTGGCCAATAAATGTTTATCAATCATTTTATTATTTTTATTGTGTTTGATGAAATAGTAAAGTTGTTAGTCGACACTGGTTCGCTATACTGTGTAGTGTGTGTATTGTGTAATAGTGTATAATAAATATACGGATATACGGATATAATTAATAATCTTATATGTAAGAACATTTATATGAAAAATTCATTTATTTATAGTACCAATGAAAATATTTGACAATTTATGTTTAATTAAGAGCAATATAATAAGGATTAGTTTGATTTATCGAGTTTTAATTGAAATATTTTAATTCACGGTCAAAAACACCGTGTGCGTGTATTCTTTTGAATATTTTTAATGCGTGTAATCTAGGGTTAAAATGGCATAATACATCTATTCTAAACAACTAAATCATCCTGTTGTTTACTTAAAGAGTGTAATAAATAAGCTTAGTTAGTTCTAGTTAGTTAATAGGTCTATGTATGTCTTGATATCAAATTTCGAGATTTCCTCGAGTATAATAATTAAAACAGGGTCTATTTTTACCTCAATGGGAATCCATGCAAAAGACCAAAAGGCGGTGTAAATTTAAATTTGTTTTATTGTATACTTACAAGAACATGAATATAAACAAACTTTTCGTGTGAAAAAACAATGTCATAACATAAAGTTAAAGAGTTTAAGAACACCTCGGACTTCTGATATTAAGAGATGGACAACAGTTGAAGAAGGACAGAAGAGTTTGGAGAGGTGTAGTGGAAGCAGTGATGTACCTAAAAAACCAGGAATAAGCAAAAAAATATATATGTCTCGTGAAGTATGTTGCGGATATTCTATAACATACTTGAAGCCACATCTACTTTGGAAAAAATATTTTTGTATATAAATGGTATTTAGATAAATTCAAAAAAATAAAATAAATAAATAAATGAAAAAAAAGGAATTCTGTTAACAAATTAAGAATTAAGCACTGTCTGTGAAAGTGTAATATTTCAATGAAAATATTTCTATGTTACCAGAAATATGCAATTGGAAATTTAAAATGAAACAATGATGAAATGAAAATATTCTCATTATTCTCAAAATTTTTAAAAATAAAAAACTTTTGAAATACTCTAGATGATACTAAAAATAGATTTCTTTGTTATATTATAGATTATTTTGCTACAAAATAATTGGGTATGATAGAGTAAATAATAAATCAAAGAAAAATATATAGCAATGTGGTAGGTAAAACCATATGGAACATTTGTAATATCTAACATTTTAATATTATTCTAGAGCATCTAGATAATAGATATATAAGTTTGTTAGAAGTTTAAATAATAAAGGTTCAAAACATTGTACTGTTAATAAGAATTTTCTATAGGAGAAGGGCTGACTTTTGTTTTTTGATTTATTTAATGTTAAATTTATAGGCGGCGCTTTGAGTAGGCAAACTTGCTACATCCATGTAAGCAATATAAAACCGTGGTTGCATGATTCAAGACGTTGAAAAAGTACGTACTTCGCCCCATTGGATATTCTTCCCACAACAAAAATGTTAAAAGAGAAGTGAGGAAGTTAAAAGATTATTCTCAATTAAGAGACGAGAAAAAAAACAATTATTTTGAAGGTTATTAAGCATGGGAAAACTCTAGACTTGAAGTAATAGATAGAGAATAGTTACAAAAATAACGTAAATTTATTATTTGAAAAGCTTATGAAATTAAGGTCGAATTTAAGGCAAAATCAACAATTATAATAGATGGCGAGAGGTCACTAATAACGGATATGAAAGAGGCTGGAGATGAGTTAAAGGATGTTTTTGACAAAATCCTGAGCCAACCTTATCAGATAGACACGGAAGAAAACATCAGTTAAAATAGTGCAAAAAGAGAAAAATTGTTCCGATAAAAAATTTTTTTTTATGATTCTATTCTAAGCGTTACATTATTTCTCATATTTCAGTAACACATAGCATAGAGAATCATTAAAAAATTCGAAATTTGTATTGTTGTGTATTCTATTGGTGTATATCAAAGAAAAAAAGGTTCTATCCATGCTATGATTGAAAAATATCACTTGCCAATTTTGACTCAGAAGAAAAAGATGACTGATTGAAACGATGATGCTTACCTGAAAATTAAGATGAGCCTCCTTTCCTAAATTCATATAAAATAAGTAGGTACCTACATTGTTTTCTCAGCTCTCATTTGTGTTATCAGGAACTGAAATATTCATTACTTTATGTTATTTATATATTTATGTTATTCACACGAAATTAAGATATTTATTAAATTTTATATAATAAAAATAATACCAGAGGCAATTCAATGTAATTAACAAGTTAGGTAGGGACCGACACATTTTTTAAAATTATAAATGTAAAGTATGAAATGTAAGAGATAAAGTGACGCAAATTTCTATTTAAACACAGAAATTGTTAATTTCATTTTTACACACATTGATTATGAAATATTGACATACATCACATTTCAGATAACTGATTTACTGTTTTGTAAACTTGTGATTATAACTTATGTATCATATAAACATTTCAAACACCGATAAATATACATATATTTACTTACGTTCATACTC
Organism: Therioaphis trifolii; assembly: GCA_027580255.1. Classification (NCBI taxonomy): domain Eukaryota; kingdom Metazoa; phylum Arthropoda; class Insecta; order Hemiptera; family Aphididae; genus Therioaphis; species Therioaphis trifolii. Next base: position 42,418,168 of record CM050405.1, read on the forward strand.
ATTAATGTTCAATTAAATCTTTAAAACACCTAAATGCACTAATAATTTAAGTTGGTAATTAGGACTATCAAATTAAAAGTGGAAAATTACATTTTTAAATATCATTATTAAGTATACAACAATACGTTATACATGGTAAAATGCAGAAGTCACTGAAATAAACCATTAATTATTTAATTTTTCTTTGTTAAACCAAAATTTAGTTAAACTAAAATGCGTTTGAGTATATTATTATACGATTTTTACGAAATTTTCAACTTGATTAATTGATTTGAAGAAATGGGTCAATCCAAACGGTATATTTTAATTCTGAAGAATTCAGAAGCTCAGAATCATTTAACTAAAGAAATAATCAATCATTTCTTTAAAATTCAACACAACCATCCCAATTAACTCGCCTGAGGACCGAAGAATACCCTATGGGGCGAACTAAGTACGTTATTAAAATGACGAGAAATAATAAAAAAATGTTAATATGAATTCTGAAAACATATTTAAATTTGATATTATTGATTTTGTGTTCGTTTTTTTTTTTTTTTGCTCATTCCGTTAGTAATTTTTTTGCTTTTCTATGCTATACTAATGTTAAAATGATACACTACGAACATTTAGCATTTCAATTTATTTTAATCAGAGAATTAAAAAAAACATTTTTTGTCAATAAAATTGAAAATTTATTTTTATGATTTTCAAGTGAAATTTACTAAATATTCATTTAAAATCAAACTTACCATTGCCACTAATGACATTTGAAAGTTCAAACGAAAAGGACAAAAGGCAGTTTAATTTAAAATGTATTCATTTTTACTGTATACTTACTCGAAAATGAATATAAACGTAAAATTGTGAATGACAAGATGGATATGCTTTGTATACTTATCGCTACATCTACTTCGGAAAAAATGTTTTTGTATAAAATGGTATTTAGATATATTAAAAAGAAAAATGAAATCTGTTTAATAATTTAGGATACAGCTCACTTGTCTGTGAAAGTGAAGTATATCAATGAAAATGTTCTTATTTTTCTAGAAATATGCAAAAGGAAAATTCAAATGAAACAGTGATGAAATGAAAATAAAGTTATTAACATTAATATTGCTATTATAATTTATTATTAATATGATTACATATTATAGTTACGTATTGTTATTAAAATATATATGTTATTATATAAATTATATGTTGTACTTTGTTTATTGTGATTTATCTGGATATAATTTCAATGTTTAACACAGCTACAGGCTACAATTATAAAAGAGTATAGAATATTAATGATAATTTATTAATGTAAAATTATTATATTAATTATTATTGAAGTGAGAAATAAAAAAAATTAAACTTATCTTTATTGAGTTTATTTTACGATTATACAAATTGCTATCGTACATATAATGAATTTATAAATTTTTTTTTTTATTGAGGTTAAAATGTCTGAGCATATTACATGCTATTATAAGTCAGTTTAAAAATTACAAATTACAAGATTCTATTTCTAGTTATAATTAGTTATAATTAGTTAGTTATAGTTAATGTGCTCATTATGATGAATGTATATATTTTAAAGTTAGTATTTGTACTGGTAAATTATGGTTGATCTCCGTCTTCGCTTTGGTCTGGTATAAGAAGATCTTGCGGTACATAATATGATAATATATGGTATACTTCTGCGAGGTGGCGGCGCTGAGAGATATGCACGTACCGTACGGCCGCCGCACCAGGTTTGAACGCACAGAGTGGGCTGAGTGGTTAAAGGTACAGTGGTGGAGGAGAGGAAAAAAATAAATACAACGCAAACGACGACGACGCCGTACCGTTTACGTTGTAATACTATAATACACTACGCAAGAATTTCGTTATTCGATCGTACGTTTTTACACAATTTTTTTTTTTTTTTAACTGAACAATAATTATGACAGAAAATACTGTTATTGTTACAAAACCGTGTACACTAGTGCTCATAACGTGAAATTCTATTCTTCTACTCAGCTCTGTACACGCCGCGTCCACTGCGTTTATGATTTTTTTGTCCGAGCGCCAATCACTTTTTCGAATACGTACCCGGCCGGCAAAACTGATAACCTCTGGGCGAGTGTATGGAAAAAGTAGATTTCATGAAAATATCTTTTATTGCCCATTTTTACGTTTTTTTTTTGTTTTTTTAAGTAGTTTTTCACAATCATTGGGAAAAATTTTGAAAGAAGAATTTATGAAAAATATACAAAAAATACACATCACCGTGAAATCAATAGATCCTTTATCAAAATTAAAAATTTTAAAAATGTTTCAAGTGAATAGTGGTATTCGAAATTCAAATTGAATCAACATTTTCATAATTTTTTTTGCTGTTGAATAAACACATTTTTATGTAAAATGTAATATAATAACATCCTATAATATCAATATAAAAATAAAACTAAAAAATAATTTAAGAGTATTTTATACTATTATTTTTAGCGTTTCATATTGCATTTAAGTGCACATTTTATTGTATTTTTTATTCAATATTTCATTTGCATGCCTTATGAACTTACGAGCCCCGGAACATATCTGTGACCATACGATGTAGATGCCTAAGACCTAACCGTGCCACACTAGGATAATTTCTACTGAATCAATTAAATTAATGACCGATATAGTTAACGGATTATTTCAACAAACACACTAATGTTCATTTACTTCTCACACACACCGACTCACACTGTCATGTTAAATTGTCTACACTATTTTCCTTAAAACACGGTCGACGGAGCCCCCTTGAACTTAAAAACGCGCTAACGGTTTAGGTGCCGCTGTCTAGTGGCTATTCAACAAACCTAACGTACAATGCTTACGAATCCGAATCATGTGGTGTAGAAATAGATACGATACAGTCGTACAACGAACACTCATAGAAACTTTTGATTATTCATGTCAAACGTACAATCAATAAGACAATATTTTAACGAGTCTTGAATTCAGCAATTATTATTTATTAATCCATTTTTGATTTCATTATATTTTAAACATTAACTAAAAAATGCGCCAACGGTTTAGGTGCTGCTGTCTAGTGGCTAACAATCTAGTTAGTATTGGTTTCACAATAATATTATTATTGTGCTCGTGACGGGTAAACCTAACGGGTCACTGATTCAGAGGTTCTTTTTTTAAATAGGAATTTATGACTGATAAAACATGAATCGTATCAAAACACCGATTGACGATCGTCTAGGTGAATAAAAAAATATAAAGCGAATATAATATATTAAACTCTATATTATATTATACTTATTGACAATAAAAGTCGTGATTAAGAAGAATAATAAGATAACGTAAATTATGAAAATTATTATAAAAAATGTCAAATAGAAAAAAGAGCTAGTAAAATAACAACATCCGATTTCTTTCCGTGAAGAAAAAGGTACCTAATACTAAACGTAAGATCTTTAGATAAGGACTACACAAAGGAACGTTTTGATGCTAATCGTCCAGTATTATTTCCAACCATATCATTTTCCCTCTATCCCACTGTGCATAGAATTGTTCCAAATATTCCAGGAATATACACTTTTAGGAATCAATGTAAAAAGGACATTAAAACGTTCCATAATTTGTTTAAAATTTTTTTATAGAAACATGACGAATATTTTATTTCAAGTTATTCCACCGTAAACATATCTATGTTACACTTCCGTGAATGTTTTTATAAAAATGTTCCGGAGATATAGTAAAAGAAATATTGCCGTTGTCGAAATTTAAACTCTAAACAGATATCTACACCTAATTCGTAGGAAAATTAAATTTATTGACAACGACCAAGCAAACATTTAAATATAGATAGTCGGCGGTATTCGTCGTAAATTTTCATAATATCAATAAGTATTACAATCTGCCCGCTGACTTGTTGTTTGTCATACGCGTGTTTATGTTTATACAGTAATCGTTGATTAATAAAGTCGAGTTGACGTCAGCAAGCAACATGTAACAAGTGTACATAAACACCTATAAATCAAAAATCGTGTGTAGATGTTACTTTGACGTTTGAGGGTTAATTTGTTTCTTGTTTCTATCGCTTTTTCCAAGCACAAGGAAAACCTGCTGAACAATTTAGTAATAACAGTGATAACTTGTTTTTTATGGTTAGTACAAAAACAATGTTGTTATTAGAATAGTATACTATTAAATCTGAGAGTTTTATTAAGTCATAAATAGTTGACAAACTAGGTTGGTATGGCAAATGTGTAACATGTGGTAATGATATTTTTATATCTTGGAAATGACTTACTAACTCTAGTAAACCTAATAAGTATGGGTGAATTTGACCTATTTCCGCAATTTCGGATAAATTGTTTAACCTCGGTTTTTAAATTTTTTCAATTCTTAAATTCTCTCAATCGTTTGACTGTTCGAGAGACCCCGGAATGTCCTCCGAGTACCGTGTTATGAATTCGTAAATAATCTGCTGTTTCTCATCGGGTGACAGATTTTGTTCTTTGTATACGTTAATTGAAATATCTGTTCCACGAAAAATATATCTTAACATCGTACAAAACTCTTTCGTATTGTGTCATGGCGGTGGAACCTTCGATACGTATAGTAGAACAGGTTTTGAGATTATTTTGTATGCATAATTCGCGCATTTTTTAGCGCGTTATAAATATCTTATGCGTTGAATTTCATTAAATGGGTTTCGGTTATAGCGTAAAAAAAAATTGTCCTATCTTCGTGTTTTATCGTTATGACGGTTTCGTCGTCCTTGAACTTAATAGAATCAAGATTGTTGTCTTGGATCAGTTTTCTAACAGCGGGATGCACGATGATTACGTCACGCGGAATAGGAATAAACAAGTTTTCGTTACTACTCGCGTTTTTTCTGCGTCAATAAATTTATTATATTCTACGTTGCCTGCTGCAACGTCTTGTAATAGGTAAATTCGTGACAAACAATCCGCATTAAAATGTTCGGATCCAGCACGGTAAATTATTGAATAATCGTATTCCTCGAGTTGTAACCGCCATCGCATGAGTTGTGACGATACGTCCTTGATCCCGAATAAATAAGTGGGCGATGGTCAGTTATTATTTTAAATTTCCGGCCGTAGAGATATGGTCTAAAATATTTTACGGCCCATACTATGACCAGTAGTTCTTTTTGTATTACGCTATAATTTGTTTCGGCTTTATTTAACGTACGACTTGCGTATGCAATGGGCTTATCTTTTGGTTAGAGTCGGTATTTATACGATCTATTTTACCCTTTCTTATACATTAATCGAGAAGCCGGATGAGGAGAATAGGTGTGTCAAAACTAGATGCGGAGAGATAGTAGTTTTTGGCAAGGATTATTAAATGTCAAGAGATTATAATTTGGCATGTATAACTAAATCTCAAGAGATTATAACTTTTAGTGTAAGGTCAGCCACTTGTCAAAGTATTACGAATTTGTTATACGATTATGTTGGCTTTTTGTGGAATATAAATATATGCATTATATCGGTTTACTACATTACCAATATTGAAAAAAACAAAACACATTCTAAATCCAAATTTACTTATTATTAAATGCATATTAAACAATCTAAATAATATTCAAAAATGGAAACAGACCATCATAGGACAGGACAAGGTGAAAGTACAAATGCAGAAATAATTTCAATCAAGTCTCTATACATATTTGAGTATTTAATGTATAAACTATATTTAAAACAGGTTTTTTTTTAATATGATACAATTAATATGATTAATTTATCAAATACACCCATAAAAACATTATTACTAAAGAATTTTGTATGCCTACTTAAAATTCAAAAATACTTTTTACAATAAAGTTTATCTTCATTGTTACATCTTAGTGTTTAGAAAAAACGTCTTATTATTAAAACAAAAGTATTAAAACCATTAATTTGTATAATGGAATCTTATATGCTGAGCTAAATCCGACGAATCAAAAAAAGCTTTATAACAAATATCACACTTATAAAGTGAATCACCAACATCACCATAATGAGCTATCTCATGTCGAGCCAAAGTTGTTGAATCAAAAAAGGATTTCAAACATATTTTACATTTATAAAGTTTATCACCAAAATTAAATCTATCATGTTTCAATGAATTTGTTTGTTTTTCCAGTTTTATTTCATTAAGATCTATACTAATGAAATTTGTTTTATCATGCTCAACTTTGATCAAACCTTGATGAATATTATCATTACTTCCATTATTCATTTCAGAACTATTCAATTGGCTGAAACAAAAAAACAAAAAGAGTTACACATTTATACCTTTAATAAAGTTTTTTTTTTTTTACAACCCGAGGGTTGGTTTGCGCCTAAGAGAAGTTGTTACTTGGGAAGGAAGGATTATTACTGTGCGGTGGTTTCCCGTTGCCTTCTGCACAGGGGAGATGGCAGCCGCTCTCTCTAGACAGTCGGCTGCCCAGAGAGAGAGAGCCGCCCGTGACCGAGGTTTGTACAGGTGACAGTGTGCGTCAGCAGTGACGCCTAAATCCACATAATACATATCTACATAATATATATGTAAATACTTGTATAAAGAAAAATGATGTGATTTTTTAGTTTATAAAAATGGTATTATAATGTTCAAACAAATATGGGAACTTTTTTATTTTACGGCATTCCCTAAATTTTTTATTGAATCTCAAATAAATCAAGGTTCTAACAACAATGGCGCTAGCAAAATTTGGTGCTGATTGCTAGTTTTTGAGTTATCGCAATTTAAAAATTGCATATTTATGTATACACGTAAAAAGTGTACTTGTTTATTTGGTCTGCGAGTGATTATTGAAGCCGAATATTTAATGAATCAAAGGTAAATTAACGTTTTAAAAATGACAGTGCAGACAAAAATGAGTACAGATTGCTAGTTTTTAAATTATTGCTATTTAAAAAATAAATTACTTGGGCGTATACGTAATAAACATAATATTCAAACATTTTACTGATAGTAGTAATCTTTTTTCATGTTTTGTTTTGTTTAAAATCAATTATTTCAATGAGTGAGGCTATGAAAAAAAAATGTGTGAAAATCCATAGTTTTTGAGTGACAACTGTTATTAATTGACACATTTTCTTTATAATATGCTATAGCTATTTTATTGTAGTCTAACTTACATTTAGAATAGTAGAGTATATAATATAGAGTCACATATAGTTGCACTATGAGCTATGTAGTAATACAATAATTAAGTGAGCTAAGGTAACTCCACTTTGCTTACTCACTAGGCTTACTCAATAACAGCCATTGATTCATTATGAAAAATCTCCTCAGAATGGTAAGTTTTGTAAATCTGATTAGCAGTAGCTATACTGATAATGGGTTTGAAGTAAAAAGTTTTTCATTCTTTATTGAGAAACTGTACTTTGCATATCATATTGAATAGTTTATAACACTAATCAAAAAACTCAGGTGACAGTAACACAATCCTAACTTCTTCGTTTGTTTCGCTATTAAAAACCATCTAGGGTGTAATAAGATTGGTTAGTACTGTGTACTATCATTCAAAAAGGGTAAAAAAATATACTTTGAATACAGAGATTCGAACTCAATGCAGACACAATTTTTCTTTTAAGAATAAGCATCAAATTATGAAAATTGGTGTAGTAAATTGATCAAAAAGTATGCATGTATACAGAAGTATTGACATTTCAAAGTTTGATTACTTTCGAACAAATGATAAGCACCAATTTTCGTTTGCACTATTATTCTCAGCGTTGAAAATTACATAGGTGAATATAAAAGACTATATTTTAAAAGATGTCCCTTTTATAAAGAAGAAATATATCCAAATGTTTTCAAACTATACTCACACAATACGTATATTAGGCTCTATAGTAACTGAAGTTTTATTACCAAGTGAATCACCAACATCACCATAATGAGCTATCTCATGTCGAGCCAAAGTTGTTGAATCAAAAAAGGATTTCAAACATATTTTACATTTATAAAGTTTATCACCAAAATTAAATCTATCATGTTTCAATGAATTTGTTTGTTTTTCCAGTTTTATTTCATTAAGATCTATACTAATGAAATTTGTTTTATCATGCTCAACTTTGATCAAACCTTGATGAATATTATCATTACTTCCATTATTCATTTCAGAACTATTCAATTGGCTGAAACAAAAAAACAAAAAGAGTTACACATTTATACCTTTAATAAAGTTTTTTTTTTTTACAACCCGAGGGTTGGTTTGCACCTAAGAGAAGTTTTTACTTGGGAAGGAAGGATTATTACTGTGCGGTGGTTTCCCGTTGCCTTCTGCACAGGGGAGATGGCAGCTGCTCTCTCTAGACAGTCGGCTGCCCAGAGAGAGAGAGAGAGCCGCCCGTGACCGAGGTTTGAACAGGCGACAGTGTGCATCAGCAGTGACGCCTAGTTCCACTCGGCCACTCCGTCCCCCTTAAATAAAGTATAAATATTAAATTAAAATGTATGCAGTAATTTGACAGTAAAAACACATAAATTCTTGCACCGATGTAAGATTAGTAGTTTTTTTTAAAATTTAGAAATCAATTTTGTAAAGGCACATTTTATGTTAAGTAACAATTACTTGTTTCAAAATAACACGATTACATATATTAAATTAAATGTTGTAGTTTGTACACACTAACATTTGTTTTGCATAATCGTGTAATTTTTTGATTTAAAGTATGTTATTTTTAATGTTTTAATATACTTTTAATTTTTAACTAAATTTTTGTATAGATTTTATAGTGGAAAAATAAAATGTTTAAGTATTTCAATTGGGTTCTTACATGGGAAAAGATAATTTGTATTTATGTCATTGCACTAACAAGCATTTTAAGTTTGAAATTGAATGTCTTAACCACCATTGTACATTCTACACTGTTAAGAAGTCACCACTTTTCATAATTGTGGCCATAGTAATTATATTTTTATAAATATTTCTGAGTTGATAAATATTTCTTTACAACATATTTTTAACCTTTCACTCTCATTGTTATTTTCTAGAATAATTAAGAAAACTTTTGATATACTAGTTTTTAAAATAAGCAATGAAGTTAATTTAAAATTTCATTCAATTATGCATTTACTCAATAAAAATTTTTTTTAAACATGTATAAAAACAATTTGGTATTACTTTTTCATAGAAATTTTCAATTTTCTCTACGAGACAGTTTAGTTCTCAAAAAAAAAAAAAAAAAAAAAAAATCTTCTACAACACCACAAATATTAATGAGTTGTATAAATGATAAATTTAATAAAGGTAATTATAATTTATCAGTTACCTTTATAGATATTTAATGTATATTTATCATTTGTCTTCGGGTTCCATGTGGTTTTCAAAACAAAAATGTATTACATTGAAAAGTTAATATGTGGTTTAAAGTTTCGGATGTCATTAGTTGCCCACTTTCTAACAGTTTTATGGAAATTAATGAAGTATGATTTTATTTAATTATGTGAGCCCCAGTGTATAATTTTCTTTCAGAAAATGATGAATTTGAATATGCTCAAAAGCTTCAATTAAACTTTATAAACTATTTATCAGAAGACCGCCCCCAGAATCAGTGATGCTAGTTTCAATTGCTCATGAATTAAAGATGAGTTAGCCAAGTGGAATTGAATAAAGAGTTTTTAGAGCTATAAATAAAACAACTTTTTTCAACTTCAAGTTTTCCAGACGTAGCAACCACTTAATATTATGTTTTAATAATATCAGTGACATCAGCAAATATTGAAAGATCATTCTTTAAATTTAAAATAGTCAAAAAAAATTTAAGAAGAATCAAAAACAAAAACACCTCAGTGACTGCAATTTTAGCCATTGAAGCGTACGATAGTATAAAATCGACACAATAGAATTCCTAAAATAATTGGTCAAGCTAGAAGCTATAAAAAAAAAAACTTTGAACTGATAAAGTATTGTTTAGATTGAGAATACAGTAAGAACACAAGATATAAATGTAAATACATGTATAAAGAAAAATTATGTGATTTTTTAGTTCATAAAAATAGTATTATAATGTTCAAACAAATATGGGAACTTTTTTGCTTTACGGCATTCCCTAAATTTTTTATTGAATCTCAAATAAATCAAGGTTCTAAAAACAATGGCGCCAGCAAAATTTGGTGCTGATTGCTAGTTTTTGATTTATCGCAATTTAAAAATTGCATATTTATGTATACACGTAAAAAGTGTACATGTTTATTTGGTCTGCGAGTGATAATTGAAGCCGAATATTTGATGAATCAAAGGTAAATTAACGTTTTAAAAATGATAGTGCAAACAAAAATGAGTGCAGATTGCTAGATTTTAAATTATTGCTATTTGAAAAATAAATTACTTGGGCATATACGTAATAAACATAGGTATTCAAACATTTTACTGATAGTAGTAATCTTTTTTCATGTTTTGTTTTGTTTAAAATCAATTATTTCAATTGATTGTATACTGAGTGAGGCGATGAAAAAAAATGTGTGAAAATCCATAGATTTGAGTGACAACTGTTATTAATTGACACATTTTCTTTATAATATGCTATAGCTATTTTATTGTAGTCTAACTTACATTTAGAATAGTAGAGTAGTTAATTTAGAGTCACATACAGTTGCATTATGAGCTATGTAGTAATACAATAATTAAGTGAGCTACGGTAACTCCACTTTGCTTACTCACTACGCAAGCGGCATTTAAATCAATAACAGCCATTGATTCATTATGAAAAATCTCCTCAGAATGGTAAGTTTCGTAAATCTGATTAGCAGTAGCTATACTGATAATGGGTTTGAAGTAAAAAGTTTGTCATTCTTTATTGAGAAACTGTATTTTGCTTATCATATTGAATAGTTTATAACACTAATCAAAAGACTCAGGTGACCGTAACACAATCCTAACTTCTTTGTTTGTTTCGCTATTAAAAAAACCATCTAGGGTGTAATAGGATTGGTTAGTACTGTGTACTATCATTCAAAAAGGGTAAAAAAATATACTTTAAATACTAAGGTTCGAACTCAATGCAGACACAATTTTTCTTTTAAGAATTAGCATCAGATTATGAAAATTAGTGTAGTAAATTGATCAAAATTATGCATGTATACAGAAGTATTGACATTTCAAAGTTTGATTACTTTCGAACAAATGATAAGCACCAATTTTCATTTGTACTATTATTCTCATCGTTGAAAATTACATAGGTGAATAAAAAAAAAACTATATTTTAAAAGATGTCCCTTTTATAAGAAGGAATATATCCAAATGTTTTCAAACTATACTCACACAATACGATTTTGTTCTTCCGATTCATTATTATTAGGCTCTATAGTAACTGAAGTTATATCATCAAACTCAACTTTAAAATCTGGATGAGTATAGGCACCAACAGGAATAAATTCAACATTAATATCAGAACTATCCAAATTACTGAAAAAAAAAAATGTAACAATTAATATTTCAATTTATTTAATTTAAAATAATTGTATACTATAATTAGTTGATTTTATTGTAATATAATGTAATACAATCATAAATAGTTAAAAAATTTAATTTGTTATTAAATTGATGAGATTATAATTTCTTTATTAGAAACTAGATAAATTAAATTATCAGCTTAAATAATGAACATATAGTTAGCTACTTGATTTAACTTCTATAATCAGTTATAGAATTATCTATAATTAATGGTTTTTATTAGTAATTCAATTTTTTAATCATGATACATTAATTAAAATTGTATTGTGTTAGGTATAACTGCTAATTAAGAAGTGATTTTACTTTTAATATTAAATAAATACCTTAACCAACTATATTTATTAATACTTTGTAATATATTTGTGGAAAAAAAGTTTTTTTATGTGAAAGTAAGGAGGTAATTTCAGTGCTGTTCTCATACACAGACTAAAAATATATATGGTCTAAATTATAATGTGTTGACTGCATATCCGAACATCCGAACAGCAAAAAAAAAAAAAACATTATTAATATACATAAATATCCACATAAAATATAAAATATTGCGGTAATAAGTCGTATAGGTACAACATATCTTGTATATTTCAAATATATTTATTGTTACTTAAACATATAGATAATTATTTTTATTGTTGGAAGGTTGCTCGAAAATAACCCAGACTTATTTATATATATATATATATATGTTGCATCATTGTTGAAGGACTTTAAGACAGTTTATCGTTAAGGTTTTATTGTATATTTATATATATACATGTATTATAATAAATTATATTATTATATTATTATTATTATTATTATATTGTATGATATAATTTTGACTATGAGTCAATAAATACATATTGTTATTATAAATATGGCTCATCATAATACACTATGCACTCTAAATCCTATCATGTAGACTGCATATTCAAACAGAAACATGGCAGTAGTCTGCATATGAGAGCAGCACCGTAATTTCTTATAAAGAAACTGTAATGAATCCATGAAAAAATAATAAAAATGTTATAAAATTATGTTGAAGATATTTATAAATTGTCGGATACAAATAAAATTTATTCTAATAATAGTGACATTAAATTAATAAAGTTTGATACAATACTCACATAATAAACAGAGAATGTTCCGCTTCATTTTCATTCGGATACGAGGTGATTGAAATTGTGTTATTTTTTTCGAGATTAATGGTTCGATGAAATTTACTGCCAACAAATCAATCACTTAAATTTTGAAATCCAATACGATTTAGATTAATGTAGATTTACGATATAACAAAATACTAAAATAGGAAAGCATAAATTTTTTATAAAAATATTTTATTTTAGTATTCAGAAATATTAAATTTGCAAAGATAAACTATAACATTATTTATAAGATATAATGAATAATGATATAACTTAAAGCATAAACGTGGTTTAATATTGTATAATCTTATAAGCCAGTGAGCATAAATATAAAAATATAATTGTCAATGCCCCCTGGTACGTCACCAATATCTTTCTACTCAATGAACTAAAAGTTCCTACCATTAAACAAAGAGCTTTCTACTCATGCCTCTACACCAAAACGGAACATCACACTAACAGCCTCATAGCCCGACTCCATTCTAACCACCATCTAGGAAACCCTAATTGATTTCTCAAACAAGGGACCTACTCAACAATTATATAGAACCTATCTTATTCATAAAGTAAATATTGATATTCATGTTTAGGCGTTACTAATGTGGAGCGCCTTCAAGTAACGTCATTGTCAAATACCTAATTATAAAATTTACTAAATATACATACTAGTATAGATTTTAAATGTTTCATTTAACGAACGAAAAATAAAAAAAAATAAAAAATATGTATAAACAAATATAAAACTACAAACCTATAAAATAGTTTATTATTTTTTATATACAAAACTAATTATTAACAGGATTTTTATGTCTATAATGAAATAATCAAGTTTATATTAAAAGAAATAGGTATTACAATCTGTTAATATTTTTTTATTTATTTATTTTTTTTTTATTTATATACTTTTCAATCTGTTACAGAATAGAACAATGAGTAAAATTGATGAAAGAAAAATGGCTTGAGTGAAACACAGCTTAAAGAAACCTTTCAGTAAAGGCACTTTGACGGTTACTTATGTACATAATTTATATAATAATTTATAACCACATAAAAGATCAAAATGACTTAAATGTATAGAAAAAAAATAATGAAATAAAATGAAATAGAGGAATTATGCGCATGTAGGAGCAGGAGTATTGATCACGGAAATATATACTTATTGTATCATAATTTAGATAGTAGATGCCTATAGTTACCAGAGCCATATTAAGATTTGATGGAGCACCTGGCGAATCACTGCATTTACCCTCCCCCCCCCCAAACTCAAATAAGAAATTTGCATTAGTTTATCTCAAAATTTGCACCCCTGGCCTAGGTCCTCTTGCCCTGCTAATCACATGCAGAGATTTTAAACAATAACCTAGTTAAGGAACTAGTAGTCCGTAAGTGATTCCCGGTGCATTAGTCACGTGATGATTCCACCATTTGCGAAGAGGTCATTGTTTTATTCACAGCAACTAGCAAGTGTTATATGTTAGCCGTACATCAATCATATTACATGTAAGAGTACTAAGTATTGAATTTATTTTTGACAAATGCATATGATGCTTTAATCTTTATTGTACCTACTTATTGTACAAACAATGCATCTCTAATATATCTGGGATACTTGAAGTTAAAAAAATGTAAATATACTTTATATTCTATTGTTTAGTGTTATTTGGAAACCTATTATTATGCCAGTTTCTTGTGCAGCTTATCACTGTTCTAATCGGCGTAAACTTCATGGTGATTTATAATTTTTTGGGTGAGTTGACCAAGCAAATTTATTTGTGCAACTTAAGATGTAAAAAATGAGTCCTCACAAATAATTTTTTTAAATATTTTATAAATTTAAATTAAAGAATTTGTTCTTATGATACATACCTATATATTTATTACGTCGAATGTTTTATTTTTTTTTCTATTCAAAATTATGATCTTATTATTATAACAAAATACTTGCACAATTTTTCGTTTTTTAACATGTCAAATATTAATTATTATAAATTAATAACCCTTAGTTATGAAACAACTTAGATACAAATCCTATTCTGTTCTGATACAAATAATTATCACCCTCCATTAAGTGCATAATTTTTTATGTATCAATCAATCCCTTAATAGGTATATAAAATACTGCAATACTTAATAAAATGTTGTAGTACATGTATTTTTAAAGGTTTCCTTTGGGCAATCCTGAACTTTTAAAGCAGTGGTTACAAACAAAAGAAAAAATGTCACTCCTTCAGTATATTCAAAAATTCGTAGTGATCATTTTTTACCTAATGACATATTAAATAGACCAGGTACATACAAGAAACATTTAAAATCAGATGCTGTTCCAACTGTATTCCCTAAAATGCCTTTATACTGCCAAACAATTCCCAAAAAATCTAGAAGGATGCTTCAACGTACAATACCACAAGAAGTTATTACTGTAAATATTGAAAACCATCAAATGACAATGACAACAATCAGTGAAAATAAAAGTTTTGAAACTGTTGATAAAAGTGTTCAGACTGAAGAAAAGCCTCTACATCACACTGTTGTGGCTTTAAGGTATAAAGTGAAAATTATGCGACAAAAAGATAGGAGGCAACAGTCAAGAATATCAAATTTAAAAGATTTGACAAAATCATTAAAAAAAAATGGTCTTCTTGATGATTCAGTTGAAAATGTCTTACTTGATCAATTTGATGGTATGACTTTAGAATTTTTCAAGAATCAGCTTAAAAATGCAAAAAAGCTATCGCGTAGGCGTAGATATATGGATGAGTTTCAACAATTTGCTTTAACACTGCATTATAATTCGCCTAGAGCATATAATTTTTGTCGGTAAATACTTTTGCTTTTTGCTTTCTTAATGATTTTAATAGGTTATATTTAAGCTTAATAAATAGTTATTTCAATCAGAGCACTTAATATATTAATATTTTATGTTATGCTTTTCATATTGTGGTAGGTATGTGAATAATTAATTTACATTTTTAAAGTTATAAATTATAATTGTGTGTTGTTAAGACCATTTTAAAATATTTTTCATTTCATAATAATTAAATACATAAATATTATATCTAAGGCTTGTAAGTTTATGATTTTGCTAGTTTTTTATGCTACATAAGGAAACATTCTATAACTGTAAGAAATTTTTGAAGCTCTAGAATTGTTTCCTTTGGAAGATAAAGATTGTTCTTTGGTTCTGGATGGAATGTCAATCAGGAACAAATTCTTTGGGATTCAAAAAAAGAAAAATTTATTGGATACTGTGATTTTGGAAATGGTTTACAATTAGAAAATATTGATACTCCTGCTACAGAGGCCCTGGTATTTATTTTGGTATCAATAAACGGCAAATGGAAATGGCCAATTGGGTATTTTTTACAGACTAAGTCATCTGCCAATATTCAAGCTGAATTAATCAAAACCGCTATAAATCTTTCAATAAAATATGGTCTTAGGGTTTGAAGTGTGATATGTGACGGTACATTTTCTAATTTTTCTTCTTTTTCATATCTTGGTTGTAAAATTCGTGGTAATATTGATGATTTAATTCCCTATTTTTTACAAAGTGACAAAAATCAAAAATATATATTTTATTCCTGATGGATGTCATATGTTAAAGCTAGCACGTAATGTTTTAGGTACTTGTAAACAAATTAAAAGCCAAGATGGTGTAATAGATTGGAAGTATATTGAAGCTCTACATAAAATCCAAGATACTATAGGCCTTAAATTTGCTAATAAATTATCTAAAGCCCATATTGAATGGGAAAATAATAAAATGAAAGTAAAACTTGCTGCACAAACACTAAGTGCATCAACTGCTGATGCCTTGGAATTTTTTAAAAATGAAAATTATTCTGAATTTGCTCATTGCAATGAAACCGTGAAATTTATTAGAACAATTGACAGAATATTTGATTTTCTTAACAGTAGACTTCCATTTGCTAAATGGTGTAAAAAACCAATTTATGTTGACAATATAGAGTTTCTAGAAAAATCTATATTACCATTAGTACAGAATTTATTTACATTAACTGATCAAAATGACAAGCCTTTGTATCTTGGCCAAAAAAATACATTTATTATTGGTCTTGCTATTGCTGTACTTTCGGTATTATCTGTTGCTAAAGAATTATTGTCAAATAATACAAATTTAAAATATATATTAACCTATAGTTTTTCACAGGATCATATAGAATTATTATTCTCTCGTATAAGAAAAAGATATGGTCTAAATAACAATCCTAATGTTTTTCAATTTTGAACTGCTATGAAACAAATCATTTTGAAAAATAGCATAACCCTTCACCATTTGCAAATAGTATTGCTCTTGATGAAGATCCGGTAGGAAATATTTTTGAGATTAAATGGGCACAGAAAAAGAAAATCCTTCATGAATCAGATTTAAAAGATCAAGACATTGAGTGTAAAGATAACAGTTATTATGAGCTCGGAGATGAGATTTTACTTAATATATTATCAATCATGGATAATAATGGTTCTAATTTATATGACCAAAAATTAAATATATTGTATTATATAGCCGGTTTTGTAATAAAAAAAATTTCTCCCAAAGTTTTTTGTATTTCTTGCAAAAAGTTTAATTAAAATGAATACAGACCATAACTATTACCACAATAATTATTATACAAAGTTTGTTGATCTTAAAAATGTTGGTGGTTTAGTTTCTGCATCATCTAGTATTTTTGAAATCATCAAAGATACCGAGAAAAGTATTTTTATTTTAACTGATAACTTAAATAGTATGAATGTTGAAAAAATATCAACAAAAATTAAAATATTAATTAAAAACTATTTTTCTTTCAATTCCTTAATATTTGGTCAATGAGATTGTGAAGAGGAAAATATGTTTACTAGTCCACATAAATTAGAACTAATTAAATTAGTTGTTAGTATGTATTTAAAAATAATATTTCATGCATTTGCCAAACATCATTCTTTGTCTATAAACTGTACTAGTAAAAGAAATAAATTTAATAAACTTGTTTTGTTTTTAAATCAGTAATTACTAATTATTTTTACTATTTTATTCTATTCATATTTTATGTTACCTAAGTAGGTATATTTTACACAGTGAAATATTCTATGTTAACAAGTTAAATAAATATTTGTATTCTTACAATAGCTAGGTATGTTATGTTTGTACTAAATATGTAATCTTGTTATAATAATATGTATTAATATTAATAATATGTAATCTTGTTGAAAAAGGGAAAATTAAATGTATGCTTTTTAAGTCATTATAACACTTGTTTTCTATTTATGCCTAAATAATGTTCATCATAAATTAAATTTGTTGACAAAACATTAAAAGAAAAAGACTATAGTAATAATTATTTCAAAAATCACAATTTTATACTGATTAATAGTTAATATTTATACACGAGCAGCAGAACCGAGACCTCTTCGCAAATGGCCGCCGTCTAAACAGCTACATTCAATTTTTATAAGCGGTATTAGTCATAGACATAATAGACATAATATTTTTATTATGGCTATGGTATTAGTAGTTAGTTATCTATAAAGATAGGTTAGGTTATTGTTTCAAATCTCTGGTCACATGATGACTGATGAGTCATAAATATGGATGGTTGACATATTTTTACACAGATGTATACGGTGTAACAAGTAATGTGTTATGGAATGTAACCATGTGGCCTGTAGGTAAAGAATATAGCAGTGGCGAAGCTTGGGTTCGGGATTAGGGTAAACAAATTTAAAATAATATTTTTTAGAAAGAAATTATTTTTAAAAAAAAATACACAAATAAACTTATTTTATTCGTAATACTAACAAATTTTTAACCACGCATGCATATTTTGTGTACCATGATACTTGAAATTTTCGTATTGTTTTCCCATCCAAACTTAAACGTGGTGTTGGTTTTTTCGTTTTTAATTGGAAGTTTATGTTCGAAAGAATAGTTATGAATTCCTACTTTTAAAATTTCACTAATTATATCCATATTATTAAATTTAAAACACTTCGCGTTCCAACGGGAAACAACAACTAAATAGTTTAAAATATATTTAAAAGATTCATCAATTTAAATATAAAATATGAATTATTATAAATACACCACTATCAAAATTAAATTCGTATTATACTATTATTATTATTGCTATTATTTTTTTTTTGTTATTATTATTATTGCTCACTATATAGATACGAATAAGAAAAGAATATTACCTACTACATTTAATAATACATATTATATCCGATGGCGCGGCGTCACAATCGCGACGGCGACGTCGATAATAAAATATAAATATTGAGTATTGAGGTAATTACGAACCGCGAGACGTGTCTCATAGCGTACATAGACACATAGTAAACCCCACTCTGATTAACATTCCCCCTGTACCCGCACGCCATTTTTTTGTGAGACGTTGCATCACAACGTCTATTAGATAATAATATAATACCATATTTGGATTATTTGGAATGACCCGTATCGCTTCTAATCTATTTTAAGAAATCCATAACTGTACAACACTACAACGAAAAACCGATTTTAACAAATACTGAAACATATACATCATTTTACATTTTATAATATAAAATAAAATTCACATTTTCTAATATTAAATAAAACAAAATAATTATTTGTTTGTCCCGTGTTCTAATTTCTAAGTGGGGAGACGTTGTCTCTTTGTCTCCTATGACGCTTCGCCACTGGAATATAGTATATCTAATATCGGTAGTCAGAACCTATCAAGTTTGTATGATACTATGTTATCAATATTTACACAATGGCATGCACTTACTTTGAATGAGTTTCGTTCATTTTGTCCAAACATTAAAAATTTAATTTATAGAACGACGCACCTATGCGTTTTGTTAACAAAATAAAAAAAATAATAGGAATCAATAAAAACATTGGTGATAATAATAAATAACTATATATTATGTTGATTGATGACGTTACTCGCTTAAAACCCGAGACTTATTCAATCAAGATAAACTCGATAACATAAGATTATGAACGACAAATGCTCAAGTTAAGTCTGTTCAAGTTAAGAAACGAAGTCGGCGACAACCAGTTTTCGTTGGCAACCGGCATGTCCCACCCCATTTTTTCCAAACCAAGTTGACAACTTGTTCTCCTGGCGACTCTAACGTTATCAACCATATTGACTTTTATCGATGATGACGTAATACGACCGTTAATCAGCAGCGAAGGAGAAATACGAACAATACATTTTAGGTGATTCGTATTTCGTTCTAGTTACTTGTGAAATATTGACTGATGTGTCGCACTCGTCGGCGGCGAAGTGCGAGGCCCGTGCGGGTAGTAAAGCCACACCTATGCGCACAAGTCGGCCGCCGACTACGTTTCTTAGCTTGAATAGACAATAGATTAGGGTTGCCATACGTCCCAGTACACCGGGACATGTCACCAGTTCATGACTTCGGTCCCGGTCGTCCCACTAGACCCTAAAAAAGTCCCGGTTATGTGTAAATAATATTAGTACCAATAATTATATTGAATTATGTTTTTATAAAAATTAAATTTGTATTCTAAAACCATGAATTTCACATCAGACACGTATTTTCGTATGATGTTAGTTTAGTTTATGCGATATTGTTTAGTTTTATAATTTACATAATATGTAAATTGTATATATTATAGTTGTTATAATTGTATGTTGTTATATTATAATTGTATAATGTATATACTATATTATAGTCAACAATACCAAAGAGAAAGTGTCATTTTTCAGATAATTACACCAAAGAATGGTCGTACATAAAAAGGGTTCATATGCAATATATTTATTTCCGTGAGTCACAGTGGTAAGACTTCAATACATGACCACAACAAGTCTAATACCTACTCATAAGTCCAATATATCGATAGCGTCCTCTTCACGAGATATTTCTACATTTATGGTTAAGGAAAACACCCCAGAAGATATTTTAGTTTGTGCTGCAGAATTAACAACAGCTTACAAAGTTGTTAAATACCATCAATCATTTAATTCATAGGATTGTAACTCAAAACTCTATCCAGATTCAAAAATTTCCGCGAAACAAGCAACTGCGCGGACTAAAGCAACACTACAGACTACAGTTACTATGGACTACAGCAATCATCAATAATATATTTGCACCACATACTTTGCAAACAATTAAAGAAGAGATTGAACAAGTTCCTTTCTATGGAGTTCTTACGGACGCTAGCAATCATAATGCGGAAAAATTGTTTCCTCTTATAATTCAATATTTTTCCGAAACAAAAGGTATGCAATTAAATTAATAAAGCTTAATTCTTCGGAAAATGAAACTTCAGAAACTATAGTGAAATTTTGTATAAGCACATTAAATAATTTTAATATTTCTTTACATAAACTAATCGCGTACAGTGCAGATAATACAAATACTAATTTTGGTGGCAGAGACAGGCATGGAACAAACAATGTTTACTTTAAACTTCAATCCATATTATCTAAAGATATCGAAGGCATAGGTTGTCCACCTCATATTTTACATACCTAATACAGCGTCTACATCCGCTGACGTACTTTCTGTTGACGTGGAGTCTATAGTACTTAAAATTTATAAATATTTTTCCATATTTACTGTAAGAAATGAACGTCTTAAATCATTTTGTGAGGAGGCTGATGTGCATTATGCTAATTTACAGTCTCATTCGAGAACTCGATGGCTGTCTTTGTTGCCAGCAATTGAACGTATTCTACAGTTACGGGAACCACTAAAAAATTTCTTTCTCGAAGAAACAAGACCACCAAAAGTAATCGTCGATTTTTTCAACAATCCGTTGTTACAAATTTATTTCTTGTTTTTACATTGTCAAACATTTTTATTTGAGAAACAAATCAAAAAAATAGAACAATCTGATATTACCATTATAGAAGTCAAAAAAATTATAAACGATTTAGAACAAACACTTTCAGAACGCGCCGAAGCTAACTTTTTGGGAATCAAAACTAAAATTGAATGTAATAAAATAAAAGACGATGCTCAGCTTTTTGTTTCGATAAAATTATTCGACGAAGAAGTCGATAATTATTAAAAAACGGCACAGGAGTATTTACAACAGTGGAGTATATATATTTATATGATGACTTCTCGATATCAAAATTCTGATATCAAAAAAGTAATTTTCGCACAATGTATATTAAATGTATTCTACACGATATTTGCTAGACATGTTATAATTAATATTTACCTACTTGATATCTAAAAATGTTTATCTCAAATCACATATTTACAGTGTATTTATTAAATATCAGAAATAACATATCAAGTATTTGATTTATTAAGAATATTCGTTGGATATCATATTAACGATACATACAGAATATATAGTCACTAATATTTATATGATATATAAAAAAGTTTATCTTGAATAACATATTTACAATGTATTTATTTAATATCAGAAATACTATATTAAAAATCTGATTTGTTCACAATATTCGTTGGATATCTTGTTAATGACGCATTATATATACAGAATATATTCTGTATAAAAATTATTATAATAAAATATATAATATTGTCTCATATATTAATAAGATACTTATATAAAAAACTTAGTTATTTGACAATTTGTAAAATTAAAATTTTATATCTTTTATATCAATAGTTTAGTCTATAATATTATGTACATATCTATTATCCAACAAAATCTTTGTTACCTATTTTAATATACCTGCAATGTTTTACATATAATTTTTAAATGGATAGGTACCTACCTACTATTTTTTTCTAAAGGAGAGACTTTCATTTTGATTTCTTACCCTCAAATTTTTTAATACTTACTTAAATACCTATTATTATATTTTATAATGTTATTCACACAAGATTACACTACAGCAATTGTTATTTTATTAACAATTTTAATTATAAACTGCTTCTCAGCACTTCACAGCATAAACCATGTGGTCAATAGTTAATTTCGAAGCCGATAATTCTGTGGAATCAGTTCCAACACATTGGTTAAACAAAGACAAATCAAAATGCGCTTGGCCAAACAATGACTCAACTGTTGATAAATTAAGAAATAACAGAGCAAAGCCGAATGAATTTGATTTTTCATATTTCAGCTGTCGAGTAATGGCTAGTAATATTAGTAAGTATTCTGTAGGCGTCCTAAATTATTAACAATGAATATAATTAAGATAATCGATTTTATTATTAGGGTTTATATTGATGGATAAAACATCAATTATCATATATTCTTATTGTGCCTACGGGTACAGATTGTATATTTCTAATAAAAATTAAAAAAAATATATATATTGATGGATAATTATTTAAATTACTTTGTTTATGTATATTGAAATTGGAAATGCATATGATGTATTATGTATTATGTATGTACTATACCTATATGTAAATTGTAACTACCATAAAAATTCATTTTCTCTAAGTGTATAATTTAATTTAACTTTTTTATGTATCTAAATAGACTATAATATATCCATTTTCAGTAGGGTTGTAGCGATTTTGTTTTATTTTATTAGAGCAGCGTTTTTATAAAATATTTATATCTTTTCATTTATCGTTCTTAATTTAAACTTATTTTATTATTTTTTAATATAATAAATTTACATTGGTCTTCAAACTTACAAATCAAATTTATATTCTATTTGTATAATTCATCTTTTTAAACTCAAAAAACTTGTAAATATTGCCTACCTATATAATTTTAATTGTTTTATGTTTTAAAATTTAAGGTTCATTAACTGAGGCTTCAAAAAAATTGAAACTAGCTATGTATACTTCAGATTTGTCAGATGGTGAACTAATGAAGAACACAAAGACAAATAACCATTTAAGTGAAAAAAAAAAGAAAAGTTAATTGTTCATCGAATAATAATTCATCTAAACAACCAAGTAAACAAACTTTTTAGTATATCTATATATACCTAATGGAGACCACAGTTAAAAAGCTACTTTTGCTCAAAATGAATCATTATTTTCAGTTAGAAAAAAATTAATTTTTAGCTTAGCGTTTATTAGTCACCATTTAATCTTGATTATAGTCAACTAAAAAATTTAAAATATCTTAATATATTATACAGTACTATGAAATATAATTTTCTTAAATATTTATGTGCCTACAATTATACAGACATAGACATAGACATCACAAATAATAACTTGTCAAGTGATACTGACGAAAGCTCAGAAAAATGTAAGACTATTTTAATTAATATATTATAATATTATACTAATTTATACATTTAATTATTTTTTAGCTTTGTTTGATGATAGCGATGTTGACAAGACTTATGAATTACATGAAGATTGTTCCAAAAAAAGTATACTTAACGATGGTAAGAGTAATTATATTATAAGAGCTCTGTTACGACCCTGGCATTTATATTGAAAAATGTATGTTTAGATTCTGAAAATGATTATACTTTCCCTGCAAGTAAATCAACTTTACAGGGTATGTATAGGTATCATATTATTAATTTAAACTTAAGTATCACTTAATATTTCAGTTGCGTATTTTTTATCAGATGAAAAAAGTTCACCATTGAATATTATGCCTATCTCCAAAAAGTATGGTACACAAGACAGGGTCGTTTTTCAGAAAGGTATACAAATTTAAGATATTTACTGTTATAATAACACTAATAATACGCTCTATATCCCTATCTAATCTATATGATTTTTCAGGTAATTCTTCATCTTCCAATGCAGTTACAGATACACAAAATGTACTACCTTCAACAAGTAACCACCAAGATATTCAGAATATACAAGTTTCATACTTAACCGGTGATGCAACAAATACACCTGCAAGTGTATCTCCTTTAGTTAACGGCAATGAACAACATCTTAGTAAGCAAAATATTTTTAAATACTTAGTATATTAGGTATACTTTATACATACTTATATTCAATATAATAGTATTATAATTTGGTATTACTAATTTAATATAGTACCTTATACATTTTAATACCATTGTAGTTTTTTATTATTCTATTAGCACTAAAATGTTTTAATAAAGGCTTGGTTTTCAGATTTTCAGAAACTCATTTTGAAATATTTAACTTCTTTAAAAGTTGAAGTTTCTAATATTTCTGATACTCAACAAGAGATTATTAAGATGGTTAATGATATCCAAAACAAAACTTCAACTTAAGTAGATGATTCAATTAGTAGATGATTCAATAGCCCATGATGTTGACTATTTTGTTTCAAGTTGGCCAATATCTGACCAAGATGGTCTCAATGATATGGAAAATAAAATTAAGAGTGATTTTAATTTTCGTAAACAAGTTGTAAGGTCTTTTTTATAAATCGTTATTTAATTTTTATTTGTTATAATATATAGGTAAGTGAACTGGCTCGGATTGGAGGCAAGTTGTTGCCAAACATGATCTATAAAATACTAAAAAAAGTTTTTGATGATAACATTTTACTTGAATTTACATATTATGGCTTGAGAAATAAGGAAAATTTTTCTTTACTGGCTATAAATAAAGTAATAATTGGTAAGTTTTATGTTTGTGAATTTTTTTATTATGTTAACTTTGAATATTAGAGTGAATATATTTATTTATATTACATCTCAATCAGCAAAATAATTATAATATGTTGATTATAATATATTTCCAAGTAGTTATTAATACTAATTGAATATTTGTTTTTTGCAAGATCAACATTACTTATCATTTATCAACTACTACTTCTTATAATAATTAAATGTTGGACAAAAATTAATTAATGATGATAGAGACATATGTATATTTATAATTGTTAATTATATATATATATATATATATATATATATATATATATATATATATATATATATATATATATATATATATATATATATATATATGGGTCTGACTAAATTAAATCAACATAATATTTACTTTTATTAAATTATAATAAAATGAAAAACTATTTACATGTAAATACTAAATGTAATAATGTAGGTATACAATTTAACCTACTATTTTTTTTTTTAATTTTCATAAATCTGTAATCTTTATGTAATTGAAATACCTATTACCTAGTTAGAGTTACCTATATAGAAAACATTTATTTAACTAGTATATGCTACAATATTCATTCTTTCTTGTAATAATAATGCAAACACAATAATATATAATATAAATCATATAATATATAATAATATAACAATACTAATATATTAATTAATATAATTTTAAAATATTCAAATTCCATCTTCACTCGAAATCTTTTTTATCATACAATAATTTATCATTGAATCAGAGACGTATTCAGAAATTTGGCACCCGGGTGCTAATGTTTTTCCACGCCGTGACTTTTGCCACCTACCGAGCGTGTTGGAGTTTCCTTTCAGGTGACCATAAGGAGTTGAACAAAAATTAGTGAAAAAATAAGATAATAAATAAGATAATATATACCTCTTTTATCTATAAATTTTGTCTACTCTCCAATGCTCTGGTGCCCAAGGTTTATAGATTATATTTATAAACCTTGTGTGGTGACAGGTGTTACAAATTTAAAATATCATTGTAAAAAAGTTGTATTAACCAATTCGTATTATTGTTCATTAACAGAAGATGGATTATGTAAAAATATGATGCCGCCCCTAAAAAAATGCAACCCGGGCCGATCGCCCCCCCTCTAGCCCCCCTAAATACGTCACTGCTTTGAATTAAAATTTACCTATTACACTATTATACACACATGCTCAATGACGATGTACAGCAGAGTATTATAGTTTTATAATTTTCCCACCGTTGTTGTTTTAAAATGTTTGAGCTTAGTAGCTAGGTATCTAATATTCAATAATTTCAACTAAATAATGAAAATATATATATGTACCTACCTAGGTATGTTAATATTATATTTATTTGTATTAGGCAATAGTTAGAAAATTAGTATTATGTTTATATTTTTACTTGAATAGAAATTAATGTATAAAATTGTTATAATATGTTTATATAGAAGCAGTACCTACTGAAATCAAAATTCAAAAATCATTCAAATGATGAGATCATTACGGCCATTAGTAAATGGCTAACTGGGGCAAAAGGCAGAATTTAAAAAAAATAAAATAAACTATATTTTAATAATTGTATATTCCTATAATTTATTAAAATAAAATTAATAAACTTAATTGCATATTATATAATTTTATTTATAACACCTATTCCTATATAATATTATGATGTATATTATAATTAAATTAGTATTTATAATATGATAATTACTATTTATTTATGAATATACTATAAATGAAAACAAAGTTACTATCTGATTGATATTTAAAAATATGTAATTGAGATATTTATGAAATATAATTATATTATTGATGATATATCAAATAGATATATAATTGAGATATTAAAGATATTTAAGGGATATCATAATATTATTAATAACATATCAAATAGATATTGCCTATTGGACATATTTTAGATATTGATTTTTGGTTCATAAGAAATCACATAGATATTTTTTTATTTTTATAGATTTTTAAAAATTTTCCATAGAGATATTTCAGATATCAGACGTATATGTAAATTAAAAATACGATATTTCCTAGATAACTGTTAGATAAACTATTGCTATCTGGGTATTTGTTGATTTATTATAATAATACTCAAAATCATTAAATCAATAATCTTTTTTATACTCATACACATAAATTAAAAAAGTAAAATATTGTTAAAAATTCACAGCCAGGAGAACAATAGTAATATAAAACACTACATTTTAGAATACTTTTAGAATATTTTTCCAATCAAAATCTAATACAATTTTAAATTATTCATTCATCCAGTAAAAAATGTCCATCACCAATAAACTCGAAATTTTTTTTTAGCTATGGTCTAAGTTTTATAAAATTCGATTTCATCAATTATTTTTCGTAAGAGTTAAAAGTTGAAAAATTACGACTTAATAGACTATTTTTACGTAAGGTATTAGAAATATTATATTTTTCATTAAATATTGTTCGTTTTACTCGTTTTAGTTAATTTAACTGTTGTTTTTGCGAAATAAATATTAACAACATGAATTTCCTTCACGTATATACTTTAGCTCTAATATGATATTGCGACTATTTTACTAAAGACATGTAAATATATTAAATATTTATTTAAAAAAAAACACAGCTCTGAGTATAAAACATATAAATATAATCAAGTCTTTCTAATACCTACATTAAAAATTAACAAAATTTTAGTAGGCGAATTTTATTTTTTTTAGACGGAGAGTAGAAATTGCTACCCCACCCATTTATATGTGTTTTTATAAATGTTTCAACTGTAAATAAAATTATGAGATTAATTACATATTTTACCTAATTTTTATGAACAATTAACCGAGACTTATCGATATACCGATTGCTCTATCCCTTCATCAGATTACAAACGAATTAAAAATATTATTAAAGATGCTTGCTACCCCGTGAATTTACTCCGAATGACGCTCTTGACTTATGATGACGTAATTACACAAGTTGTTGAATATGTTGTTTACGGGAAATTTCACCGTTTTTGCTCCATTTTAATTTGTTCTTCTCTCACCTAGAAAAACTATTGAAATGAGAACTTAAGAAATTCTCAAAGTACCATCTAAATAAAATTTCCAATCTATAGAGTAGCTGAATAAAACTTTTGCATAAATTTAAGTTGAGCAAAAAGTGTCTCAAGATAAAAAAAAAATAAAAAATAAAATAAAAAAAGTTTTATTATTATATTATATTAAAATAAAGTTTTTTTTATTAACAAACGTTAAGTTCCAGTTTGTATCAAATTAATGTACTAGTTTTTATACTATTTGGTTAGCTTGAAAAATTTAGAAAAAAAGTTCATATTTCTCAATTTTCATATGCTTATTATGCATATTTTTTAATTTTCATTGGATTTTTATACTTATTTCATATTTTCTAAAAATACGAAATTTAAAAAAATAAATAAATATGATTATTTTCAAGTAATTTACATTCTTTGTAAATTTTTTTTATTCTTTTTGTCTGAGAAAATTACTATCCATCAAAATCAGCCAAACAATTTTGAATTCAATAAGAACTTAAAAATTCGGGTGACTGTAAGTTGCGTCCCAATGTACCTTTTTGATGTAAATTGCGGCCCGCATTTTATCAGGTACTACGTAAGTTGCGGCCCGTGTTTTTTTTGTGTATACGTAAATTGCGTCCCGATTATTTTTTGTGTATACCTAAATGTTGTCCCTAGTATTTGTTGTACATAATATGAAAATTGCATTACAACCAATATTTTCCTTCCCATTTTATCAGACTTAGGACTGTCAACATTATTGTTATAATATTGGTATGGTTAAAAATATTGGTTTTATTATTATTATTATTATTCAGCATATTGTTTTTGTAAAATATTTGTTTGTTTACATTATTTATTTTTATATTTTAAATTTTAAAACTTATAACTTAAAAGCAAGACAAAATTTGAAGGACATATGCCTCACAAATTCAATTTGGGTAATTTTTTTATTTTCTAATTCTTTCATTTTTTGTTTAATATATTCTTCTTCTTCAATTACCATTCTCTTTCTTGAACCCTGACTCTGTAAAGCTATATACGTATCAGTTTGTATATTTTTTAAAACATCTATAAAATTAAAAATATTTGGGTGAGAAGAATTAAATGAATTATTTAATTTTCTGTGGAACGATTCACAATTGTTTGTCGTACGTAATGTCGATGATGAATATTCTGCCCACATTTCTGGTGGAAAGTCAGCGTTATTTTTTATATATGAGTCTAATATATAATCAGTAAATTCTAATACTTTAGAATCTTGTGGTTGAATTGCCATAATGTCTTCGGTAAAACAGTTTTCAATATCATGTGGATTTAAGAAAGGAAGTCCAAAAAATAGTTGTAAAAAATTACTTATTTCTGTATTTTTTTTTTTATAATTGGTACTAAGCCCTAGCTGTTGTATTTTTCTGTGCCAACTTTGTCCTAGATGGAATCTACACCCCTTTACTTGTATAGAAGGCCAGACAGTATTTGCAGCAGCATGTATAGCCTTTTCAAAATCTACATACATTCGAACCGGGTTTAATAGCATATCATTTTTTATACATTCTTCTATTAAATGTTGAAATGCAGCAGTATAGCAATTAGTTGATTTTGATGGCAGCAAAAAATAAACAAGTGGGACATAATTATTATTTATTACACCGTGAATAGTAAACAATTGATAATATAATTTTGGGCAACTTTTGAAAGTACCGTCTACAAATATCGTGTTTAAACTGCATAAAGCTTGTAAATTACGAATTGTCGAGAATCCTAATATATTTGTTTCGTTATTATTCACTAACAAAAAATCTTCACCTCTAATAGTTTTAAATTTCATATTTTTGAAAGTGTCGTGAATTTGGGTTAATGTATTAGGTAATTTGGGCAACTTTGAAGATCGAGCATTATGGATATTTCTTTTTATTAATAAAACCTCTTTAGTAGTTATATTTTCAATATCATCATTTTTCAGTTCAGAATGTAACAGTTTTGATGGTCTAGTGAACATGTCATCTACTGCTTTTCGTTTTAAATTATTACCAAGTTTTTGTCTACTTAAAATATTTTCTGGTAATGGTTCATGATTATGTTCATTAACACTTTCAATCACAGAATTAAGGCTATTGAATTTTGAAAAGCACTTACACGTTTTGACGGTGCAACACCAACGTTCAATATCATTTTTCAAAACTTATGAAATCGAAATTTATAACCACCAATTAATTGTATTGTTTTATTTTTTTCACTTGTCATCACGTCCATTGTAAGTACACAAAATCACCAACTTATTCGCGCACACGTATAGAACAGTTATCGGTGAACTAACATGACATTCTTGTGTTCGTTGTACGTCTCTGCTTTATCTTGTTAGATATTTATGATGTTATCTGCTGTATATTGCTTATAAATAAATTTGAGCAATTTTCCGTCGGACACAATTATCGATAGATAACAGACACACGGGACGCAATTTACGTATACACAAAAAAAACACGGGCCGCAACTTACGTAGTACCTGATAAAATACGGGCCGCAACTTACGTATGTTGTTATAGTGACCTTTTTATTGGGACGCAACTTACATTCTCCGAAAAATTCATCTTTTTGTATACGTATTAAATTTTTTTGCATATTCAATAATTTTTTTTTTTTCATATTAAAAATTTTTTCATGCATATTTTACAATTTGTTCGTTCATATTTTGCTTTTTTTAGCATCTTAAATTCCTGAGCTTTAGTTATAGTGATAATACAACTAATGTTACTACATACTACTACTAGGTACTACTACTAATAATAATAATAATAGTAAAAATTTCACGATCTGCCGTACGCATAATAACCGCCGTTTCCGTTGTCCGCAAGTCGCACCGCTCGAATCCGGGCATTTCGGCGTGGGTCTATTTCGGCGTATAGTCATTTTTTCATAAAATTATTTTAATCGCGTTTAGATAATATAATGTTAGCATTTATCTCACATTAGTCGGTGGCCGGTGCTGTCATGGGCGCCGACTATTGGGGTGCTGCGGTGCTCAAGCACCCCATGAATCATTCTATGGGGTGCTCTGCACCCCGTGAAATAAAAAGATAGAGCAATACGTAATTTAATAAGTTTATAATTTTTTCATTGTATAATATTTATGACGACAATATATTTTGGATGTTTTGATAACTCGTTCCTAACATACGTATATGAAATGAAAATAATTGTATGTATTATAACCACGAATCATAGTTCGTGATTATAACTAATATGTATTACATGATATAGGAATATTATCACAAAATTGAAAATATTAAATATTGTTAATAAATAAAATTGTTATATTTTGTTTCTTTTAAGTTTTGTTATTTTATTACCTACTTATTTATAATATATATTTTAGTTGATTGTGATTGATCATATAAGTTTAGTCATGAGTGATATAAGTTAAAATGGATATAAGTAAATGGTTCGAGCGTTGATGATTGTTTTAACAATTCTGATTATGATCCTAATTCGCTGATTAAGATTAGGTATGTTTTTGTTTAAGTTTTGTTTTTTAACACATTGTTTTTAAAATTGTATGTTAAGAAAGTATTAATAAATTACATTATATAAAATGTGTGACTGAGATTATGTTTTTGTTTAAATTTTATTGTTTATCACATTAGATTTAAATATTAAATATTCAAAGAGTAAAATGACATTTTTTTCTAACAAAGTTACAAAAAATATTTAATAAATGAATGATTTAAAAGTTTTTTAAGGAATAATATTATTATATAAACTTAATCTCATAAATTTATTTTTTATGTATAAAGTCCCTCCCTCCAAAATGTGTTTAATTGCTCACCTGTTTGGGAGACTTTTGGAGAACCTCTTCCTGAACTATGAAATGTTGGTACTTAGTAGTTTAGATATATTTTTTTCAACCTTAAGGACTACTTTATTCTCATTTTTGTTCATTAATTTTTTTGACATGTTACATATCCCCTCTCCCTGAAAATTTTTCTTACTACGCCCCTGTAAGTATAGAATGATGTAATGTACAGGTAATTTACAATATTATAGGAAAGAATACATTTTTTATATTAATTACATTATTTTATACATTAAAAGTAAAAAAATATTTTTAGGGTGCAACAACAAGACATCTCCAAGACTTAATTTAATTTTTTTTGAAAATTTAAAAATAAATTTTGAAATTTTTTTTATGAAATAAATTATAATTAAAGACCGGATTTATATTCTCTTAAAATACCCAAAATATGATGCTAATATTCTCTAAAAAAACCTCCAAATATTCTCATTATATTCTCTCAAAAATTTATAAAATATTCAAAAATATTCAATAAACATCATTATATGCTTTAATATGCATTTTTAAAATTTTTTTTTCAAGATTGTTTTAATAGTGAGGAATTAATTAGGTATTAAAAGTTGCGTATTATACCTAATGGAATACTATTGCACTTTAGTGAGAGTGGGAAATAGGGATATAATATAAATATAACAGTATAATATTAAAACATAAAACAATTATTTTATATTATATTCCTTTGGTATATTTTAATTAAAAGTTGTATTAATCACTTAAGTCACAGTGTAAAAAATAACAAATATTAATACATATTAAAACATAATAAAACAAAACAAATTTTTAAACAATAGGTAATCCTTAAATAGTAATTATTTAAGTGGTTTACACTTGCATAATGAAATTGCACTGAAGTAGCTAGGAATACAAAATAAAATACATATATAAAATTTAAAAAAATATATTCCTTTGGTATATTTTAATCAAAAGTTAAAATAACTATAATATACTTATATACTAATATAATAGTTAAAAACAAATTTAAATTTTTTCTCACAATTTACGAAATATTCCAAAATATGCTAAATGAGTTAAATATTCTCTAACCCATAAAATATTCTCAAATATGCAAAAAAACTTTTTTCTACGCATTCAGAATTGAACGAATCGTCCACATTTTTTACTCTCATAAGACTGCATAAACCCAGTAACGATATGTAAAAACATATAAATCAGGTCTTTAATTATAATCATTGCCAAGGTATTTGAAAAAAATGTTTGTAAAATTTTAAAACTATTTATAAATTTGTAATACAGTTTTTGGTTTCTCCTGAACAATTTGTAAAAGTGGAGATATCTTGTTGTTGCTCCGTGGTCTTCAAATGAAAATAATGAAATACAAGTTATAAAAGTGTAAAATATTTGCCTAATCACTCTGATTTGAACTTTAAGTATAAATCTCACATAACATGTCCAAAATAAACTAGGAAAAAACAACTGGAGTCTGGAAGTGGCCCATTAAATAAACCAAATGTTATAAGTTATAACTTATAACATACTTCTTTAGTTACAGTCGTTGCCAGATAAATTGAGCCAGTGGCGGCGGCGCTTTTCAGTAAGTGTAGCCCAAACTAGTCGCGGGTAATGTGGTGCAGAGGTCACACAGTTGGCTACGACGCACGCAGTCACTAGTTCGAACCCGGCTCAGTGCAAAAATTTTTTATAGATGTTGATATTATTTTATTATTATTATTCATTCATACAATTTCTACATTTAGTTTTCAAATAAAAGATTATTATAAGAATAATGAATATTTGATTTTAAATTAATATCGTAAAATCAGTTTAGTTGGTTTATTGACGTATTTTCGGTAATAACATTGAAATACGGAGAACCCCTGGTTTTCCGTTATCGCGCCGCCGCCACTGTCTCAATTTATCTGGCAACGACTGTAATCAATATTTTTACATCTGAATAACATTGAAACAGTTGTATAATATTAACTTGATATTTAATGCAAAACGCATTTTTTTAAAAACTTTATTGTTATTTTAAACATAAAAAAAGCTCCATAACATATAATTTATATAAATAGCATACAGGTTATATGACAATTTTTCCTATATCGATTTTCAACAGGAAAAATATTTTCAAAATAAGTTTTCCGAAAAAAACCCTCAATGTTCCAAAATAAAATTTTCACCATCTAATATAAATTATAATATAGTATTTTATTGATAAAGTATATTACTGATAAAAATGATATGTTTTTTTTTGCGAAAAATGTTTTTGTACACATATATTGTCATATTTAAGAATAATAATCATAAATGTTGAAAATGATTTTATTCGTGTACAATGTAAAATATTATAAAATATGAGTTAGGACCAGTGCTAGAATCGGAAAAATAAAAGCAGGAGCTCTGTTAACTTATAAAAAATTAGTGTCCACAACATTTTTAATGCTTGTTATAACCCCCCCGTATTCCTCTTTTTATATTTGAAAAATATTAGTTCTAATGTATTTATTTATTAATAAAATTAATTCTAATGTATTTATTTATCAGTCAAACATTATAATCTATTCACCACAGGCTATACTGCTACAGTGGCGGTCAAATGATTTTTTCATGGGGGGGATGTGACTGATTTTTTAATATGCACTACTATTAATCATTAAAATATAATTTATGGTAATGCCTAATAACAATTTTTTTAAATTCAGGTAAATTGTTACTTTATTTTTAACATATATACAATATTACTAATATTAACAATATTTGTATTATATTATTAAATCTATTTTTTTTTTTTTTTGCTAATTCATCCAGCACTTCATTGGATGTTATATTTGTAATTTCCCGATGAACAGCCATAGTGGCCAAACCATTGAGACGAATCTAGAATAATAAAATTACACAATTAACAAATATAAATATATATATATATATTTTAACATAATGTAC
This sequence comes from Therioaphis trifolii, assembly GCA_027580255.1. Taxonomy (NCBI): domain Eukaryota; kingdom Metazoa; phylum Arthropoda; class Insecta; order Hemiptera; family Aphididae; genus Therioaphis; species Therioaphis trifolii. The sequence continues at coordinate 42,452,996 of CM050405.1, forward strand.
TAATATACAAAGCATTGTATTGACATTTCAAACATGGTTGTAAGTTATAAATTTATAATTTTACCATAAAATAAATTAACAAAACCTAAAAAGGTAGTGTATAATGGAATTTATATTTGAACTGTTAATTTAATACTTATTCAAATTATAGGTTATTATATTATATTATTGTATAATAAGTACAGCAAACTTACTTCCCCCATAGTATTTCTCAAATATGTTTTTAACCGTTTGAGGCATGAAAACATTCGTTCTGGTGTGGCCATTGATACCGGAAGCGTGCAAAATATTTGTACCTAATAAAACAACAAATTAGGAAATAATTCATGATTATATAACTCGATAGCATCAAGTCCTGTTTTTGGAGATTTTCCTAAGTGTAAACGTTTTTTATGCCATAAACTCAATTCTGCTTTAACAGTTTGAATATCAGTAGGAAGGTAAAGCGGTACTAAATCATCAAAACCCTCAGATTTATAATCATTCAAAAATAAACATTGAAAACCTTGAAAAGTTATTGTTAAATATAATTAAACTTAATTTACAATAAATTTATTAATTTTGTAAATAACTTAAAATTATTTGATGTTTTATTTTCATTTTTAAAATAGTGCTATTCAAGTATTTTAAGTATTCAACTATTATTTATCAAAATATGAAACAAACCTCCAAAAATTCTACGATGTGCCAATAACCTATCCTCCAATTAGTTTGTAAAGAAGTCAATATAAGGGAGACATATATAAGTGATAACCTTGATTTTTAAATGATAATAACTGTTCGTAAAAATATAAAATATTCGTTACGTCCTATATTACAATGGCACAAAAACGCCATGGGGGATATATCCCCCTTATCCCCCCCGTTTGACCGCCACTGTACTGCTATAGCTTCAAATTAACAAATACAACACATTTCATGCACCTTGAGATAATATGCAAGTGTGTTAAAAATTTTAAAAACGACTATCATTGATAACAGTGATGACCACAGACCACGGTCTTAGATTAATAGGTCTGGCAACTATCTCCAGATGTGAAGCTCTTATTGTCGGGTCCCGCTCTGGTGGCACTATCTAGCGGCCAAATACCATAATAAGTCACATAAACATATTAATATTATATATAATTTGTTCTGTGATATTACTTCAACAGTTCGACAATTTTATTGATTATACTATTATAGAATAGATCCAATTCTTCGACGATTGATTGTCGAGTAAAAAACATTTTTAAAAACTAATTATATTTTATTAAATCCTCTAAGACGTGATAAAGGCCTTGGTTTTAACCAAGATTTAGATCTTGTGCAAAAAAGCAGTGGTTATAACGATCCATTGACCATTATCGGCATTATTTGGCTTATAGTCACGATGTATATAAAATTTTATCTACATCGTGCTTATAGTAATAATCTATTATCTAATGGTAAAATACCGCCAAAATACAAGACTTATGTTGACGTATTGTCTAAAGTCTTTTCACCGTCAACAAAGTACCTAGTATTTGGTATTACTTATTTAATTTTGTTTAAATACTTTTTACTTTAATTAAAATGACACGAAATTGTTGTGTATGTAATTGTAAAACCACAGGGGTACCTACATTTCGTGTAACACAAAATCGTTTGGAAAGTTGGGGAGTGGTTCTAAATAAAATTTTAAAAATTGGGGATAGAATATGTCAATCACATTTTTCTAAAGAATGTATAAAAAAGGAAGATATTATAGATATAAAACCTAATAAAACAGCAAAAGTAAGTTCTAAAATTGTACATACTAGTATTGTTAGCTATAAAAATATTTTTTTTTATTAAATAATATTTTACATATTATCTTACATAACAATTTAACAATATTCAACATAATATGTTATATTATATAATATATTTTTATTCGATAGGTACATTTACATGCTTTAAGTTAATTTCATTTACATTTAGTGTTTAAAATTTAATGAGATTTAATTCATTCAAATTGGTACTTTTATCTAAAATCTTTTTTCTTTATTATTATTTGTATTGTTAGTTGTAAACTTCAAACAAAATATTTTTATCTCATTCAAATTTAGACATATTTAAAACATGGAGCTATGCCTATACTTCCCGGAATGCTAAATAATTCTACAGACGGTAACGAAGTTTTAGCTTTACCACTTTCACCTGTTTCATCTGAATTATCTTTTATAAAAGAAAACAACTTTGAACAAGTAAAAATCCTCAATTAACACACAGTATTTAAATTATAAGTACATAGATAATTTTTTTTTACTTAGAAGCAATATCATTACAAAAGAGTTCAGTGTATTCCAGTTCATCCAACCAAGAAAATATGTTTTGGTTTTGATATATGGTCTGATGATACATATAATGCTGTTTTCAGACAAATTTATTCAGATCCAAAATTAGTGAATTTACCATCAGATTGGCATAGAATAATTCCAACTAATAAAAAATGTGTAATATTCTGTAAGGTTTTATTAAAAAATGATTTAACTCCCTATTTTGAAAGATCCATTATTATAGATGAAGATGCAACAATAACATGCAAATATTTGAATAGCATTCAAATTGATATAAAAAAATTAGAATTAAATTCAAATGTTATATTAGACTGTCAAACCGTAGACAATGTAATTTTAAATTTAGCCACTACTACTTTATGTTCAGGTACACTTATTCCAAATGAATTAGTTAAATTCAAGCCAAATACTGGATTTATTGATTGTAATGGTAAATTTCATCATTCAAAATGTTTAATTGTTATAAAAACATCTTCTTATAATAATCCTAAAACAGAAAAATGCAAATATTGTGTTACTTTAATAAGTACATGTAACAAAAAAAAACAAAGAAATTTAATGGCACGAAAAACTAAGTTAACTTATAAACGAATACACATAAATGTTACTCCTTCTAAGACAGAAAAACTAAAACTTCTTAAACAGCAAAACAAGATAAGTAAACAGTCAAAAAATAGAACTCAAATTCAGCTTAAAAAATTAAAGCAAAACATTTTACAATATGAAACAAAATTAAATAACATTGATAACAAAATTATATTAGAGAATTTAAAAAACAATATTTCGGAAAATCAAAAGTTAATTATCCAAGAAATAATCAGTTCCTCAAAAAGAAAGTGTCCTAAAGGTAATCGTTATACTGAAGATTGGGTTATGTTATGTATGCTTTTACATATAAGATCACCATCGGGCTATAACTTTTTACAAAGTAACCAATTATTGCCATTACCGTGTATCAGAACTATTAGGAGATATTTAGCTATGATTTCCAGTACATGTGGGTTTGATAAATGTTTCTTTGAATTGTTTAAAAAGCATTTGTCTTTCAAAAAAGACCATCAAAAACATGGTCTTCTAATTTTTGATGAAATATCTTTAAGAGAGAGTGTTTCAGTTAATTCCAAAACATTATGTTATACTGGATTAATTGATTTTGGAGAAGAAGATGAAACACTAAAAGATTTACCTAAAGCAAAAAATATTAATTCAAAAGCTACACATGGATTGGTATTTATGTTCCAACCTTTAGCAGACTCGTACACTCAACCTATTGCAGTGTTCGCGTCCAAAGGCCCTGTTAATGGATTAACACTTTCAAAATTGATAATAAAAGCAATTTTACTACTAGAGAAATCTGGTGCATACGTTCATGGATTTGTATCTGATGGAGCACAGACAAATCGCCGTGTATGGACTGAATTTGGTATAAGTGGCAAGTTGAATAGTCCTAATTCTAGTATTGAACACTTTTGTGATGAGAATAGACGGTTTTTTGCTTTTTCTGACAGTCCACATTTACTGAAATGTGTTAGAAATAGGTTATACAACAATAAAGTCTTAAAAGTAAGAAGTATAACTATAGTAATTTAAAATAATTTAATACTTTAATCCCTGTACTTCAATTTATAGATTGATCCAAATGAAAATGTTGTCAAATGGGAACATTTTGAAATTCTTCATGAGCAAGATAAGATTAATTGTGTCAGCCAGCTAAAAGTTTGCCCAAAAATCACTGACAATCATGTCAAACTACTTAATACATGCCTGAAAATGCGAGTTCGATTAGCTACACAAGTAAATTAAAAAAAACACTTGTTATATTCAAATGGTCACTTCAAATTTTTGATAAAATTTATTTATTTTAAATGTTAATTAATAATTATTATTTAATAGATTCTCAGTAAGTCAGTTGCTGATGGATTATTATTTTATAAAAATCACAAAATTCAAGGACTTCAAGACTGTGATTCAACAATAAAGTTTTGTTTAGTTTTTAATGATATGTTTGATGCACTGAACGCAAAAATTCCTAGTCAAGGTATTCATTTAAATTCAAAAAACTATGAGGTTAGTTATGTGTACCTATCTAAATTAACGTTTTGCTTTATGTGCTTTTGTGAATTATACTAATTTATTTATTATTTTTTTGGAACCAATACATATCTGTGCATCAATGTGAGCAATGTAAGTACCTAGTTGACTGTGTAATTAAATAATAATAATTATGTCATGAGTAATTTAAACTTAAAGTAAATTATTATAGCCTACCTATCTAAATGTATTTTTTGCTTTATGTGCTTTTGATAATTAACTAATTTATTTATTATTTTTGGGAATCAATACAATAATTTATCCTATATGTGTGTGCATCAATGTGAGCAATGTAAGTATTTGTGATTAAATACAAATTATGTTATGAGTAAATTCAACTTATAGTAAATTATTATTGCCTAGATACTCCAGCGTTCTTTAGACTGGTTAAACACGTGGGAAAATAATTTTATATCTGGAAAAATTAGCGCCAACGAATTTTTAACTACAACTACAGCTGAAGGGCTGCGAGTTACCTTAATATCATGTAAACAACTGGCTGTTTATATGCAAGAAAAATATGATTTCCACTATCTTCTTTCAGGAAAAATAAATCAAGATTCTCTCGAAGTATATTAATATTTTAAAAATTTTTAAAGATAAAGTATTATAGTTAATTAATTAATACAAAAATTATTTTAGCGGTTTTTTGGCACGGTTCGTATGGCTTCTGGTGCAAATGACCATCCTTCATCAGCAACTTTCTTACAAGTATATAAGTTATTATCAGCTTACTCTATATTAAAGCCTCCAAAATATGGAAATTGTACGGTAGAAACAGACACTATTAGTGAAAATCTTATTAAAATATCTGACATAAAGAGCATATATGCTAATGAAGATTTATCAGCTTTCGAAAAACTTAAAACAAAACTTGATAGTATTATAAACCAAGGTGAATGGGAGTTCACTGATGTATTTGAACATGATTATTCATTAGCTCCTATTGTTGATTGTTTAAAATATTATATAGTAGGGTATTTAAGTCACCAAATAATGAAAAGGACAACTTGCTTAAAATGTAAATCATGTTTTACATCTCAAAAGAACGACAGACCTGAAGCACACTTAACAAACATTAAAAGTAAAGGATGGCTCAAACACCCAAATATTTATCTATATAATTTGATGAGTGCAATAGAAGATGAATTTCAAAAGTATTATGAAAGTTTAACTGTATTTGATGATATTGTAGAAGGATTAATCACTAAATTTGAAACATTCACTTTCCCTTGCGCAGAACATAAGGATTATATTATTTCTTATTCAATAAAATATTATATCAGTATGCGGATGCGACAGTACACGAGACAAACAAATAACGATCAAACAAAAGAAAACTTAAAGAAAAAAAAAATATCCAAATTTTGTAAAACATAATAATTGTATCACTCACTATTCAGTATTCATTAAGTACACGCCACACGGAAATACGGAATAAAAATTCAAAACTTAACAATTTTTTTTTTTTTGTAATTTATCTTTGAATGCGTTATAAATTATTAAAATACAAATTACTACTAGAGCGCGCCACCAGAGCGGGACCCGACAATAAGAGCACTACTCATTTGTGTATTTGTGTATTTGAGTTGCATAGGCCTGCCACAGACTAAGATAGTACTATCTTAGTCCGTTGTGATGACTGATATGGTAAACCACATCGATTAAGTACCACCGTTATGAACACGGTTAGCTAACCATACGAGATTGGGACAATTGGTAGATAATATCATTGGAATAAAAAACAACGGTCTTCGAATAAACGAGAAATGCGAAAATTATTGTAAAAATCACATATGATATGAGGATTGTTTGTGTTCGTGTGGCGGTACTGAAAGGGCCAATAGGAGCGCAGCGTTTGGACGACGCCGTCTTCTGGACGCCATATCGACGTTCGAGCGTGTGAGGTGCTTCGATTTTGTTTGAGTGCTGAGACCTTTACGCGTCCTGTTGTTTTCTTTTTTTCACGTTGCTCGCGATCGGTCCCGGGTGTGACTACGGAACTTATCCGCGCACACGACGTGACGACTCCGCCGCCGCCAAATCAAACGCCGCCGCCGCCACCACCATAGACGACGACATACGACGGCGCCCACGACTCTGAATCATGCGATGAGTGAGTAGAGCGTTTTGTACGTCGGCCGTCGGCAGTGTTGTGCATATGAACCGACGCGGTCTACCGTTTGCGGTGGTCCACTGGTGACCGGCGGTTTATACCGACAAAAAGTAAATGATAAAAAATAAAACACTAACGACGAACGATCTCTTTGTGCGTCGGTGGAAAGACGATCACCGTGCGCCGGCGGCCGGTACGCCGTGCGCGTAGCGCGTACCGATTCCGGCCACTTTCGCCGGTTGGCGAGGTAGGAGAGTTTGTTGCCGGCGCGATACGGTTGCCGCACCGCGACGTGTCTAAAGCAGTAGCTTACGCGGTCCGCGGTGCGGTGCGTATAGTGTGCCTACGCGCCACCGTATCGCGTCACAACAGCGGCGCAAGTATACCGACAACAATTATTTACTGCTTTGTCAAGTTACGTGGTCACTACGTGTTTTTTGTTGTAGTTCATTGTTTTGGACATAGTCTCAGTTATTTTCCTTTTTTTTTTCCTTAAACTTTCGGTATTAAATACTGTAATTACGTGTTTTTATAGCCGTATCGAGTTACTATTGCCTCTTATGACTTCTGCACTATTAGTATGAGAGTGAATCCTGTTCTTTTTCAATCGTCGCGATTATTGTTAGTTTTTTAAATTTTATTCCGATTTTTAAATAATTTATGAAACTGTTGTTTTAGGATCAAATTCCAGTATGCGTAAACGAATTAGAAATTCTGTACGCCCGCATAAATTAATTAAGCTGAGCCTTACGGATAATAAGAATTGCATGTTTTGTGGAAAGAATGAAAGCAGTGAAATGCTTTATGGGCTACTATATCAGCTTGACAATGTTGTTGTGCATTTATATTGTATTGTAAGTGCATTTCCAAAGAATTGTATTTTTTTGCTCCATATTGATAAATATTGCTATAAAAATTCCTATTTTCAGTTGCTATCTGAAAAGTCTGCTCAAAATGGTAGAGACCATGAAGGAGTTTGTGGTTTTTTATTGAAAGATATAACAGCCGAATTAAAACGAGCATCTAAAGTAGTAAGTATATTTTATATCTGTTTGAAATCGGAATTAATCAATTATCAATCGTATAAAAATCTAGATTGGAAGTAAATTTATGTTACAAACTCCTGTCTTCAAATTGGGATTTTTTCTAGAATATTTTCAAGAAAAATATTCTTTAGTTATTATCAATAGTCGAGAAAAAGTCTAACGTTTTTTTAAAAAATCAAATCCATGTATTCGATACTGCATCTTAAACAGTTTTACAATTATCTTAAATTATTAGTGTTTATCACAATCATCAAATTTTAGATTTGCTGTTATTGTGGTGGTACTGGTGCTTCTATAGCATGTAGTAAACCAGAATGTCAAAAAGTATTTCATCTTCCATGTGGATTGGAAAACGGATCTATGCATCAATATTTTGGACTATTTAAGTATGTATATATAATTTATTTTTATTGTATGCTCACAGCATTTTCACTAATAAGTGTAAAATAAAAATTATTACTCCTTCGTGTACAATTAATAACAATTATTAATTTTCATAATCGCACTGCAGGTTATTGTCTTGCTCTGTATAACTAAATTTTTATGAAAAAAAAATTTCTTAAAAAATTGTGGTGAACTGAAAAAGTACCAAAAAAAATGTACCTACTTATAATGTATAAATGTAAATTATTAGTCATCTCATTTGAATCAATATTTTTAGTTCATTTTGCGACCAACATCGTATTACACAAGTTGTAGATCCAAAGGAACTAAATAATCATTCTCCTACACTATGCGGTATTTGTAAAGAAAACACCAGTGTTATCTCACCCACATCTGTGTGGGCTCCATGTTGCAAAAATAATGCTTGGTTTCATCGCAACTGTGTTCAAGAGATGGCATTAAACGCTGGTTATTTTTTTAAATGCCCATTATGTAACAATGTTGATACATTTAAGAAAGCAATGTGTGATGTTGGAATATACATACCATCAAGGTAACATTTTGTTACATTCATTATAACTTAATTATATTTAAATTTTGAAACTTAATTAATAGTGTTATGAAATATTTACTCTGTTATTTTTAATAATTATAATACTTCAAAAAATTCAACATATAAAATTAATGTGTCATATCAAATTGATATTGGTAGACTTTTTGTTTTTTTTAATGTAGCTTGTTAATGCTAGTCAAGATAAAATAACTTTTTTTTTTTACGTAACTGATCCATAATAAATATAAGTGGTACATGAAAGTTTGAGAATATCTACAATCCAATAATTATAGGAAAACATTAAATTTACTTACAGGGATGCCTCTTGGGAGACTGTGCCCAATGCATTTGAAGACCTTTTATTCAAACCTAATACATGTGATGCTGAAATGTGTGTTTGTAGTTTTAAAGAAAAGAGAAATTTTGTTGCTACATCGTAAGTTATTTCATTTTATTGTATATAGATTTATAATATACTATACAGCTGTGCAATTACTTGGACCTGCAGCCAAAAGGTCTATAGAAAAATTAAATTTAAAACAATGTATAATTATTCTTAACAATTTCTTGTATACATTACAGAGGAGACTGGGAACTTATATTTTGCTATTCCTGTGGTTCAAGCGGAAGTCATCGCTTATGTTGTACTGTAATAAATGATGATCAAAAATGGTTCTGTTCAGCATGTCGCGATATTGCAGGTATTATTAATTTTATTTTGTTTCTGTTTCAATCAACTTAGTGCTATGTTACCAGTTTCAACCAAAAATAATTATTTAACTAATTATGAAATTATACATTTTATAGGTCCTAGAAATTATAATTTAAGGACTCGTGGATCAAATGAACCAGCTAGAATAACAGATTTTTTCACCCTGGCAAGCACAAGCACAAGCACTCAAGGAACTTCTGTGACACAAACAGAAAATTCAGATATACTTTTGATTTCAGATAATTAAAGTGAGCATGGTATTGTTTCATGAATGGGTATTCATTATTTTTAAGTTTATTTAAAAAACATTCTCATAAAATTACCCCTTTTGGGCTAAAATCAATTAACTGGTTTTTCACATTGGATTATTAAATCAAATTTCTACATTGTAAAATGTTTTAAAAATCATTACTTTTTCTCTAAATATAGTCAATTATAGTATATTGTGTTCTGAGCGTTCTTTATACTCAGGATAAAAACGGAGATTAAAACCATTTTGTTAATACTTTATATAATGTATCAATTATGTACCAATAATGTATCAATTTATAATTGTAAATTATGTTTAATGAAAATAAATTGTATTTTATTAAGTTATACATTATTTTATCTGTTTCTAAGAATAACAATTGTGGAATTTTATTGAACATTAATGTTAATTGTGTGTATATTTTTTTTTTTTACGAGATGGGGACTTTCCCTAATACGGCAAGATCTCTGCCCCGTCTAACTCGCTTTTCTGAAACGCTGAATGCAGATAAAAAAAGCTTTTATACATACTGTTTGCTTCTTGCCACTAGATAAACATCGACCAGTCCCTGGATATAAATATCTTGTTCATCTTTGTTTTAAAAGGAGTAAAATTTCAAAGTTAAACATCTAAAGTTGATCCGATTCCGAGAAAGACTGAAGTTAATGTGACAATGTGCAGTTAGTAGGTTATTTACATCAGTTTTCTTATTACTGCTGACAACATTCCGCATTGGAATTTTGGAGGGCTTCATGTTAATTATGTATCCTTTTTCTGGTTTTATTGTCAGTTGTAGGAGTAATTTTAACTTCCATTATTTTTGTATTTAATTTAATAATCTGTATATATAAAACAGTAAGCTGATTGACTGCTATCAACGCACAGCTTAAACCATTGGACGGATTGGACTGAAATTTGGCATACAGATAGCTATTATGGCGTAGGCATCCGCTAAGAAAGGGTTTTTCAAAATTCAACCCCTAAAAGGGGTAAAACGTTTTTTTTTTTTTTTGGTTTGATTTCTTGAAAATTAAGTATATATACTTAATAAAACATATACGCATTATGTATCCAGATATTGCTCATATTCATGATAAGCCTGTGAAAAGGTTGTGTGTACGAGCTATATTCACTCCAAAAAATGACCAAGCAATAAGCCATATCATAAGCTTATTCTGCGTGTGGGCACACCTATTGTGTTTTGCGAAATTTGAAACCACCTAAACTGTGCAGTAGGACCAGGCTCAAAGTCAAAGCATTACATCGCAATATAGTGGAAGCCACAATATTAACTGTATGTGCGAAAGGGGAAACTGTGTTTGTACAACGAATCCCTTTAATTCCGAACGATCTTCCGTTCGAATTTAATCGATTACAGTTTCCCCTCAAAGTCTGCTTTGCAATAACTATAAACAAGTCTCAAGGCCAGACTCTCAAATTTGAGGGATAGACTTGCGAGAAAACTGTTTTTCACATGGGCAGTTCTATGTAGTTTGCTCACGCGTAAGCTCACCCAATAGCTTGGTGATTTTGCCGCCTACTAATAGATCAGCATTGAACATTTTACAAAGAAGTATTGTAGATAAAATTTTGAAAAAACCATTAGTCAAACATTTATTTTAAACCTTCACTGCTAAAACTTATCGTGAACATAGGCCGCCAAAAGCTATAACTTATAGAATAGGTTATGTTAATAATTATTATCTTAAAAATTAAAAAATATGATATCAAAAATTTAAATTTCAATAGTTTAAACAAAATGTAATCTTGCCAGGTTACATACATTTTTATACTTAAACCCGGCAACGACGGGTAATTCAGCTAGTATTTAATAAAATGTAAATATTAATAAATTAAAACTCATGAAAAATAATATTTGATTAGATATTGTACGTAATGAAACTGAAAGTAATTTTCAAGCCTAATAATACACTAGATCAGTGATGGCCAACCTTTTTTCTTCGGCGGGCCACTTTGGTAAAGAATTATCCTCAAGCGGGCCACAAAGTAAAAAAGTACAAAAATAATTTTACGTATTAGACTTGTTTTCATGCCTTATATTGCCTACTGAAGAAATTATGAATTGAGGTACACTTCGTGGGTAAACATAAGTTTAATCAACATTGAGGATATGAACATTTAAATTTCAACCAGATTATTCATTTTTAGTTAAAGAAATACTAGCTCAAATTTCACATTAAAAATAAGTGTTAAACATTTTTATATAGTTTTTAGTTTTATCACTATCATTATTATTGTATTTTGCAATATTCATTTAAAAAAATTCATAAACTAATAGACAAAATATTTTGTAATTATTTTACTTTTTTTTAATTGTTTTTATTTTAGAAAATTCGTAAAGGGGCCACACAGAATACCTTTGCGGGCCACATGTGGGCCGCGGGTTGGGCATCAATGCTGTATATAGACCCTTTTGCTCAAAAATAGTGAGTTATTCGAATTCAGCGCTGACAATTGAATATGCAGTGATATCTATCTCAGTATTCATGAAACATGGAGAATGTACACTTTGAACTAGAGCCCTCATTTGTTTCATACTCTGCCATTTTTGTAACAGTGCAAAACAAATATGCAAACACTACAAGTCCTCTACCCTAATAGTGTTCATTTAGAATAAGTGTATCCATTTTTTTTTTCATTATGTAAATTATATTCAAGAAATTATATTAAGCGTAAAACAATTTTTTTACTTTTGTTTTTATATTAGATTTAGTTTCCATATTATTACTATTATAATCATTATCATGGTTTTATTTTTAAACTGATAATTGTATTATTGTTTTATCATATTCTCTAGACCAGAATGACCAGACGTCCCGTTAAAAACGGGATTGTCCCTTTTTTGATTATGTCTTGTTGTCCCGACAAACTTCAAACGGGACGCTTTATATCCCGTTTTTATAAGATTGTTCCGTTTTAATGCCGTTATTTTCATATAATTATAATAATTTTCACACAAAAATATTGATGAATGAAAAAAATATGAAACAGTTACTCGTATATTTAAAATTTGAAACTAAAGTTATTAATAGAGACCGGATTTTCATGCATTAAAAATCAAAAAAATGTGCAGTTAATAACTTAAAAATTGCAAAAACATGCAGTTAAATGCCTAAATCGAGCAAAAATGTATATTTTGCCTAACATCGCTTAATACTTACCAAAATGTTATAAACATTCTATGTACATTGATTTAAACCCTTAAATTATACTTTATTTATCCAGTTTTTTACAATATTACAGGATTAGCAAAAAACTAATGAGTAATTAATAATTAAAAGATTAATAAAAATATATACATATATGAAAAAAAAACCATACCAACAGAGTTAAGGTATTTAATTTCCCATCAAATTTCAACTCTGGGTAATTTGATATCCAAGTTTTAATTTTTGACGACAGACTAGACCCAATTTTTGGCATTTTAAAAATTTGTTTATACTTCTTTACGTAAATTATTCGTAATGAAACTATTACGACACTAACTGATTCAAGAAACACTCAATCAAACACATAGTCAGATAGAATACTAAAGTGCTAATGGCCGGGTATTCAAAATTATTATCTAACTAGTGGTTGCTGTCATTTATTTTTACCACGAAACACTAATAAACTGATGTTATTCTAAGAATATTAGCAGCTTGTGTTCACTTTTTTCTTTTGTATAGTTGAAAACTGAAATAAACAAATATTTACTATAATTTTATATACATACTTGGCTACCTATATATATATATATGTATATATATATATATATATTATCTAGTTTCATTTAAAAAATGCAGAATATGCAATTTCATGCAACGAAAATCAAAATCGTGCAATTTAGAATAAAAAGTGCAAAACGTGCAATTTCGTGCAAAATAAAACTTTGTTAAATTAATCTACTTCTCATGATTTGGATTTATAATTTGTTTTTATATGTTTTAAAGCAAAGGAAAAAAAGTTGCAATTGCTCGAGAATCCGGTCTCTAGTTATAAATAACCGATGACAGTTTTCGTGGGACGAACGTCGAGTCTCAATGCCAATGAACAGTAGGAACAATTGTCAATAAGAACCAAACAACTAATACACTTAATCTTTTTTATTATTTTTGTTAGGTTGTAAGGGTTGAGATATAATAATTTATGTTAAAATCTCATCAATAAAAAAAAAATCAATAAGAATAAGACATGTATGGCGTATGCTAATAATAAGTCATTCTACAAACTAAAATATGTATGTTATATTATTTATACATTTATAATCGATTATATTAGATATTATATTGATTCATTTTGGTTGACACTGTTGGCAGTCCATCCTTGAATTCTTGTCCGTGAGTCGTATTATTATTATATTGAAATTAGCGGGTACATATCGATTGTTTTCCTTACTTAAAAAAAAAAAATACTTAAGTTAAAAATTCTTTTTTAAGAGAAACCGATGAAATAGGGAAAGGTCTGTGTATCAAGTTTAACTCAATTTTCACAATTGAACTTAGTGAGATATCAGATATCAAACAGCACCTACAAAAAAGTTCTGATAAATTAACAATATTATTGATCAATAAAGGAAAATCTGAGCTATCAGATAAGAGTTTTTGCCATCGAAGAAGTTATGTGTGCTTTTCTCCCTATCATGCATATTCATTCGTTTTGATCTATGGATTTACATAATCACTTATAAAGAAAATTCATGATAAAACATTTTCTTGCACTCGAACGAAATGTGAACTGATTGTATCATAAGTAATTGCCCCTTTTGCAATGGAGAAAGTTTTAGTAGAGTTAAAAAATACTAAATTTGCATGGTAGATACATCAAATCAAAAAAATATAAAACTTGGTTTTATGGTGGGGGGGGAGTAACAACTGTCCCGTTTTTTATTTTTTAAATATGGTCACCGACTCTAGACAAAAACCTTGGTTAATAAGCCAACTGATGTAACTTTCAAATATGAAATTTTCCTGGAGGCAATGAAATACATTTTGTTTTTTGATCATATGAACTACTATATTAAATTTATATTTTTAAGATAAATGACATATTTATGTATTCATGTTCTATGTACTAAGCTAAATTTAACATTATATATATTTTATAAGGGCAAAGTTGACTAACACTAATACACTACTAGGGTTTTTATTCTATAAATTATAAACTATTGTGAGTTAATAATTTATCATGGTGATGGTTACTACAATATTGGCAATGAATAAAAAAAAGTTCCAATCAATGTAACTCTTGGTTAAATCTTGTATTAATACACTTGTTTTAAAACAAAATTAAAAAATTCTTAACAATGTTATTGTTATTATTGAAATAGCTCAGACTTTTGAGCATGTTTATGAAAATAACAATATTGTAATAATAGTATTATCCTAAACTGGAAACTGTTCATCAGTTTTCTATCAATTTATAAATATGAATAACGATATCAAATGTTTTTGCATGAGTAAGGTCTTAAGAGAATGTATACGTTTTTTTTTTTTTTGTGTATAATATTAACTGAGTCGATAGTCTATTTTAATAACTTCAACCAACTATAAAAAATTTATAAATACATTTTTCTCTTGGACTTTATTATTACTATTATTAATAGAAACACGAGTAATTTAAAAAATACCTTAAATGCCTTAAAAACACTATATTTTTTCCTAGTTAGGTCTCATCTTGAATTTGGATCAATTGTATGGTCACTACATTATTTTTTACAAACTAGTCTTATTGAAAATATTCAACATATGTTTTTAAAACTTTTATGCTACAAATTAAATATACCCATAACGAGAGAATCATATAAATTACAGATTTCCCAATTGGGGATTCCCTCTTGTGACTTGAGGAGAAATGTTATGATTTAAGCGGATATTATGTTTTTATATGATATATCAAATTGTCTTATTTATTCTCAATAATTATTATCTCACATTGGTTTTAATTTAAAAACTCATGAATTGAGAAAATCTAATGTTTTTCATGTTTCTCTTTGCAAAAATAATTATATTTCCTCCTCGTCTTTCCCCAGAGCTTTAATTTTGGCTAACTGTATTATGGATCATGTTGATTTTTTTCTATGTCCCATAATGTATTCAGACAGAATGTTTATTTGGCTTTACATTTGAAATTACTTGTTTAAATTATAATTATTATTATACTTTTCTAGATATTGTTAATTAATGATTTTTACTGTGCTATTTAATTATTCTTATTAGGATGTTTACTATTACCATTTGCACTACTAAATTTACTTTTTGTTGTATCTAAAATCTATTATAAGATGAGGTTAACTGTACTTATAATTATTAAAATTGCTAAAGGTTGATACCCATTTATTATGAAAAAAAAATTACTTTCTTTGCTAATTTTTTATTTTGTATTGTATTTCCTTCAAATGCATTAAAATGGTCTTTACAATCACTATTAATATGAACACAGCTTATTTGTTTTCTACCATATATATGCTAATTTAATGAACTTAAAACTTGATTACTCAATACATTTTGTATACCTACATATTTAGTTGTTTCAATAAACATTTTTACTATTATTACTAGTTAAGTAATATCTGATTGCGCTAATTTTATGTAATCATAAATGCACTATGGTAAACAATATACTGAAATTGAAAAACATGTAAATAAACACTTTACCGAAACATACTAAAACATTTTAAGATATTTACATTTATTTATAACAATAAATATCAAAATATTATAATTACAATTCATTGGGATTTTCAGATTTTATTTATCATCTTATTCCAAATTGTATTATTTATATCAAATAGGTATACAAATAATTATATTTTACAAGGAAAAAAATATATTTATTGTAAATTTGAAATGTACGATAAACAAAATCTTTCAACTATCAATTTGATAAAGTAAAAAAATGTTATAATTTTCTATTTTCAAAAATGTTTTCTGAGTAGGGATTGAGGTTCTTTTGAAATTCATTTAAATTTTTGAAATAGAATAATACAGTTTTTCCAGTTACTCAAAAGACCTATAATTCACATGTACTAATAATATATAAAACTAATAACATAATAATAAAAATAAAAAATGCACAAAAAAATTAAACAGCAAACAAATAAGTTTAAAACTGCGAAAAAATATCTTACATAAATGTGCTAGCATTGATATCTCTAAACCTAATAATGATTAACATAATGCAGCATGAGCATTTGAATGGTCATGACAGTTTGAGAACATGTTTACAGTACCTTTGAATACCATGAATTTGGCAACACATCTTTTGCAATATTTTTTAAGATGTGTCAGCCAAATTATGTTCATTTAAAGTGATGACTAACGGAGTAGGTAAGGCTGGTGTCTAGAAAGTTTTTTTTTATCATTGCATCTCTTCGTGATAATTGACCTACAATCATATTTACCTTGATTCGTATATTCTGGATTTTCATGCAATGTAGACGATAAATGAGTATTTTTATGTTTCGGATCATTATTTTGCTTATAAAAATCACGATACATATTAGAAACTACTGTGGAACTAGAGCTGTTGTTAT
Source organism: Therioaphis trifolii (assembly GCA_027580255.1). NCBI lineage: Eukaryota > Metazoa > Arthropoda > Insecta > Hemiptera > Aphididae > Therioaphis > Therioaphis trifolii. The sequence goes on from CM050405.1 coordinate 42,469,982, forward strand.
ACTTTGATTCTGTATAATGCTCATTATAGTGACTGGATTTGTCAACAGAATTGTGTTTATTTTTTGAAGTAGAGTCATGACTATTGGAGTAAGGCTGATGTCTAGAAAGTTTTTTTTTATCACTACGTCTCTTCATGATGATTGATCTACAACCATATTGACCTTGATTCGTATATTTTGGATTTTCAGGCAACGTAGATGACAAATGAGTATTTTTATGTTTTGGATCATTATTGTTGTTTCGCTGAGACAAAATGTGATAAAAATTAATAACTTTTGTAGAACTAGAGCTGTTGTTATGTTTTGATTTCCTATTATGTCTACGACGGCGATCGGATTTGTAAACTGAATAATAATCATTTTCAAGCGCAAAGTTATGACTTTTGAGTTGACGTCTAGAAGAGTCATCTTTACGACCATGATTAGACACGACATTTGAATTCCAATCGTTAATTTGATATGTGTCCACACGACGCACGTCACACACAGCTGAACCGTACAGAATACTATTACTGTATGAACTTTGATCGATCCGTTTAATACGATTGGAATCGTCATTGGCCAGTAGCTGGAAACCGTGTTTGAAATAGTCGAGGTGATAGTGAAAAACCGGATCGTCTATGTCTTTTGAGCAATATTTGATTACGATCGGCAGCCCGTATAGTTTAGTGCCGCAAAGCAGTTTGAAACTATCGCGTACTGCATAAGAATCTTTAAAAATCACCATCGCAAACGAATTACATAATCCGTTTTCGTCTACTGCAAGTTTTACACGATCGATCGGCCCCACCTTTAAAACCGAAGAAAAAAATAGTATACATAAATATATAAAAAAATAATAATATAATAATAATAATATATAAAAAATACCTATTAAAGTCGATAATAATATATGTGTCGTTGATGATGATTATTTGTTACCTGATAAAACAGTTCGAATAAAAGATCGCAGGTGACGTTTTGATGAAGATTACACGCCAAAAGAGTTTGGTGCATTTTTTCCATTTTGAAGCCATAATCCGCGAAGTCCATTTTGCGACACTACAACTAGTGTTCTCGCTGAGACGGACCGCTGAATTTGTCGTAGACGAAAAACCGGGGAAAGACTAGGTATGAAAAGAACGCGGAGTAACGGTTTATCACTCCTCCGGTAACAACATACGTCCAAATGCCTATAAACGAATCACGAAAAACAATAATAATTGCGAGTCGAAATCGTCTGTGTGACTACGCGTCTCGCGTGAGGCGAATGGCGATATTTCAATCTTTTGAGCTCTAATCTCTTTTGTCCGCATACGTGCACCACCGATATCAACAATTTTTTCCAAAAATCACGCTTTGGTATCAAAACAATTGCACGCGCATCATCCTCCCAAATGATTTTGTTCCAAACCGTATCGTTGTGATCAAACCATGGTTACAGACGGAACGTTAACTCTTTTCTTTTTTAATATTATCACGATGTACAATTTACAGTTCACACTATGCTCGCAAGTCGTAAGTCGCACATACTGCAGCGGTACCGGTGGCGGTAAATTTACCGCCACCGTATTTGCGGTGCATTTCACTCAGAGCCGTTTTAAAGGGGGGGAGGGAAAAGGAGCAATTTCCCTCGGGTGCCTTAGTTTAGGAAAAGTATGGGGGTGCCTGTATTTGCAGTTAATATGCTACCTGTGGCCCCAAAAGAAATTTTGTCCCGAGGCGCTGAATTACTTGACACGGTCCTGAGTTTACTATGTATTTATTTACTATACTTTATTATTTTTATTTAATTTGTAATACATCATACATTATTTTAATAATATAATAGATGTATAATATGGATATTTAGGTACATATTGACAATATACCCATGAGTATTTTATGTTGTTATGTAATTTAACTAATACTAATATTAAGGTGGGTTTACACGTTCAGTTTAACTGCGCAAACAATTTTTCGATATTTGCAGTCCGTTGGCGTATAACAGCAAAGTGCATACTGCATACACTCGAGGGGGTCGTAACTCGTAACACACGAAGGCGAAATGACGGCCGACGAGGAAAGTTTTTAGATAACACGACTAAACAGATTTATTTAGTCACGAGGTTAGGATTGATAAAAGGCTATGCTTTTTTTGACGTTGGCGTCACTGCCATCTATTATTTTGGGTGAACAATTTCGTTCTGTATTTTGCATATTGCTCTATGGTATTTTGGTCGTTTAATATCATTATAAATCTATTTATTTTAACCTTGGTTTAGTGTTAATCGAAACGACTCTAATAAATAATATTTATCATTTATCATCATTACCTGAACGTCCTGAACCACTTTTGAGTTTTGACTTTTGATACCGTTGAATGTTCTATAAAGCAGTAGAGTACGATTGTTATTTTCCCAAGGCCTCGATTTTCAATTTATTGTGGTTAAATGTTTTAGAGGTTTTAAATGTCTAGGTAATGAATCACGAATAGCGAACTACGATGGTTCAATATTTTGCAATTGGCCGTAATGTTTTTTTCTTTTCCAAGAAAAAGTTCAAGTTCCCAATAATTATGGAATCATTTTTCTAGACCTAAAAATCTGTTTCATGAAAACTAATTTGAATTAACTTGAACTGATTTTAATCAATACTAAATTGGCCACTTCCCTAATAAAATTAAAAACGAATACACTAAAAGCGAATGCACAACTAGGTTTTTCTTTTATATGAAGTAATTTAAGTTACTGACAGCGTTGGGTTTCAATAAAGTACTATTCAACCTAGTAATTTATTCCTTAATGTCACCGTCGGCGCCTTTCATTGTATTATCATTTGAAACAACTTGATACGTACGACGTACCCGAAGTAGAAGGATCCGTCGTTAAATATTCAACTTTCGAAAATTTATAATAATGAGTAAAGAACGGATTTTTAGGTTCTTAAAACCTCAAAATATGATGCTAATATGTTTCAATAAAACCTTAAAATATTCCTTAAATTTGTAAATATGCAAATATGATTTTTTCTAAAATAGTTCAATAAATACAATAAATAATTGTTAAGCACAATTCTCTTGGTAACAGGTAAATTATTGCAAAATAAAAAATGTAAATCAGTTGATACACAGCTACATAAATATAATTTAAAAAAAAAACATAATAGTTTAATAATAAATAATAGATAATTTGCACGATTCCTTTAGTAACAGGTAAATTATTGAATTACAAAATATGTTAATCAGGTGATACATAGCTACATAAATGTTATAAAATATATTTAAAAATACATAATAGTTTGGTAAAAATAATAAATGACTGCACCATTTCTTTGATAACAGGAAATTATTGAACAATAAAAAATGTAAATCAGTTGATACAGAGCTATTTATATATATATATATATATATATATATATATATATATATATATATAATTAAAAAAACATAAGAGTTTAATAAAAAATAACAGATAACTTTGCACTATTCTTTAGGAACATAGCCAATTCGAATACAGACAAGTAGATAATTGAATGATTTTGAATTTTTATCACTCAATAATCAAATTATTTTTTCCTTGAAAAAATTATTGCTAGAAAAAATCATATTTCGAGAAATTAACAAAACATACTAATTTTTATGAACAATAATAGAATATATTCTAAAATATGAAAAATAGGCGAAATGTCCACTAATGTCCAAAATATGCTTTAATATGCAAAATTATTTTTTTTCCACGAACTCTGTGATAGATAAATCGTCCACATTTTTCACCCTCATAAAGTTGCATAAAGCCAATAAAAATTTGTAAATACCTAAAGATCCGCTCTTTAATAATGAGCACACATTCAGAAAGCATGTGACATTCGAAAAAAACTATTATGAACGTTCGTGAAAACTACACGTGACGTCTCTGGCCGAGATTGATGTAATTTAGATAACAAATCTGTCAAATCACATTGGAGAGGTCGATACGATACAATCTCCGAATTCGTTGGCGACAAAGAATTATACAGAATTTGATTTTTCGCCAACTCTGATTGTCCCTTGTCGTCGTCGTCGTCGTCGCCGCCGCGTCGCGATCACGGCGGTCTCTCCGCCGCCGCTCCCCTCGTCGTGCGGCCGCCCACTCCTCCGCCGGCCGGCCGTCCGAGCTTTCTCGTCGGCGGCGGCGTGACCAGCGGTTTTCCCGTCACACGTCACCGGCACTTCCACCGACAACAAGCCGTGGTCCAAATGCCGTTCGCAGTCCTAATGCCGTCCGCTGTCCAAATGTCGTTCGCTGTCCAAATGCCGTTTCCAGTTCACCGTCCAAGTCCGTGGCTGCTTGTCATCCGATCTCGGCGCTGAACTTCTGCCGCCGCCGCCGCTATTTGCCCCGTATCGTCGTCGCGAGATACCTCGGCTCGTCCGACAGCGAATCGTATGTATTTTTCATTTATTATACGTTTATATTATTATTATTATTATTATTATTATTATTTTTTCCGTAATTTTTGTACGTGCCGACTGTCGATTCGTTATTTAATAGTGTTTCGCCGTTTTGGTTCCCTCCGCGGCTCGGATCAATCAAGATACAATTTTTTAGTTTTTGTTTTTTTTTTAGGATCTAATGGTTTTTTACGATTTTGTTTATTTAATCTTTTTTTTTTTCTGCAATCATTTTTTCGAGTACCTACTAATAATTCTCCTAAAGTTTTATCCGGCATTTGTGACAGACGTGAAATTAGATCTGGATCTAGCACGGTTATTTTTTTCTCTATTCTCGATAGTTTTTCTTGGCGTGGAGAAAAAACAAGTCAAAACGGAAAAATTTTCCGCGAAACGACACTTTCACTAGATCGGCTCTGGTCATTTAGTCATAACGTGAGAATTTTAATGTCGCCAGAAATTTGAAATTTTCACAAAATTGATTGTTTTTATGTAAATTTTCAACTTAAAATTATTATTTAAAAAAATCAGTTCTATTATGATTACAAATTGAGGCTTTGTCATTATAGGAATTAGGAAATTATTAATATTAATTAAGCAAGTTAATTTATCTTCCTAAATTATTCTATAATTGTTATGAATTATAAGTTGAGCATTAGTAGAAGGTGTACAATTTTCAGTAATTTTGGATCAATTAATGTTTTGTATTAAAAATTAAAAGTAATTTGCAAATCAAAAGCTGAAAAATAGTACTTTACATTTATTTTGAAGTATTCTTAAAGGACTTAGTTATGTCATAAAGAATTATTTTCTAAGTAAATTCTTGTATAACCATTTATGTATTTACCTAATCAAATAATATTTTAAAATCCAAGTGAAACAAGGATCTATTGGTTTTACAATGCTGTTTATTTTTCTTTTTCTATTCTGTTGATACTTCAGGGTACACTTAACTTTTATCCAAAAGGTTCATTCAGTAACTCCATAAATTAAAAATTTGATGTAGATAGTACTTTGAGGGTTTATTTATCTCAAGTGTGAGGAATAACAGCCAAATGATAAAGTTTGCTGTTAACGTGACTCACTAAATCAATTTTAGTTATTTAGTTATAACTCCAAAATTAATGTTAAATCAAGAAACTTAAATTTTCTCTGTATATTAATGTACATAAAAAAAATAATTTGTCCATTTACTCATTATACAGTTTGGGTTATAGATTGAAAAACATGTTTTGAATCTTTTGGTAAAAATAAATTCATTTTTGTTCAAACAAAACAATTTTAAATGGTTATAATTAAAGACCGGATTTATATGTTTTTTCATATCGTTACTGGGTCTATGCAGTTTTAGTATTAGTCTGAGAGTAAAAAATGTGGACAATTCATTCAATTCTGAATGCGTAGAAAAAAGTTTTTTTTGCATAGGTATTTGAGAATATTTTATGGGTTAGAGAATATTTAACCCATTTAGCATATTTTGGAATATTTTGTTAATTGTGAGAAAAAATTTCTATTTATTTTTAACTATTATATTAGTATCTAAGTATATTATAGTTATTTTAATTTTTGATTAAAACATACCAAAGGTCAAAGGAATATTTTTTTTAAAATTTTATATATGTATTATTATTTTGTATTCCTAGCTACTTCAGTGCAATTTCATTATGCAAGTGTAAACCACTTAAATAATTACTATTTAAGGATTACCTATTGTTTAAAAATTTATTTTGTTTTATTATGTTTAAATATATATTAATATTTGTTATTTTTTCACACCGTGACTTAAGTGATTATTACAACTTTTAATTAAAATGTACCAAAGGAATATAATATAATATAATTGTTTTCATGTTTTAATATTATAATGTTAAACTCGTATTTATATTATATCCCTATTTCCCACTCTTACTAAAGTGCAATAGTATTCCATTAGGTATAATATGCAACTTTTAATACCTAATTAATATCTCACTATTAAAATAATTTTGAAAAAAAATTTTTTAAATGCATATTTAAGCATATAATGATGTTTATTGAATATTTTTGCATATTTTATAAATTTTTGAGAGAATATAATGAGAATATTTTAAGGTTTTTTAGAGAATATTAGCATCATATTTTGGGTATTTTAAGAGAATATAAATCCGGTTTTTAGTTATAGTTAATTAAAAAAAACCCCTACCAAAAATTAAACTAAAAATGGTATATTATTTATAAATGGTATATTTTACACTGATTTACTCAGAACTTTTTACTAAAGAAATAATTTATCATTTCTTTAAAACTAAATAAATCCATCTCCAATATCTTGTCCAAAAACCTAAGAATAACCCATAAAACAAAATGTGGCCAGATTTTTTGTGTATCAATACTATTTAATTGACAAATGAAAATATTAAATATTGATGAGAATTATTTAAACATTCAAAAACTAAACAAGTTCAGTATTTAACATTTAAAAATTACATTGGTATTATATAGGATTATTACAACATAGTGAAAAAAAAAAAAAAAAAAATTAAACAATTCCAATATTAAATGCATTTGACATTTTAAAAAAGTGATTAATTTAATATAAAAGAAAAAAGAATGAAAATATACTTACTTATATAGTCTTACTCAATTCAATAAAAATTTATTTTTCAAAGGTACTAACTACTTACTAAGCTTTTGCTCGTGACAAAGGTTACAAATTTGTTTGGTTTAGAGATTCAAAAATTTTTTATAAAAAAAAAAAGAAAATAGCAAAGACTTTATTATAAATTATGAGTACTCCTTATCAAAATTAGGTTAATTTTTAATTTTTGTATTTTTAATTTTTACAAATTTAATTTTTCATAAGAATGGAGAATTCTCTTAATATAAATGGATATCTAAGTTACAGAACAAACTACTTTGAATCTTTTACAGATTTTTGACATGTAAATAGCAATATAAACAATAGTTTATTAATATTTTATGTTGTAATATAAGAAGTTTTAGACTTTTTTGAGTATGATTTTATTGAAACCAATATAGTGAAACTTACTTTTACTAATGTAGGCATCCCAATTATTGTATTATGTTTTTATAGATCACCTTCTACTGATATTAATATATTGAATAATACAGTAAGTAAACTTATTATATAACATAAAGAAAAAGATCATTACACTGTTCTTATAGGAGATATGAATATTAATATAATTGGGGACAGCGTATTAAATAATGATTATCTAAATTTATTATCAGAAAACGGGTTTGTGTCTTTCATAAACTTATATGGTAGGTTACCCAACGAGCAGAAACACTCATGTCTTGACCATATATTTGTCCACAATGAAGAAAACATAATTACTCAGATAAATGCTGGTATATTACAGACAGATATAACCGATCATTTCACAACTTGCGTCTCTATACCTATAAACACCTTTTTGACAAATAAAAATAAATTGGTTTTTCTCATTGACCATGGTAAAATTAAAAAACTTCTATATGAAGAAAATTGGATGGAAGTGTACAAAAAAAACCACGTAAATCAATGTTACTCTGAGTTTCAGAAAATAATTTCTTCTAATATCAATAACTCAACTACTTCTAAAAAAATAACTTCAAAAAATTTCAGATTAAAAGAATGGATGTCAGCTGGTTTGTTATACTCTACCCGCCATAAACAGTTCTTATCTCTAAAATGTAGAAAAAATCCAAATAATTCTAAATTAGCCACGTACTATAAAAAATATAAAAATAACTTAACACAAATTATTAGACTAGCAAAAAAGACACTATATAAGAAAAAATTCAAGAGCATCTCAGACAATCCTAAATTAATGTGGAAACTTATAAATGAAATTTCTTGCTCTAAAATTAATAATAAAGATGAAATTAAAACTGTATTATATAATGAACAGATATACGATGCTAACAATGATCCGAAGGAGGTTTCTAATATATTTAATGAATTTTTTATCACCATGGGGAAGAAATTAGTTGACAGCTCTAATTATTCTGCAAAAAATTGTGTTTTGAATAGGGATAATAAATTTTCTTTTGATAATCTTTTTTCTAAACAAATTGAAAACATCGATGTTTTTAACATAGTGAATAATTGCAAAGTTGATACAGCCGCAGGTATGGATAAGATAATTAAATGATTAAAATGTATCATTGAATCTATAGTAAACTCACTAGTTTTTATATATATATATATATATATATATATATATATATATATATATATATATATATATATATATATATATATAATTTGTGTATGCAGCAAAGTATATTTCCAGACTATCTTAAAATGTCAGTGATTAAACCAATTTTTAAAGCTGGAGACTGCAAAAATCTAAATAATTTTAGACCAATGTCCTTGCTTAGTAATTTTGCCAAAATACTAGAAAAAATAGTCAAAATTAGATTAATCTCATACCTATCAACTATTTAGGGCCTGTGTATTTTAACTCTATGTCATGTGAATATAAAAAAAATATTCACTTTTCTAAAAATAATGTTAAAAAAATTGTCTATCATTGGTTGTTTTCTTCTTTAGTTTGATTCATTCATACGTTTTGTTATACTTAATATTATTCTATACTTACAATTTTTTTATTGTTAATTTTTCTAACTACTAATTTTATTCATTTATCATTGTACTTAGTTACTTATATATATATTAGGGTGGCCCTTAGTTATAGATGAAGAAAAAAAAAATTAAAAGTATCTAAAATGTTATAGTATGTTTAGTGTTTACTCAATTGTTTCATAGTAGCGGTGTTTAAGTTAATATATTATGGAACTCATAATTTATATAATTGTCCATCTAATCAATGTAATGTTTGATAAAGTTAGAATTGTAGATAAATACACCTTAATGCAGTATAGTAAGAAATAAGGTTCTTTTAGGATCTAAATGTAAGCTATGTTACCCAATTATTTTTAACTATTGCTTTTGATTAGATTAAATTATTGGTTTATGATTATACATTTTTATTGGAGCAGTTCATTGAGCGTGATCTATTATATCTACCATGTCGTCATCATATTTTTGAGCTACTTTTAAAGAGTGTATTTGATTTAAAATTGAAACTGCCTACTTCAGGTCCTGATGTACCTATTTTTAAACGGTTTCAACAACAATGGCCAACTTTAAACACACAAAACTATTATATTGGATTAAACGATACAGTTGTAAAATCATCGGTAGAAAATAAAAAAGATTTAATAAAAATAGAATTTTGTAATAAAGAGTTAAAAGAGAAACAATGTAGGGAGGACTATAGAGAACTATTAGAGCTTTCAGTTATATTTCTTGGAGCAACACCACCTCGTGGAATAACATTTCGTTACCCCGGGGCCTTTCATCACGCAAGGTGGATGTCAAAAGCGATTTACAGCTTCAAAATATTTATGTTTCAAAATCAGTTTCAGTGTCAGACAAAGGAAAGAAATGCTTTCCGTGACATCTGTATTTTTTTAATAAATATTTACGTAACAACGTGGTTTAGAGCACCATTGGCCATTGAAGCTCCTTTAAATGATTATAACTTATTAAAAAGCTTAGATCAATATCCAGATTTTGACATATCTCAAGTAACCATCAAACAATTATGTGGACATTTGTGGTACATAACTCCTGAAACTATGGCTTTAGCATTTTTTTATTCTCGTATACCAAAAGATACCAAATTAAAAATGATAAATGCAACTACCTCTACCGATGAAATTGAAGATATTAATACGAAAAAGATTAATATTGGTTCAAGTGAAGTTAGAGAGTTTCTTAAGAAGGATTTTGTTGGTTTAGTATCACCAGAAACCCTGAATTTTTTTTCACGGTTTTCTATTTGTACGGAATTTTTCAATGTTGATCCTGATACATGGGAAATGAGAGAAGATTATCAAAAAATACTTAAAATTGTAAAGAGCCTTATGGTAGTAAATGATGTAGCTGAACGAAGTATAAAATTAATTGAAGAATATAATTCAGTATTAACAAATGATGAAGACCAAAAACAGTATCTATTACAGGTGGTAAATGAGTATCGAAAAAAATATCCGGATTGTAAAAAATCAACATTGTCATTAACTTAAAAATATTATACTTACATATTGGATTTTCTTATTTATAATGTTGTAGATATTAATTTTATTTAATTATGTATTTATGCACATATTGATTATTTTAATAATTCAATACCAATAAAAATTTAATTTTCTAAAATAAATAAAATATTTTGTTTTTATAATTTTTCGTATAAAAACTACCGTATTTGGACATTTTAAACCCTCCTGTGGCACGCGAAGGAGATGAGTAATCATGACCAAATTTAACACAAATTATTTTCTTATAATAATGAACAAAATGAAGGGGTGAGAAATAAGAAATTCGAAAGAAAGTTCAAAATTAAGGGCCACCCTAATATATATATATATATATATACTATATTGTCTTCTTGATTATTGTTAATATATTACTCTCTATATCTAACATAAGCTATAGCTTAAAAGATATAGATAATCATGTAAACTAACTTAATATTTTTGTATTCTATGTAATTTATGATGATTTAAAAAAAAAATAAAAAAAATAAATTATAAGATAAATAAAAAAAACATCTGTATGCTGGAACCACAGAGTAGATTTTTTTGTTTAAATAAATTGTGTTGGTTTAAAATAGAATGCAAATTTAAAATATCAAATAGATATGATGAAAAAAAATTTAAGTTAGTGTACTTGTTACATAGTATCAGTGCTCTTGGAGAAGAGGAGTTAGTAGAACAGTTTGTGCTGTTTTGTGCTGTGGAACTAGTTATTTAAAAGAGGATCTGAATGGGTAAAATTCCAAAGAATATTAAATGGGATAGAATTTAGAATTTATCCTATTTTTTTACTTTAATTATTTAGGAATTTATATAACCATTAAATTATTTATATCAAAAAGTTATATCAACTTGATAATAAGGGTAGCCACGTTCTGTAAATATATATATATATATTTTTTTTTTTTTTTTTTTTTTAATGTCTACAAATTATTCAATTTAATTAAGTATAATAGTTAAATATAATAATTAAAAAATTAATTCAAACAATTCATTATAATTATTGATATTACGGACTTAACAAGAAAAATCACTTTGGATCATTATCATGATTTAATATACCTATCTCTTCCTAGTTATTATCATGTTGCAAGGTTATTATTTTGTGTGAGTTGCAAGGGATGTTATCAAGGGGTGGGTTATCTCATTTTTTGCTTGTCATTGTGTTATGATCCATTGTTCTACGATTTTGTGGTTCTTGTGTGATTCTGTACGTCTGCCGTCCACGCAAGAACGAGACACAATCGACCGAACTCGTACTTGGTTAACGTCACGTCCATTTTTTTTGTGACATACAAGATAATAAGTTACATAATGATTTCCAGCATTTTAAAATACGTTTTCATCCTGATTACACCCTTTATCGAGGCGTTCCAATTTATGTCGTATTTGTTTCAAAGGTCGTGTGAAGATCTACCCACCACATATTCGGGATTATTCTACAGAGTGTTGTATGTGTTGTACGAACTAAGTGTAGTGGGGTTTTGCATTATGCTTCGATGGCTAATAATGTCAGTATATCACACAATCGTGGGATTTTTTTCGTTGTTCGATCTAGTTTGTAAATCGTTCAACAGACAGATGCGTAATTTTGCACGCCGTAATTACGAAGCCCGCGTTGTCTCTGTTGACTCCTCGCAAGCAAGACGTCGTAAACGGGGCAAAAATCATAAGCGCTAGAGGTACGTAATACCGGACAACAGGTGGGCAAACTTTGTTCCAGCTTGATTGAATTCGAATATATTTTTATTGCCCACTATCATTATTGTATCAATGTTTTTTAAAACAGGTGCTCATCGAAGTAAACGAACCGCCTCGACCCACTTGATTTACAAAATATTTTTTAATTTACTGCTTCTACTTAAACTCATTCCAAGTAAGTGATACCTTGCACCATAGTTGTTTGAATTGAAGTTGTGTAATGTCAATTGTTTTGCGACTTTTTTTAAGACACTAATAATTGCTATTGTTTTATGAGTGAAGGCGTAATAAATTATGTATATGTTACCATAAATGTCGGAAATTACTAGAAATGACTTAATCATTATTGACAATGCCTTATGCAATTTAGCAATGCCTAATATAATAATGTAGATTAGACCAGCCAAAGTGGGTAATGTTTCACCATAAAATCATAAAATATATTTACTTATAATATATTTAAAATTTATCATAAAAATATATTTTATTCATTCTCTGACATTATCTAGTCATTACCGTCATTTTTGGAATTACTGACAGTGGGGGTAACATATATTTATATTATTATGATATTTATTATTATAAATTAACACATCTTTTTGGTTTCACGCTATCGGATAGGTTAAGTTTGTGCGACACCCATCATATTTTTGCATTACAAAAACACCAATTTTACGGTTTTTAAATGCCGGCCACAAATGAAAAATATTTCTGGTACATAATAATTTATGGATGAAAATTGTTTTACTTTAAGATTTTGTTTGTTTCTGTACATTTTTTTATTTATTCTTGTAAAGTATTTTCAAGCAGGATAAGTTTAGTTAACAATTTCTCGACCAAATGTAGTTTATTATTTCAATATTTTCTTGTCCTTACTGCATTGATGAAACTGTGGAGCCTAACCAGGATGAAGCATGACCAAAATAATGGCTTTTTCTATGTATCTAATTTTATTGCATCTTTACATCATATACATAGAAATAATTTTAGTAAATTCATTTTTTTTTTTATTACCTATGTATCCATCACATATTGATGTTATGTTTGATCTATTTACAATTTTACCTGAAAGTCCATTAACCATGTTCTAACTTTAAATAATTATGTTGATGTATTATATTTAGGTAAAATTGTTCATCATATATCAGAAATTATTATGATCAAAAAAATGTTTTATTTTCAGTTAGGCTAGTTGCTATTTATGTCTTTTATTGAAACAAACATCAGTCTGAATTTACTGTATTATTGAAACTTATACAAAATATAGTCCTATTATTTCATATAATGTATTTGAATTTTTTTTTTGGTAATGACTTAGATGTATGAAGTTTACTTGGTATTCCAATGACCATTTAATATTTATAACTTTATAGGTGACTGGTACAAAGAAAAATAACAAGGGAATAGTTAATAAATGTTCATTAAATTATTCTTTAATTTTAAATAGAGTTAAAAATGAGAATGCTTTCCTTGTAAAATTAATAGTTTACTTTTTACTTATTTTAGTGACATATCAAATATTACTTAAGTTTGACGAACAATTCAACTGAAAATGTATTAATAAAGACACAAATCAAGACTACTCAACACCAGTTGTTCCATAGACATAATACGATAAACTTAATTAAAGCCAACATTTACTGTGTAAAATTAATGCAAACTCCATTCAACTCAAAGATGAATGCTTATTTATGACTCATCTCAACTAAAGTGACTTTCATAAACTGATAAGTAGTTATATAAGATTTTTAATTTATATTTTAGTGCTACAGTTAAAATAACTGATAATTTATTATCAATGTACACTTCTATTCTAAAGTGTTTTTCTCATTATTCAGCAGAAATTAAATCATAATAGTATCTCAAGTTATCAAGAGCATCTGTAAACAGGCACTTAGTGCATGTCATATAGTTTATAATGCTAAATGTGGTCAATTATTTCATATCAAATACATATATGAAAACTGTACATTTTATTTTCTTAGTGAGATATCAAGTTAATCAATATTAAATTGATTTCATCTAGATAATTGTGATGATTGCATCAACAATTCAGTAAAATTAATAACAAAATTTCTCTAAGATTTAGAGTAATAATAATATTAAGGGTAATTTACATTTTTACCAAATTAAACCATATTAACACTTAGGATGCTTGACCATACAAAATGATCTAAAACTATTAGCATCTCATGTTAAAATAACTTGAATCCAATATTGATTATGTATTTTACGTAAATTCAATTTTATATTTGGAACATTTTTTTTCTCTAATAACCATTAATACCTCAGTTTAGCTTTAGTTGTGTTTATAAACAACAAAAGTTGTTTCATTTTATGAAGAAACACTTGAATAACTTTTAAGTCTTAATAAAAGGTATCAATTTTAAAACATTTTAGTTTGCATTGTGCATCACTTTTTTATTTTGTTTAAATTAATAGAACATATTACAATTTTTTAATTTACTTAATATTATTTTTTAAACAGTTTGTTTTTGTCATAACTTTTCAAATATCAGTTTGTATTTTTACTTTTGAAACATGTAAAATTTAAAAATGAACTTTACTATTAACAAGTGCATATTTTATACTTGATTATGCTCTTTCAAGTAGGATCTGCATACTGATTTAAATTTTTACTAAATATAATAGATTCATATAAGGTTTTTGCAATTAGTTGACATTTATGCTAGCAAAAGATATTGATCCTTGAACTAAACTCTCTGGCTGATCGTAGAATTATTTTGGGATTAAAACTCCTTCATGTATTATTATGTTGTTAAGTTATATCTCCAATCCTTTTATCTTAAATTAATTTTCAAGTTTCCCAAAAAATACTCTTGGTCTGATGTTTAATTCTATACTTTTCAATTCATTACTTATTATTTATGCAATGAACCAATGTAACATTTGATTAAAAATTCTAATGCAGATTCCACTTTAAATTTTTAAGATTTAGTTTTAGTCTCGTGTTATATATATATAATATATATATATATATATATATATATATATATATATATATATATAATATATATATATATATAACACGTTTATATTTTAATGGGATAAACAATTAAAATTAGTTAATAATTATAAAAAGTAGTAGAACAATACAAAAAATCATAATTATATATATAATATATATGATTATGATTTTTTGTATTGTTCTACTACTTTTTATAATTATTATCTAATTTTAATTGTTTATCCCATTAAAATATAAATAAGTTAATGAGTATTAAAAAAAAAAAATGTTATGTATTATTAAAATAAAAATACATTTAATTTTTAATTTTTTTCATTGTCAGTATTGGCATCACTATTTTTGATTATACGTATCTGTTCATGTTTTTGATTAAATTGAATTAAAGATTTAAAAAAACTATGATAATTTATTCTTATAAGATTTCTTATTTGAATAATTCAGTTTATGAAAAATGTAATTTAACACTTTAATGTTATCAGCTAAGGCATGAGTATACAAAAAAATTTACTTTAATTCAATGTAAACATGTAACACAATTTTCATTGTGATGTACCAACTACTTTTTAACATTTAGTATGTATTCATATTATTGTTTTAAGTTTTTTTTTTTCATATAGAAAATCATTTTTTGCTATCTTTAAGAATTTTTGTATTCGTGATTAAGACATAAATATTTTATAATTTAACTTAATCTGACAATGGTTACATCGATATCAGTTGTAATTTGTAATGACAATAACAAATAAAAATAATGATCTACATTTATAACATATTATTATTATTATATATTTTTTTTTTCATAGAAATAGAATTCAATCACAGTTGGTAATTTGTTTTTTACATATTGCTGATTCTGGTATTTACTTAAATTTGTATGAAGAACATTAATTATTTGTGATTAATTTACTTAGGAACACATATATTCATGACATTGTATCCCTCATTGATGTTATAGTAATGGAAAACAAATTATAATAATTATTAAAATTAGATAACATTTCTCAAATTGTATTAAATTTCTATAGATTATTAATTGTTAAAACTTCATCAATTTAAATGATAAAAATCACATACATTGGATGATTTGAAATAGTTGATTGTATAAATATGTTCAACATGTTTGTTCTAACAGACCAAACAGGTCTTTTAACAATTATATATATATATATATATATATATATATATATATTTTTTGTGTGTACGTGTAGATCAATTCAATTTATTGTAATGTTAATTTTTATAATTAGTTATTAATTAATGTATTAAATAAAAAATTCATTTATAGTAAAAAAAAAATTATTTTGTTGATCAATTCATTGTGAATTAGAAAAATCCTTTAATCCTTATTAGAAATCTAGATATAAAATTAGAAGTAATAGTAAATATAATGAAATAAAATATAATATTATTTTAAAATATGTGTTTTACTTAAAAAAAAGTGTAAGTTTGAACAGAATGTGAATATTATATTAGTTTTAATGATATTTCTATACATTTTTCAATTATCATTTCATACCATTGTATACATATTGATTATTTTTTGTTTATTAAAATCAGTTGTGGTTTATCATGTTGACTGAATTCTATCTTGATAGACGTGTTGAAACCAACTTGTAAATTTGTAAACCTTTAGTTGATTATTTTGCAAAATACAATATATTGGTAGAGTTAACATAGGTACTTTTTGGCAGAGTTCACAATCACTCATTTAAATTAATTCAATAATTCACTATTGAGGTTTTCATTAATTATACCACTTTTTATTTCTTTTTAACTAATCATTAAAATTTAAAATTTAAATACACAATTTGATAATTACTATACTATGATTATCTATTTCTCATAAGCAGAGCTTGTGTTAGAGATAGAGAGTGTAAAAATATTATACTAAAAATAATAAAGATTTACAATTATGTGAATAATGTACAGTATTATTAGTTATTTAAAGAATATAATTAGAATATATAGAAATCAAGATTACAAGAGAAAATAAAAGATTTAATTTTTAAACAAATTTACAATTTAAAATCAAGAACTACACTGAAAATAATACCTACTATTAAATAATAATAATAACAAATTATTATTCTCACATTATTTAGTTAAATTAAATTGAATGTATTTATTTAGTAATATATTAATAATACAAGAATAGTTAAAACTAATTCTCAGAACACTTATATACAATTTGTTAAATACTAGTTTGATGCAGAAAGATGTTTTTTTTTTTATACTCATATATGGCATTAAAATTAATTAAAGTACGTTATTACTTAAGTATTAGGCCCTAAGTAGTCCACAAATGATTGACCAAAACATTTTTTTGCATATTTGACAAGAATATTATGGACCATATTTTCTCTTTTATTTTCAATAAAATGTATTATTTTTCCCTCTTATTAATCGTTTAAATATAAACGTAACAACTATTTTTTTATAAAGAGATTTCACTGGTAAAACAGCCAAATCCCTTTAGTTTCGACTGGTCCACACTTTTAGAACACACCTTCAAGAATACACTTTTTCAAACATATTCTCATTATTTGGTTTGGATTCACTTGTAGCTGTTTTAAAATACTATCACCTAGTCCATTCAATATCAATAAACCATATTGATAAATCGACTGATACAAAGAAAAATATATTATACAAATTGTTTGTGTAGGTATCTAACTCTCTTAAGTTTTATAAATTTGTATGTCATTGTACGTACATTTCCTACTAACCGTTGCCTATAAAAATTAAAGTAATATATCGATGATACCTTCATATTGTATCATACACGTATGATTTATAACCAATATGACATGGTCTGCAACCACTTGTTCACACTGCTTTTCCATTGTCATGACTTGGGCTCGGAAGTTGTCGGAGGCTAAAAAAAGTTAAATCCAAAAAAAAAAAAAAAAAAAATACAACTGATGTTGTTAGTAAATTAATAATGTACACAAAAACTATTTATAACTGACAAACTGAATTTCTGGTTTGCATTTTAACATCTTACTGAGCTGAAAATAAAATATAAAATATTTTTTCAGTATTTTTGAAATTACGAAAAAAATACTTGTTTTGTAATGCCTGTTAAATTATTGCATTGAACCACCAGTACTTTCTACTTGATAATTTTGAGTTTTATTTTCAATATTAATTGAAATACACAGGTCAAGAAAGGAAAAAAATCAATTTTTTTTACAAATTATTAAATATGCATAATAATATGCGTATGAAAATCTGCTAAATATGCACTTTTTCCCTAAAATCGACCAAGTGTGCAAAATATGCAGATTTTAATTTTCAAATTCACGCTAGTGTACCTATAGTTCGGATTTCTAGCTCGGTCTGCTATAAACGGGGAGCATATTGAAAGACACGCAACTCCTACGACTTCCGAGCTCAAGTCATGACGTTCGAATCCACGATCGTGTGAAGCAGTGTGATCCGGAATCGTACACAGGCACTACCGGTGTCTACGAGACCAGTGACCGTGGCGCCGTCGAATCCAACTCGTTTCACAAAGGGATCGAATGGAAAAGCCCTTCCTGCCGACTGGCCCGCGGAGCTTCAGTCGGCGGGGGCTTCGAAGGGTCGGCCGGTCGCGGGCAGCGTTCCCGAGCGTGTTGGTCTGAGCCACAGTGCGCGCACGTCACCGATCGTGCCGCGTAGAGGTAGTCGCACGAAACACGACCCGTACGGTAAACGCCAAAAAGTCGGACTGCTCCATCGGGTTCGGTGTCCCGTGCGGGTCTCTCCGCGGGCGTACGGTCCCTTTTTTCCAGCACGCCGTCCGCAGGGTTCGACGGACGGTCGCGGTACCGGCACGCGTAAAACGTGTCCGGCGTCGCGGTTTTAAAACTGTGTCGTCGCAGAGCGGTCGTACGGGTCCACTCCCGTGTGTAGGCTTCCGGTTCGGGACGCGTCCGGGAAGACCGGTCCATCGTTGCGATTGCTATAATAGCTCGTCACGCGTCGGACGAAGCTAATTTAATTTTAATTAGTGTAAACATGCAACAACTGGTAAACACAACCCTTTATCCCTTATCACGACTATTAGTTTTTTTTTTATCACGATACGTGACTGTCGATAACGCACGACGTTTATGTAAATCAGGCGTGTCGAATTCAAAGTACCAAGTGGGCCGAATATATTGAAAAGCTTACTATGCGGGCCGCACGTAAAAATTAACAAAAAAATAAAAATAAAATATTTTATACAAATTTTTCAATTTTATTCTCTACGTTTACAAACACAGTAGAATCTACTAAAATATAGAAGAAGGAGATAATATAAACCGATATGTTCTGAACCCAAAATAGTTTTTTGGGATTTTGAATAAAAGCCTTGAAGATTTTAGTCGTGTGAGCTCAATGCAATTCTTTAAACGTTTCAAAATAAATACTGACTTTCTTACTACTGATCCATCAAAATGGGACGATGATAAAAGTTTTAAAAAAAATTCTACCATTGTTACCACTTTAAATGTAGTTAATGATATCCTAGCTAAAAGAGGAGTTAAACTTAGGTATAGAAGAACACAATACAAAAATTACCAATTATGAAATTCAAAAACAATATTTGCTCCAAGTTGTGTGTGACAATCGCAATAAATACCCAGACTCCGAGAAGAGTGCTGTTTTAGATAAATAGTTTTTAAAAATTGAATCTTTGTATACAAACATTGATATTTGATAATATTACAATTTTTTTTTTCAATATTACTTTTATGAAAAAATGTATAAATTAAAAAAAAAAGCTGGTAAGTGAGATGGTGGTGGTACAAGTTCGTCCTTTGTCCCTTCGATCCTCGGACAAGATATTGGTGATGAGTGTATTAAGTTTTAAAGAAATGATGACTCATTTCTTTAGTATAAAACGATTCTGAGCAAAGCTTCAGTGTAATATAATATATTATTATTTAAATACTGTTTACGTATTTTACGGTTATTTGTATAATTTTTGGTGAGTTTTTTTGTAATTAAACCCTCATAAAATATTCAATTAAATATAACTCATTAAAACTTCAATTGTTATAACAATTATAACTCATTAGAAATAAACTTAAAAGAAATCAGACAATATCGTAAAAAATTGTATAATTATTTATTAAAGTGTGTATAAATTAGCCGTGTTTATAATTAATATTTAACCGAAGATTCTGAATTAGCTCTATTGAGAAAAGAAGTAATGATAATTGTGTGATATTGTTATGTACTCTGTTAGTTTTACGATCTAATACAATTTTCCAACAAACAGGTAGAGGTACAAATGAAAAATAGAGTAAACAATGGAAATTCTGTGAGTAATGCAGATATTTCCATGACATTCCAGGGTCCTGGACTTTAATGAATGGTACTTGTCGACTTAATCAATCTATTTATTACTCAAGTTGTAAAAATGTCCATCAGAGAATTTATTAATATATCATCACAGTTGACAACACATAGTTTAAGCATGGCTGTAGCGGATTGTTTTTGGAAAATGGTTCGGGAAACAACTGAACAGCAGGCAGATTCATTGAAAGCCTATAGATACAATTTGGAAACAGAATGAAAAAACAACCTCCCTAGGTTAATAGCTGTTTTAAAATATTTTATCTGGTATAATTTTATCTCATAGCTTTCTTTTATACCTAGTGAGAAAATTTTCATTTTTAAGATAAATTAATTTTGTTTTTAATTCTTACATTTTTTAGGTATTAGGAGTTGGATAGAGATAAACTTTTTGAAAAAGCTGGGGGTGAAGTATTAAATAAAGTAATCAATCTTAGTCTAGTGGCTGTCAAAGATTGGGAAGAGAAACTTAGAGCTGAATTGTGGAAAGGAATCTCTCATAATATATTTGAAAATGTTTACTTATCTACCAGCTATACAGTTAATCAAACTAACAGTACTGGTAATGGTGATAGCATATATAGAATGAAAATATTAAAAAAAAAAAATTAAATAAATGTATTATAAATTTGGATGTTGAAAATATTGTTTAGCAAACTTCAATATAATATTATATTCAAAAATTACATGTTTTAATCTTTAGTGAAACGTTTACATCAAGAAGTAAAAGAAGTTTTGAATGAATACAGTCAAAATCATGAAATGAAAAACAAATTGTTGACTGGCTGTTGTGTTACATTAGTTGAAGAACTCAGTTAGTACTTTATCAATACTTTATGTTTTAAACAATTTTTTTGTTTTATTTCTCTTTTTAGATAAAATTTAAAATTAAAAAAAAAAAAAACAAAATAGAAGATTTCATTCTAGCACTGAACAAAGAAAAATAAAGACTTGATGAAGAAATACAATTTTCCCCCCTTATATTACCTTAATAAAACTAACTGATTTTTTATTTATCATAGTATAATTATTTTCAATGCTCTCTATGTTAGTTATAATATTCTTTATTTGTGTGTGTTGTTAAATTTGTATGGTTTTTAGTGTTTTCAAAAATTATCTAACCCACACTTTTATATTCTAACCAATAATGAACCATCATTTTCAAATATTTATTCAAACTCTTGAAATGAAGTTTAAAAAAGTCAAAAGATTCAAAAGATCACATAATATTCTATAATTTATAATGTTAAATAAATGGAAATTATATTTTACATACTATTACAATGTTTGAAAAGTGAATATGATAATATGCTATACAAATTGATATATACATATATATTACTGGTTGTTATACAGGTTATTTCATAGAGATTAATTAATTATTATTAAGTTATTAATACTAAAAAATTATACATATAATATTCAAAATAATATCAAATATATTTTTGATTACAAAAATGCTCTGTAGTAAATTGATGCTTGAAATAACACAACTTTGAAATGAGCCATACATACTATAATATTTGATATCATAACAGTGAAAATGTTGTTATGGTTTCACATACAATTAAGAATTAATCATATACCAAATAAAATAATTTCTTAAAAATACCTATTGTTTGGTATTCAACAAAACTTCATTCAATAACTGACAAATTACATTAAAAGCATTAAAAAAAAAAAAAAAAATTGCTTGTAAAAAAAAAGACTGCATAAAAAGTTTTATTACAGTCAAAGCAACATAATATAACATTCAACTCACTTGAAATCATGAATCAGCATCAATAAATATTTGTTTTTAATAGAAAAATAATAGTCAAGCTTAAACCACTAATAAAAAAATGTCCAGTAAATAATTATTGTTAAAATCAGATTGTTATTTACAGTGTAAAATTGTTTCGACTTAATAATTAAACCGTTATTTAATGACAACCACAACTTTTTACTATCATATTTTTATATTTTTTTAATATAACATTGTTATCCTCCAAAAAGAATAGTATAGATTGTTGAATCAGTTTTGTTGGAGCACACGAAGGTTTAGGAATCCACACAGGACTCATGAGATGTACCAGTGTTTGAACGATGGCGTGGTTAGTAGCATTCATATGTGTGTTGAGCGGAAAATTACATTCTCCTGAGCAATAAAACGCACCATAGCCGTCTGGGGCTATTATCCAGTCCTTAAAAAATATTACAACATTTTAGTAAAGTTTTTATGTTTGTAGATAGTTTTTTTTTATGTATAAATAAAAATGTCATTAGTTAGGTATAATACTATTTATTTACTAAGAATAAGTTGAATAAGTTTATCCATCTTTCCACTAGTAATATATTTTTTTAATACCCACAATTTTGTTGTTAAAACTATAATTAAAAAAAAAAAAAAAATTCAGAAAGCTAAATTGTTTTCAAATTATAAATATTAAGAAACTATCTCATCACAAATATTGTGTGAACTATGTATGAATTATGTAAATTATATGAACTTGGCAATAAGAAAATTCAAAATGACATACAAATAACTTTATCTTACCTGCCATTCAAGATCCCTGAAGCTAACATATAACGTTTGTATTTGACAGCTGCTAGCTTTAAATCCATCAGCAATATCTAAAATACAACCATTACAATAATTTATAATAATAATAATAATAATAATAATGATAATATTTATCTGTTAGTTTACTGAGTATTTACTTTGGAATGGATGCGAGTTCAAGCTTCTTTCAACTGTTTTTCTATGTCTTCGTGTATAATGTTTTTGAAGTGAAGAACTACCTACAAAATTACCTCCATTTCTGGACTTAAGATAAACTGTCATGAAGGGTTTTTTCGCTTCAGACAATTGATGTTTGTCACCCCAGGTTACCATACCAATTTCTTCTGGTTTGATTTCATGATCTAATAAAATTAAAAATATAAATACAAATAGATACAGGGGCAGACTGGCTATGTATGAAGCCAGTCGACCAATTTTTTTACTGGAGGAAATAATATGTTAAAATAAATATAATTTACCTTTATTATCAATTGAATGTACAGACACATAAAATCCTGTATTTGGATTAGAATGATTGGTCCATGAAATCAATGCACCAGTAGTATTAAAACGAAGCCATCCATCAAAATTGGTTGTAGTGTTTTGAGAATCAACAAATTCTAATTGTTTTTCTCTTCAAAATAAAGAATATTATAAATTAAAGAACTGATTATAGGTATTTGTATTTAAATAATATTCTATGAAATTAACGGTGGTCGTTTACTTACCCACTTGGTAGAATTAAAACTTGATATAAAGCAACAGAATATGTTTTGTCACTACTAGAATTCCCAGATTGATAAATACGGACTTCAGCTGCGGTAATCATATGAGTTTCTTCAGAAGGCACATCATTTAAATCAAATAAAATGTGTTTACCGTGTTCATGGCGTACATTACTCATTGAAGCTGTAAACAAATCAAGTAGACATCGGGGTAGGTACCAAGATTTTACTAATATCAAAATGATATTTTGCAAATTATTGATATTGTAGATAGATCTACTAAAACATATGTTGATCAACAGTTTTATCAAAATACTATATATAATACAAATCAGGTAAAAAAATTCTATTAAAAACAATAATGTTTCATTGCACAGTTAACTAATTTGAAAAACAATATCGAGACACAATGAAACATATTGAAATTCATCGAGACAAATACAAATACGTGCTGAAACTCTAATTAAGGATGATCTCATCTGTACTCACTGTGATTTGATAAGTATAACGTGAGGATAACATCACTATCTTGAACTGTATGGTCGTCAAACTGACCCACGTCTGAAACACTCCTGGGTTTCCTGTCGTACACGCCGTCGTGTTGTAAAGATTTATAAACGTCAAACAAGAACTGCGGGGCCGAACCGTCCAAATTCTTCGGTGTCTTCCTGGGTGTTTTCGGTACGCCGAACATGGTCAATATCTCTTGTTCGAGTACGTTGCGCTCCTCGACGGTCATGACGTCTCGCTTGACCGTTTGCACGCCGTTGTCGACGTAAACGCCGGTCGGCGACCCGGCCGCGACAACGTCGTACGCCGGCACGCAGTACAACACGGTCAACGATAGAAAAAACACCGTCTCACGCATTTCTTACAGACAACGTAAATCGTGAAACGACCGACGAGGCGATTCGACTCTCGGGCACACGAAAGCCGGAAAAGTTGGACGATCAAAATTCGGACGAAAGCTGGCAATGGAACGATATAATCGAGTACGATTATCTGACGAGCTCTGTGACTCAAACGTCCCAAACGAGCCCTTGTTCCTTAATCTCTTATCACTGTTATTTGATATCGATTATCATTTGCCGCATTTATTTATTTATTCGGTACCTATATCAAAAATAACGTATTCGGTGAGTGATTTTTCTTTTTTCAATCGTTTATGATTAAGTACGTTTAACGTGAAATATGGTGTCATTGATAAGGTGTAATCGCTCAATATTGAAACTTGATTAAAAATAATACCGGAGATAGTTTTTGCCGCCATCATATCGCTTGACCTTTCGCCAGACGATAATGTTTATTATAATGTTTTTTTATTTTTTTATTTTTTTTATTATGGATTCATTTTTTGCTCAACTAAACGTCCAAAAGTTTCATCCGGTAGCTCAATAGATAGGAAGTTCGATGTAGATGGTACTTTGAGGGTTTAAAAAGCTATCATCTCAAAAGTTTTCCAATAGTTTAAATAAATTATGATACGATTTCTACGTGATAATATGTTTTTACGTCAATTTTCAACTTTAACAATTTATTTAAAGAATTAAGTCGATCCAAACATTATGAAACTTTTAATACAGATAGAACAAGATGTTTTGAACATGTTTTATAGAAAAAATTTTCTTCTTTGTCAAACAAAAAAATTTTAGTTAATTTTTTTTTTAAAAATTTCCGAAAATTAGACGAAATTATGAAGTAGGTAGGTACATGAATGGTATATTTTTAATATTTAATGAAAACTTCTGAAACTTAAATATGACCATACTCATATTATTCACTTAAGATACTGAAAAAATTTTAAAAATCATGACAAAGAATTTTTTTATAAGCATTTAAGTAAATTATGGCACAAATGTTACGTAATTAATTTGTTTTACGTCAATTTTCAACTTTAAATATTTATTTAAAGAAATAGGTACTTCCAAACAGTATATTTAAATTCTGAAGTTTTGCTGAAAATAGTTGAACTAAAGAAATGATCTATCATTTCTTTAAAATTCAAGACACCATCCCCATAATAACTCGTCGGAGTAGCGAAGAATATCCCTTGAGACGAAGTACGTATTTGTTTTCAAGTACAAATATCTCTAAATTACATAGAAAAATTGTATATAAAAAATTTGTCTATTCCTGAAATGTATTTTTGGCAAAAAATGATGTTGGTTGAATTAATATGTCGAATAAAATGGTTGAATATTATAAAAATAGGGTTTTTAATTTTGAAGATCAAAAGCTATACAACATAACTAACAATAGAACCGCTATTATTAGAGGAAAACACCAATTCTAAGTAGTTTCAGAAAACATGCGTTACAAAGATTTCCATTTTCACGTTTATTTATTTTTTTTTTTTTTATCAATCCGATGATTGGTTTTTAACAAATGTTATGTAATAAATGACTTCTCCATTATTCTCTATCATTCGCTATATTTTTAAGTTGTCTGTAGGAAGTGACTCCTGCATCCTCTCATGCATTATTTGGCTAATGCAGTGGTTGGCAACCTTTTCGAACTGCCGGACCACATTTCCAAATTAAAAAGTGTTCGCGGGCCAGATAAAAATAAAAATATTTTATTCTTAAATTATGTACTATACAAAAAAATACAGTCTAAAATTTAAAATAATAAAATGTATAAAATAAAAATTACAGTTTTTAGTATAATTATAATATGAAAGTATGAATGTAATGTACTGGTAAAATGCTTAATGTGATTTTTGTAGTTGGATATTGTTAATTAATTTTTCAATTTCCTCATTAAAATTACTTGTGCCCGCTCTAAGAACATGGTGGAATGGTGGAGATGTTATCTTATCGGTAATTGTCAATGTTTACCTACCATTATAAAATATGACTGATATAAAATACCCGTACTAAAAACGCAACGTTCAATAATTATATTTATGCAATATGAGGTTCAATTAAATTTCGTCTTTCTAGAATTTAAAGCGGGCCGTATTCAATAGCCACACGGGCCAGATACGGCCCGCGGGCCGCCGGTTGCCGACCACTGGGCTAATGTATCTCGTCCCAGGTCTTCCTATTGATCTTGTACCCTCTATCATTCCTTCAATTATTAAACTATGCAATTCATCTTCATGCCTCAACGTGTGTCCTATGATCTGCCATTTTCTCCTCTTTATGATGTCTATCAATGTTTATTTTTCACATTTATGTACATATATATATATATATATATATATATATATATATATATATATATATATATATATACACACGTATGTATATTATATGTATATATTCGCAATATTTATATCATTGAGTGATCAATTACTATTACTATTACACTGGACTGCAAAAAACTTAAAAAATATGAACGTCATTTATTTAATGTCACAAAGAAGCGCTACGCCTCTTAATATCCAGTTGGTCGCCGTAGTGTTCCGTGGCGTGTTGAGACACAGCTCACACACGTAAGTCAGTCCGGTTCGTTTGGGCTTTTTATACACTGGACACTGGTAACCTTCCGAAGGTTTGGTCACCATCAAATTTATCGCGTATATGCGTATGACGGGCATTTCGGTGAATATGATCTTATGAGGCGACTCTTGTAGCTCGCGTGTTTTTTTATTCCAGCCCGCTCCGTCCAAAAACAGCCCGTACACGTAGACGCCTTCCTATGGGTCGGGAAAAGAAAACGGTTTGTTTTGATCGTAACGTATTGATAAAATTAGTATTAGAGACGCAGTCGGAATATAGAGTGGAAAAATAGACAATTTTCTTGTATACGGAATGAATTAAAAAAAAAAAAAAAATTCACCCTCACGAGTTGTGCACACTCGTGTGTATTGGAGTAAAATCGTTTATGAAATGCAAATTACAAACAAATAAAACAAAATAAAAATGTGATTAAATTAACCAAAGGAATACTAATACTTTTTCGTCTACTCGTGTAAATATTCTTATACGACCGTATAGGAGTCTAAATCCAGCTCTGGTTTAAAACGAGTACGCGGTGTACGTATGTATCTACGTGTAAGATATGTAATCATATTGTTGTTAGTTGGTAATTATGGTAATTAAAGTTCATAAATTATAAAACAGTATACAATTTACGCTTGTATGAAAATCCTGTCCAGAGTTACAGTAAAGTAAATAAATTGAACACGTTTTAAATACTTACAACAGTTAGGGACTCAAAAAATAATAATAAATAATATTTTAATAAATAAAATTGAAATACTAGAAAAAAACATCCTAGTAGACATGACCGGGAATTTTTAAGTACCTATGTTTTTATCTTTTTTTGGTATTGAGAAGTCATATTTTATCTATAAAATAATATTTGCCATCAATGGCAGATCAATTATTGATGGTAAGTGATTTATTTCGTACGTAATAAAGATTAATCAAAACGGCTTATCTCAATTT
Organism: Therioaphis trifolii; assembly: GCA_027580255.1. NCBI lineage: Eukaryota > Metazoa > Arthropoda > Insecta > Hemiptera > Aphididae > Therioaphis > Therioaphis trifolii. The sequence goes on from CM050405.1 coordinate 42,498,138, forward strand.
AATACTTCAATATCTTGAAATGTTTTCTTTTTAGTTTGTGTCAGTTGATAGTGTAACATTCAATTTTTTTAGTTTAAAAAAAATATATTTAAAAAAAATGTTATTTATAGAAAATATTAAACAAAATACTTGGAGCTTGAATAATGCCCACGTATCAAACATACCTACTATTTTTATACAATTTGAATATTTATTTATTTATTTAATTAATATGTATCTATTATTTATTTTTTGAAATAAAAATTTGACTATTTATAAGTAGTTTTTTTTAAGTTGTTACAATATTCTTGGAGTTTTTAGGTCATGAATGTGTTTATTTTTTATAATTTTACTATCCTAAAATTTGAGTTTATGTACAATAAGTTTTGTTGTCAAGGCGTAGTACTTACCAAGGGAGCTTTTTTGACATCATCTTTAGTGTAAAGCGTGACTTCATTTTGAAGCACTATGTTGTCCAGAGTCCAACCTTTATGAGCCCTGGATATCTCCTGTTTCATTGCCGTCAAAAACCCTTGAGGGTTGAAAAAACCCGTCATCCAAAAGTGGGTAGGTTTTTCTCTGAACACCCACGCGTTTATTTGAGAGTAGCGGTCTAGTAGCTCTTTAAACCAAAAACCTATTGTCGAAGACGTCCACGAAATCTTCAACCAGTGCGACGGGATCCGACCGTCGTATAAGTAATCTAACGTTTCCGTTAAAACCTGAAAGCCAATAACGACTATTATTATTAGCATCGATCATAATTCGTCGCCTCGAAGAGAATCGAGATACTTTTATAAACAATGTTGATTCATTTTAAAATTATCGTCGACTCGAAAGTAACCATGTCAAGTTGTTCGAAAGTCAAGTGTCATAATGTCGAGTGTCATAAACTCGGGTGTCATCAAAATCATATGTTATAAAAATAATTTCTCATAAACGTCATCTGTTATTAAAAATTTTAAAATTCTATACCTAAGTAAAAATTTTGTCTATCAAAATTATTTGTGTTATATTTATCGAGCCAAATCAATCTTTTGACCAAAGATATTATTCCTTATCGTTTTAATAACATTTTATCTTTAATTGGATACTAACACCAGACGAAAAACGTTCTCGAATTACTGACCATTTATATTGAAGTTATTACGTAGAAAGAATACAGTCAAAACTAAAAATTTACGAAATAAAATTATTAAACAAGGCACGAGTACCTGAATTATTCAGTTTTTTTTTTTTACGAAAACGGAATCAATTTTGACCGTAACTCCGTCCATTCATGAAAATCGTGATACGTTGGATATAAATGACTATTTATACATATATAATAGACAATATCAAAGAAAAACCGACGATTGTCTTGTGTTTATTGGATTTGTCGATGTGGAGCTCATATACGAACGATTTTCAAAAATAATATTTATATTATTGATCCAAAAGGTAAGGCTTTTTCAATTAACAACCATTCTTATGGGCCGAGTTTGGTAAAAACTGTACAAATTTATCCGAGGCATGCAAATAGAGCAAAAAGAAACAGAATTCACCGTAGGAAGCCTAATTACAAACTCTGAAATTCAAAAAAAAAAAAAGTAATCATGACTATAAAATATACCTATGTAAAATATTAGAAAAAAATTCTGAGTGAGTATGATATTAGTGAATTTTTAAGAGCTATCGCCCTCTAATTTAAAATTTTAGATTTACTTAAATTTTATTATTATATTTTAGATTATTTATTTGTATATCATATTATTTTAGATTTTTCAAGTATTAAAAAATCTGCTGTATAATTAATTATTATTACATTAAATTATATCATTTTTTAAATTAAATTAAATCGTCATCTAAAAACTAAATTTTTATTCATGTAAAAAAAAATTATAACAGATGACGTTTATGAGAAATTACTTCTATAACATACGATTTTATAACAACGAATGCTATGACACTTGACTTTCGAACACTCAACTTAGATTCGACTCGAAATTTAAGAGAGTGTATTTCCTAGTGAAATTTACATATTGATTTGCATATTTTTGTGGAAAATATTATTACTTCGTTCATTATAATTATTCCGTCTATCGCCAATAAAAGGTCTCTGAGGGTACTCGTCACTATTCCGATAACAACTTGAATACGGTCGATTTCTTGGCCTAAGAATATGTTCATCGGTTCTGTCGGGCCCATAATCGTTAATCTGTAAGTCACATTGATAATATAATATACAAAATATGTAGATACTGAGTATATAACTTGGGAAAAAAATTAGCAAGAAAAAAATGCAGTTTATCGTGATGACTTATTACGTAGGTATAATATCAATTATCTGGCTAAAACACTGCATTTTTTTCAAAATTATTATTAGGACTTGATTTTTTTTCATATATGTATGAAGTTTTTGTATTTTATATCTTATATTATTCGATTCTTCAATTAGTACCAAACATGTATCACACGCGTACTATTTAAATAGTTTTTCAGTAGTGTTTCAATAGTAAGTATCACTTAACGATTTCGTAACATTAGTAGGTACCTTTCTTTAACGTTGAACATGTTAAAGACGGCCGGCAATTTGTTCAATAATTCCGAAGCCATGCCACGAACTTTTTCTTCTCGGGTCATTTCAACTCCACCACTAGAACCTTTCGGTTGAATCAATATTATAGTGTCGAACATTTCTTGAATAATATTCATTTGGTATCTAAACATTTACAATAAATTATTTAGTCACAGGTACATATGCTATTACCTATATCTATATTAGTACGTCCAGACGAATAGTTCTCAACCTGGAGTACATCGGAAAAGAAGTGGAAAGGGTACGCGAAAAAAAAGAAGAAAAATAAGGTTAATTATTGTGAAAACTCGGTAGCTTCATGAATATGTGTATTTTTTTTTTTGCACATTCCGATGTTTAAATGTCGAGCGAACCTATTCAACATCGAGGATACGGTCAAATGGTTATTACATAAGAAGCCTCGACAGCACTGTTTTTTTAAAATCAATTATTAATTATTCTGATGCTTATAACACAACGTTTATTCGGATTTTTATTTTGAAAAAATATTCGAGTTCTTCGTAATATTTTCAAGGAAATTATCGAACCTCATTTTATTATCTCGTCACATATTTAATCATCAATATCGTTTAACATTTTGAAAATTTATTATACTTCAAGTTAATACATTAGATTGACTAAAATTAACTTTTCAAAATATGTACTTCGATATTTGTTTTGGAGAATTTTTATATTTTTCAGAATGAATATCGAGATAAGCTTTGTCACGTATAGTTGGAATTAAAACGATCTATTTGAATGATGCATAAATATTTGTTAAGATTTACAAAATGAAATTTGAAAATGTGCGTGTGAGTGCGTAAAGGCGGTAGGATAAATAATTAATCGTGGCAATTATTAGAAACATCATACCAACGCCGCGGATTACCAATAGTTTATATTATAATAATTATTTACAACTAATACAACGACAAACTTGACAGCAGAATACTCGTATATTAGAAGTTTCCTATCAAATGTTTCTAAAGAATTCAGTAGTGTAGAGATAATAACCTACTTATTATCGAGTCTAAATGACAGCTAATTTCATATTTCACTATTGAAAAATATAAATCTAGCACCATGTGTGGTATTACCAAGAATAACGGAATATGAGACGTACACGCAGTATATGATGGAAAAAAAGTTGAGAAAATTTGATTTTGACTACTGACCAGTATAGAGGTAATATTAAGAGTCATTGGGTTGCATCTAAAAATTGCAAGTTTTTGATAAAGTATAGGATAGAACCACTTATTTTAAATAGGTTTAACCTTTCGCGTTTTTACATTATTTGTATCTAAAAACTGGTTAGTTATGATTTTTCATGTAGAAAAATTATTTGAAAAATCACATTTTTTTGCTATGAATATAATTTTTTTTTTTTTTGAAATTAACATGTGAAAAGTGTATATCAATAATATTATTATTATCTATTAAAAGTATTCATTGTATTAATAATTTATTACATCTTATATTATGTTATGAGTAAAAAAGTAGAAATGTTATTCATTTTATATTTTTTCTATTATTATTTATCTAGCGTTTGTTAGATCGAATCAAATGATGTATTTAAAAATAGTGTTGAAACATTTTACATTCATTCATCAATTAGGGTTACCAACCGTCCGATTTTTGTGATAGTATTGTCCGTGTCCGGTTCAATACTTAAACCGGACAGAAAATGTCCGGTTTTTGAACATTCGATTAAATAATATTGTTTTATTTAAAACATTATTATAATTATTTAAGTTTTTACAAGATGCGTTAACATATTCTCAACAATTTTATAACCATGCAACACACGTACGATACATTGTACATAAACGTGAGTAACATCATGTTTATTTTTATATTGGTATATATCAATTCTATCATTCTTTATGATATTGTAATTTATGGGTTAGTGTTAATAATCAAAATAATGGTTTCCGGTTTTAAAACTTTCATTAGTTGGAAACCTTATGTGTGCAGTTTTGATCTATTAACTTTTTTATGATCAAACTTAGGTAAAAGCTTTTAATTATACAACTAATGAATACTATCTCTTGTTTTAAAATTCATATAGTTTTTTGTCTTTGATAAAATTGACTTATTACATTGTACAGATAGTAAGCAAGTAAGTAAGTAAAAACAACAAAAACAACAACAATACTAATAATAATAATAATAATAAACTGTAAGGTTTGCGGTTTTTCGATGCACCGGGTCGAATACGTACGTGATGTCTGTGTTCGGATGAAGTCCACACGCTTGTGGCGGGTCCTTCAGGGGAAGTTCATCTATTGCCGACAGATAATTCGATAGTTTATCGAATTTCATCACCTCATATCCTTCGTAGAAATTAAATTGCCCGGAAAACAGGTCGTCGGTGAAATAATACTGGGTCAGGGTGTTCAACAGCCGGCGATCGTAGTCGTCGGTCACCCGACCGCCATAGTGTACTTCGGCCAACATGTATCTGTTGATTAAAAAAAATAAAAAAATAAAAAAATAAAAGAAAAACATTCGTGTGAAACTCGGTGCACGGAATACCACAACCGACAACAGTTGTCACACAACGAGTTATGCGGCTATTCCTCCACCCGGACATTACCTGAGGGCGATCCAGTTGATACTCGAATTGGCGTCCATGTCGTCGACCATTTTCTGTAAGTACAAAGTCGAAGAGTACCAGTCCGACGTGTTGAATTCGTACGGTATGTTCCAACCGACCGGTCCGAACTTCCGGCGTTCTTGAACGACCGAGTGAAGGAAAGAAATGGCATACAATATGGGTTTGTACTGAGGTATGCTGGCATAGTTTAATACATCTTCGCCCATATTGTTGTAAGTTCTCATCAGACCGGCTCTTAATCCTAAAAAAATAAAAAAATAAATTACGATTATGTCATGTACTCACTTGATAGTTGATATTAATTTTTGTTTCTTTTAATATACATAATTGATGAATAATAAATAAAATATATTCCATAAAAATACTATACAATTATTAGAACCAAACACTAAATATTCATAAATAAATTAAAAAAGAATTGAATATATATGTATATATATATATATTTTTTTTTTGTACAAAACTAATTAAAAATCTATCTAATTTAAATGAAATAAAAAATATATAGAAAAAAACATAGTAGGTATTTAAAAATGTGACTTGACGTGTTGTTATTTTGTTTTGTTTTTGCGACAAGCTTCGGATTAAAATATTCAAGTAGAACCAAGGTAAAATATAAATCGAGACGTCTTATAATAATGAAAGTATACAATAAAAGAATACAATTTGGAATTGCATATACAGTGAAAACTCTCTAAAACGAATCTGAAGGGACCAAGTGATTTTTTTCGCTATAGAGAGTTTTTGTAATTTCGAGAAGGTTTAAAAAAAACAAAATTTAAATTATTTATGTATATAGGAGGGGTGCACTTATATGTATTATTATTTATCATACATATTATTATTTTTACATTGCATGCGTATTTAATTACATATTTGTTATTTTATTAAACTTATTTTAATTATTATATTGAAATATTATATGTATCAGGGACGCCCGGAGGGGGGGGGGCAGTGGGGACATTGCCCCCCTGAGATTTTTCATGTCAGTTACAAAATTGGAGTTTTTTTTACATGAAGTCGGTCTCACACGACTAGGGCACTCAGTGACTTTCCGACAATCATTGTACCATTAATTAAGAGTATAATATTATTATGTACCTACGAGTATGATACAATTATCTATTTACTCGTAAAATTAACAGTTGTACTTCACGAGTCACAATTTTTTTTGCCCCCCCCCCCCTGAGTGACATATCGATGGGCGTCCCTGATATATATTAATATTATTTATAAAATGATTACACGAAAATTGTATTATGAAACATAAAAAATTGTTTTGTTATTGACAGTGACAAATAAGCTACAGAAAATGAATTGATCAAAAAGTTATATAATTCAAACCAACCATTTTAATGTAATATTTGCGTTATGTAGAATTTTTGTTGTAACGAGTTTTTTTATAAAGAGTTTTCACCATAGATGTAAAATTTATTAAGAAATAATGGTCCAGAATAGTTAATGTTAATAATTATTTTTGTAAGCCTGTAAAATATTTAGTTAAAAACTATATAATATACACTTTTTTTATTTTCAAATTTAAGACGTATTTTCATGTGTAGATTATTTAGTTTATCTATATTTGATACCTAGTTATTAGTTCATTTAATATTATATTTAATTTTTTTATGGTCAAACTATGTTTTGCGATATTTTTAAGATGTTTTGTGCATTAAAGTTTTACCTTCAGGTGGCTCGTACGTATAATGTATGGATATTTGTAAAAGTGATATGGAGAATTTCGGATGGACTTCTGTTGTTATCCAAATTCTAAAGTTTTCTTGATCCGACTCCGACAGGGTCGTATTAATGTAATTAAACGTGTCTTGCATAAAATCCAAACACAAATGGCAATTTTGAAGTAATAACCATCCGCCCTAAAAAATACACGTGTGTATTCAAAATGATTAAATCGATGCAATAGCACGTTGTACTCACTTGGGATGTACAGTGTTTTATCAATCGCTCGGCGTGTATTTCCTGACCTTGACCCATAGATACAGAGTAAAACGGAATTTCCATTTTTTTCGCGGTGTTTTCAATGAGACTACTGGGATCCGAACCCATGCTTAAAAAGCATATCAGCGGCGTATCACTTCTGGACTCCATGTACGTTTCTTCGATTTCAAACATCACGGTTTCGACAAACTTCGGCCCGAGGGATTCTTGGACGTAGGCGAACGCTTGGATCAACGTCCTGTCCGGGCACCACGCTCTTATGAGCAATAGTTTTTCGAAAGCAGTGAGTCGGTCAAATCCATCTGGCAATTTTTGTTTTTCCGGATTACCTTTCTCGTACCATTTTTTCCATCCGTTACCGTTTGCGTAAATTGTCGACATTATTTCTTGGAACGGCGGAATCGTTTGTAGTAGACCCAAGTTCATCCAACAGATGTCGGTTATCCATTCAAAAGGTTTAGCTCTGATAGAATTCAAATTTACCGAAGCGCCTCCTTTGATGAAATATTCAAATTGATTTCTCGTGATTTGGCCTTTTTCCAAGTCTATTTTTAGAGCCATAAGAATAGTGAAGAGCGACTTGTGTTTTTCGTACAAACCCCGGCACTTGTATTTGAATATAGCGTACGTCAGATATTTAATGATATTATTTATTCTCCGATCAATAAGGAGCGATTCGTCAGCGTTTTTCAACGATAAATCAAACCGTTCTAGAAATTGTTGTAGCGAGTTCTGGTACATCGGGTTGACCATTCCCATTTCCACGATCAAAAAGTATAAAACCGACCCCCGGGTGGCTATGGGACGATAATTTTCACGCATCAAATTTATTGAAGCCTGGGTACTGCTCGCTACTTTTAATTTTTCACTAACGTCCAAAGCCGTGTCTTTGGTTTTATTTAACGTGTACAAAACCGATTCGTCGTCTACAAGCGATCCTTGTACGGTCGTCAATTTTATCAACAGGTCGTTTTCTAATTTTTGCATCTTTCGTTTCTGCGAAGTCACTTCAGAAATTAATTCTATACGTTTTTGTTCCAACTCGCTTTTTTCCGTCTCGATTACTCTGCTCAGCAACTGATCTTCTAGACCTTTTATGGTGACAGTGAAATCGATAATAGCACATCTCGCGTAGAGCTCTGGCGGATACGACGGATTTCCTAGTTTCGAAGTGAGATATAAACGGAAGCCGTCGTTCACGTCAACTTCCTTATCTCCCAATAATACTTTTAACGTTCTACCCAATTTATAATAGTTTTTATCAAGGGTGTTGTTAATCACCGGATCGACGTCTTGTAATATATCTTGGATCAATAATGGTTTTCCCAAAGATACACAGTCTTCTAAGCGATTTCGAAAGTATTTATCATCAAATGAAGTAGTAATCAAATCGTTAACTGCTTCTTTGTTTTTAATCCAAGCGATTCCTTGACTCTGCGGATCAATCAAAATCGGGAATTTCGATGATTTCGTTACTATAATACCGTTTTGAATGGACAGATCGTCGTTTGGCAGCCCTTGAAGATTCCATTCGCTTATTGTCGGAGGATCAACCAGTTTATCAACCACGTTTAGGTTAGGAGAATTCGGAATACGTTTTTCGTTCAACATATCAAACCACGATTGCAAGATACGCGTTCTGTATTCTTGATTGAAAGGGCCAGAATAATACAAAAAGCCCGTCAGTATAACCATATCTCCTAATAGAATTTTGATATCCGTATTAAATCCGGCTAACTGCTGGGTCCATCTTATTTGTTCTCCTACTAAACCATCGATGAGTGCCGTCGCCGACGTCATTTTCGATTTACATTTATTAGCTTCCGCCTGGATTTCTCTCTGCGCGGTTAAAGCTACGTTCAACTTTTGTTTCGCGTCTAATAACAGCTTGTTTTTTTCGTATGCGATCAACTCTGCCGCTTTCAATTGTTCTTTGGCTTGAGCGTGCTTAGCCTCTTGATTGGCTAGGTTTGCTTTCAACGGAAGCACTTCTTTGTTAACGTTGTAAAAATCTGACATGGCCAAAGTCCAGCTCAGAAGCCCGGCAACGTTTCCACAAGCCACTTTAGCTTTTTCGAACGTATAATCGGGATATTTAAAATAAGGTTGCAGCAGATCTATCATTTCTCCATTGATTTGATCTTTCGGGAAGTTTTGTAAATAGTATAGAAATTTCGTGTCAGACATCAACTGAAATTCAACGTGATATTTAAAGTAAACTTGATCGTCGATGCATAAAGATGTATGAAAATCAATTATTTACTTTTAATGACTCTGGCCAATTGGGTTCTAAAAACTGTTTGGCTGTGTTTACAGTGATTTTATCAACTTTTCGTTTGAAAAATATCAGTACGCTGTCCATGATTAATGTAATCAAGAATGGCGGCTTCCCTAATTTTCTGACAGTAGCGATATCAGTAGCGTTTATCGTCTAAAAATGTATATCATTTTAGATAAATAATTTTGCAATTATCCTATGACTGTGAACAAATAGAACAACTGTAAGTATGATTAATTTGAAACGTACTAATAAAGCAGCTTCCGCAGCATTCAAAGCAGGCTGAGCTTTTGCCAGTTTAACTTCTGCAATTTTTTTCTCTACAGAGATTCCTTTTAATAGTAACTCCGCTCGATCTTTCACAACGGCGACTTCCGCCCTACTTTTTTCTGCAGCTTCTACCACAACGTTGACTTTGGTTGTGACCTGTAAATCGATTCAGAACTATAATCATAATGATTTTGATTTTATACAGTAGGTTTGAAAATCTTACCTCTGTACTAGCAGCTGTTGCGACAATAATTTCTTTTTCTTTTTCTACCAATTCCTTTTTCAACACTTCTACTTGCACTGACGCATCAGCGAGTTTTTCTAAACCCAATATTCTTTGAACTTTCATTTCTTCGATTTCTTGTTTATTTTTAGAGTATAAACTTTTGTATCCATTGATGAACGAAAGGAACGATTTCGGTGTAACAAATATTTGTCGACGGAACCTTATTAAAGGGTAATCAAATTATTTTTTCTGAATAAAAGTTTTTATACAAAAGTTTATGAAATACATATAATGTTAAATCATTAAAATTAAGATATTTCGATATAATTTATTTATTTATTTATTTATTGAAATTAAACGGGCGAGCCCAGTTACAATTTAAATTTGGTACAGAAATATTTACATAGATGAGGTATTTGTATACAATAGTTAATTGATTAAATTACCAAGATATAATTTAAAAGAAACAATAGAATTATATATAAACATATCAATATTGTAATTATTCACATGTTGCATGGATCTAATTAAAGGGGCGTTTTTACCATATGAAGTACGCTGGAATGGCACATAGAAGGTATTAGTTTGTCTAGTCGTATGACCAGGAACTAAAAAAGAAATATTTGACAATAGATCTGAACAGTTTACACAACCATTTAAAAGTTTATATATAAAATTAATGTTATGTTCAACCCTTCTGATCTGAAGAGTATCAATGTTTAAATATGATAATAATGGTTCATACGAAGTGTGAGGCAAACGTTGAATAATACATTTATGACTAATAATTCTCAAAAAGTGATTTTGAATTGCCTCTAGAGAATGAATTGGACCAGATGTGTAAGGAGACCAGATAATTGAATTATAATCCAAAATTGACCTAACAATAATAACCCAACAAAATTAACCTAATAATCTAAATTTATAAAATATCACGATGAAAGTTTTATAATACATATAAACATTATTATATAACCAATGAATTAATATCACGAGGTTCAACTGGAGTACTCGATTAAAAGTTCCACTTAAAAAAAAAAATCATTTTCGATTATAATATCGATCATAAGAATATTTTATCGATAAATTAAATAAAATACAATTCATGTAAAAGTTTACCTTTGGAAATAACTTATACAGTCTTCTGCGACGTTTTCGTGTATTTCACCCAGTAATTGAATGAGCGAATTTTTTTCTTCTATGCTACCGATCATAGGAAAGTTGTGCAGAAAATGATGAGAAACTGCTAATAACGCATCCGATGGCCACGAAGTATACCAGTCAATTATACAGCCCGATATTATTCCAGGAAACTTTAACGAGCGTAAACGAAAACTCTCACCTATCTTTGAATCGATTTATTATAAAATCAAACTTCAATTATTCAATTGATCTCTTAAATAAAATTGAATTAACATTCTTACCGGCGAAAAACATAAGACTAAATGTAAATTATTCATGGCTTGTTTGATGAAAAAATCATAAATGTTTTCCAAAGACGGATTGGCTTTGGGTTGTTTCTTTTTGAAACTCGGAGTTAAATTTCCAAGCATTTCTTCGAGTTCGTCTTTGGGAAACAAGTTCGCCACTTCTCCAGAACTCAATATATTGTTTATATATTCAAGGAAAGCTTCTTCTTTTATGTCGTTGTCCGTGAAGACGAATGTGGTTTTTAAGTCTTCAAACCCGGCTTTTCTATAAAGCAGTCTTAAGTCGTCCAAGAAATTATTGATACCATACGACCTGCACACGAAACGTATTGAAAGTGGCAATGAGATTTTGACATTTATACCGTCGTGAGTCAAAACGCGAGTAATACATTTTTGAAATTTATGATCTAAACATGTTCTAATACCTTGTCAGGAATATTGAATGCTGATAATAATTGGCGATAAATGACGCTAAACTGGTGACAGATCTTCGACCAGAACCTCCAACGCCCACAAGTAGACCGTTTCCCCGTGGTATTCGCAATATACGAGATATAATTATGAGATGGATCATACAATCTCTAAAGAAAACCAAGTCCATTGGTGATCCACGGTTTGCTTCGTTCATTTGATGCATATACATTAGCATTCTGGCTTCTAATGTATCAAAACTAAAACACAATGAATTGATACTTTTTATTTATTTTAAATCATTGTAATTTATATTTACAGCATGTGAAAAACTTAATAACGGAAAAAATGTAATATTTATCTCTTGATAATATTGTAGTAATTTATTATAATTTTAAATGCAATTAATACAAATACCTTACACACACACACACACACACACACACACACACACACACACACACACACACACACACACACACACACACACACACACACACACACACACACACACACATATATATATATTTTTTTTTAATTTTCCTTACATCATTATTATTATTTTAACAACTAATTTATTGATTTTAAGATATTTGATCAAGTTCCATAGATTGGTAAGATATTATTATTATATTTGAATTTTGTAATCAATAGAAATTATTTTCTATTTTCTTAACAGTTTTAAAAGTCACAGAAAAGCAGGGAAAAATCACGAGAAAGATTTGGGACGATCGAATTTGGATACACATTTATATTATACCGAATCGGGAGAAGAAAAGCGTTAAATTTTCGTTCAAATCACAAGTATAGATCTGAAAACTATTAATTTTTGAATGGCATTCTCCATTTTTTTTTTTTTTTTTTTTTTTATAAAAATATATATTATGTTAGACTGTTAGAGAAGTGAAAGTCACATTCTAACCGGCACGAACGCGATAAAAACAATAGTCTCTCACTTATCGACGTGCTCGTATATTTTAGGTTCTTCGGGTACGAAGTCGTCGGGCTCGTCTCCGGTCGGTTCGATCATGTCGCGCATGAAATCGACAAACACCAAATCGTTCATGTGCTCCGGGAACATTTTGTACGCGGCGGGCGTGAAAAACTCCTGGGCGGTGTTTTTGAGATTTTCGATGAACCAATGTTTGTCCGCGGCGCCGGTCAGTTTGTCGTATATGACGCGCTGCAGCTCGTGGCACCACAGCTTCAGCAACATGGCGACGTTGCGACACTCGTCCGCGAATATCTGCAACATGCCCTCCCAGATCCGGGACAGGTCCCGCAAGTTGAACACGTAATGGAAGTTGGCGGGCGTGGGCAACAGCTTCTGTTTGGTCGTCTGCCACACGAGCCTGGTGAGCGTGACCAGCGCGGGCACGAACTCGACGATCTGCTCGTTGAAGCGTTCCGCGCAGAAGTACCCGCATCCCAGGGCGCCGAATATCTTGTCCATGGACGTGTCCGAGGGCAGTGTACAGTTGAATATGCAGAATTGCCTCTTCAGCCTCGGCGGTATGTCGTTGCGGCCGCCGCCCGGATGTATCATGGCTCCGAGCATGTTCACGCCCACGACGTTGATGTATTCTCCCGGTTTGGTCAGCGAGAAAAATCCGCGGTCTTGTAGAAGTTGACGCGTTATTTCGTTGGTGACCTGAAAAAAAAAAAAATGTAAATGTTTTAAAAATTAAAAAAGAAATCGGCGACCGACGAAAACGCAGCGAATAAAATTGCCCGTGCTAGTGTTGGAATGAGCACGAGATTAATAATTAAACACGTATTTTATAATAGTAGGTATTTACTAAGAATCGATGAGTCGCGATGTATTTTTAGACTTTGCGTGACCCGACCAGTTGATTTTTCAACTCGAAACTGGCAGTTAACGAACGATATCTCTGACCATACTACATTTTTATACGTTTTTCAATTTATCTATTTTTATTACTATCGATAGTTTATAACAGGGATGCGCAACCACGTACCATTTTTAATCGGCCCGCTCCAAAATCCACAAAATGTTTAATAAATATGAAAAATAAATGCCAATAGTAAATTTTAAACTTAATCCACCTTTTTTTGTTTTGCATTTTATGTTCTACGACCCACTAGATTTTTAAGTTCTAGTTCCTGGTTTATAAGACGGGTTTCAATTTGATTCCATAGCGTATATTTGATTATTTTCATAAATAAATAAGTGTGAACGAGTAACTTTTATTTCTTATAATAGTTAACGTAATATCATTACGTGAAACGTGTAACAATTATGATTTTTTTGTAATCAAATTATTTTCAGATCGTAGGCAATTATATTTTTCTAAATGTCGGGTGAGTGACGAGAGCACGACCTAGAAATAATCCACTCAAACACAGCTATACAAATTGTTCTGTAATTCAAGTATGCGAGAAACCATGAACTAGTGCTCTGTACGGTCCGTTTTTTGTTACCGAACCGGACGGATACATTTTTACCAATTCCAGGACTGAACCGAACCGATAAAATAAAAATAAGCCAAACTGGACCGGACCGGACCGATTAAAAAAATAAAATCAAGACAGACTGGACCGGGCCGTTTCATTTTTATTGCATTAGAAAAGACCAAGACTGTACAGTTTTTAAAAAAATATAAAAATAAGACCAAGCTAGACTGATTGTAAAAAAATGATCTTAAATATTTAGTCAAAGTAATAAAATATCTTTCTATAATATAAATAAATTTAGAATACCCGTCCCTTCCGCACCACCGCTAAGTTCCTGGAAAAATTACAATTTATAGACAAATCGCACGTGTTAATTATATAATTTTACACATATTGTATTACGAGTTAAAATAAACCAGACTATAGCGCGATTCTGTCATTAAATCTTATGTTGAACTGACACTGAAGACGGACCGGACCGGACCATTTTAGATTATAATGCACAAAGACCAAAAACGACCGAACAGTGTTTTGGGTCCTGTACACAAAGACCGAAAAGACTGAACCGTGGTCCGGTCCGGTCTGGACCGGTGTAGATCAGACCATACAAAGCACTTTTTTTTAACCCTTTGAACCCTTTTCACGTATGAGTACTACCTCATATAGGTCGTGTTTAATAAGTATTTAAAAATTTTAATACTTTTACACAGTCACACAGACACCGTAAGTAAATAACCCGTGAACATAATTATGTCAATGTTTACTTGATCGCCCCAGTCGTTAATGATTGGCATGTTTATGTCGTCAATGAATATTGTCATTTTTCGATTGCCCGGAGGACCGTAAGTGGTACCGAATCGTTTTTCCATGTAGCTCTCAACTGTGTTCTAAGGACACGGGAAATTAGCGTTTATTCGAATAACGCGCCGGGCGCGTGTGCTCTCCTTACTTGAAACATATTCGGAGTGGTGGCCGAAGAAAAATTGAGCATTTTACTCGTCCTCGTGTCCGGGTCGAAATCTTGCATGTAACTTTTAATCATTACGGTTTTGGCGGTACCCTGTTCGCCGATCAGCAAAACGTTTTTCTCTTGGTTCGCGATCAGAGTTATCAAAAACATGGTCCGAACGTTATCCAAATTGGGCACCAATATATCGCCGTACACTGGTATATAATCACTGGGGTACGTGTATTCCTCTACCAATTCTTTCCAGTGTTGCCATTCACCA
Source organism: Therioaphis trifolii (assembly GCA_027580255.1). Taxonomy (NCBI): domain Eukaryota; kingdom Metazoa; phylum Arthropoda; class Insecta; order Hemiptera; family Aphididae; genus Therioaphis; species Therioaphis trifolii. The sequence goes on from CM050405.1 coordinate 42,513,509, forward strand.
TTCGGTGAAATGGTGAAGTCGTAAATCGATTCTCCTCCCTGGAGAAAGAAAACGTTGCATTATCGAAATGAAATCAGTTTCGGTCCGAGTCGGTTTACTCTGAGCTTGGGTATTTCGATTTTTCCTCTCAGATCCGTTTTCATAAATTCCTCGAGTAATTGTCTGTTGTCCGATTCTAACACGGCAGCAACACTCCACATGACCGCAAAAGTATACAAACGTGATATTATATCGAACGACAAGTCTATCAGACGTGTTTTAGAAATTATTAATATGATTCATATATATTATGTTTTGGAATAACATTAAAAGTGACGTTTACCTGGTATATCACTTAGTGTGATTAAGAGCCCGTCTAGAATATCACACGTTTGATGAATGTAATGCGCTTCCAACAAATTCATTTTCGGCGTTAGCTTTGCGCGGAGCATTTTCAATAGTTCATCGTAAGAATCGTCGAACAGACGTTCAAGTGTTTCGAATACATTGACCGGTTTAGTTTTACCCCATCCCTAATGACACGGAAAACGCAATGAAAAAAACAACTGTACTACACAGTTAAAACGTCAGTTTGTTCAATGTATCTTTTTACTTATCAATACCGTCGGACGAAATGTAAATGTTCACTGTTTAATGTACACAATAAAAAATTGCATTATAATTACTCTCAGTAAAATGTATTTTAAATTATATCCTCGATGACTTATTAACGCGTTTGGTTCGTTAAAAAAAAAAATTAATAACTGTCGTAAACTGCGGATAAAAAAAAAAAAACCAAAAACACTCTTACTTGAAAAATCACTCTCCACGATAGTACGGTGGACGAAAAGAACGTCATTCCCATTCTGGAAATCGTAGCCGGAGAAGCGTTGTCGACATTGTCCGGTTCGAAACATAGTTTCGCGTTGGCGGCCATGACTATTCTGTCACCGTTGGCCAAAGTGAGTGTTTTATTGTCGTCCAAGACGGAGTTTAAATTTTCAATCCATACCGCGTCCACAGGACCGTCCAAAACTATCCAACAGTATTCGTCCGGCGCCAACTGTAATCAATGTAATTTCGACATGGTTTTCTGATTGAAAATTATGTACCATAACACACGTATCAAAAATGAGTATGAAGTTTCATTATTGTTTGTTCGACATAATTTTCAGTCGTGCACAGTGAGTTTATACTGTTAATGTTAAAATTAAAAAAAAAAAAAAAAAAAACCGTACGACCAATTATGAACAAATTATCTAGTCGCTGGAAAAATACTTTTAACGTTCTCCGCCACAGTGTCGAAAATATTCCATCGGTCCAATCATTCGTAGCTACGTCTAGTCGTCCGAACATCTGTGACGCCGTAATAGCTTTGGGGTTCATACGATACTCGAAATGCGTCAACCCGGTCTTGGTCAGAGCCGACAATAGACAATGGATGGCTGTTGTCTTTCCGGACCCAGTAGGGCCCAATATCATAAGCCCATGACGTACTAGTGACGTTTCGTAGACCTGAATGTTCGATTGAGTGTTATTAAATATGCGCATCTCAAAACGTACTGTCGTAAAAAAAAAGTTTTACTTGAACGATTTTTAAATTCCAAGAAGGATGATTGATCAATAATTTTTCGGCACACGAGCTCGCAATAGCCGATTGTAAATCTTTATACGACTTTGTCGTCGGTTTCATGGTGTCGAATAAATCGTCGACTAGAGAGAGGAATATCGCTTCGTCCTGATCCACCAACTTGGAGACATTCATGCCTTTTAACACCCTCATGAGTATTGTTTCTTCGGATTCGTTTGGATTGCTTCTCCTTTGCGTACCGAGCGTACGCAAGACAGCCAATATATTTCGCAAGCCAAAATCATAGTGCACTTGCTTGCTCAGTTGCTCTTCGCACAGTTGATAAAGGATGAAGAATTTTTTGGACAATGACTGGTTTTCTTTAAAACCGCATGCAGCTAACTTCACTCGAATGATTATCTGAAAACAAATTCAAGATTACCAACTGGACATGATTATTACATAATACATATTACTTTTGTTTAAAAAAAAAACAAATGTACGAATAAGTATTCAAAATTAGACGTTGCCATTTCTTTTGGAGAAGTTCAAGATTTTATTTTTTTTTATTTATTATTATTACTAGCTTTTTTTTTTTGAGCCAGTTTAACCACATTTTACTTAATAACGTAATTATATAGAAATGTATTAAAGTTTGACTAAATTTTTCCGAGAAACGCATACATACAAATTGCGAGGTTTGAATTTTTAATTTAACATTAAAGTATGAAAATATTACCGATAAAGTAACACATTTAATTGAGTTTTTGAAGATTTATTAAATGATTGATGATTTTGAAATTATGTATATTTTTTCTTTATGTTTTGACTACATCGGGCAGTGAAAATGATCAAATGTTTCATTTAGCTCCTTTACAGATTAGAAAATTTTTATCTTTTTGGTTCTTTATAGAGGTAATTTATAGTAAATAATCTTTCTAAGTGACAGAAAAAAACGATGGTGAATCAGAATCTCAATGAAATGGATTTCAATTATTTAATTATAGTTTTCAAATTAATGATATAAAATCTGAAACGATCTAAGAAAAACCAAATTCATACATGAATGTCTTTTCTAAAATATACTACTCTTTTGAGTTAGATAATAAATAATCAGGATATCTCATTTATAAAACATTTTTTATTAAAGTTGTTGTTTTAAATTTTAAATCCCGTAAACAATTTTTATACTAATGGGTATATTAAATATTTGTTCTATTTGTGTTTAAAGTTTCATAAAGAATGGATCGATGAATTATTTTCACTTATACGTTAAAAAGTCCGTAAAAAATGTTTATGAATATAATTATTTTCTTGCAAAATAATGATTTTTTCACACCAATAGATTCAATGTGTATTTTTTATACGTAATTTAAATTGGAATTGAGGAGACTCTTATTTGGAAAATAAACATTATATTTGTTTTATATGACTTTCAATTTTTTTTTAAAGTTAACTCATAAAAATCGATTTTTTTAAATTTAGAATTGTGTTTATTAGCACTTTGAATAAAAAGATCTCCCTGAAATGTTAAATTAAAAAAAAAAAAACCAAATAACAAACGAAAACAAATGAAATTTATTATTACGATAATCAACTATGCAACGAAATTAGTGTGTGATACGTATGATTTACCAGTCGATCAGGCACCATCATGGCGACACTCCTAAAGAGGACTTTCAAATTTTCCGGCAGTTCTTGACGTCCAGCGTATCCAGGATTCATCGTGAGAAATATGGCGAATTCTTCGTTCATTGGTACCATATCGCCGTCGCTATAAAAAAAAAAAAAAAAAAAAAAATACACGAATTAATAAAATCCACTCGACAGGGACGAGAAATTAAAAACGCAAAAAAAAAAAAAAGACAACTCAAACAAAACCCAATACGTGAATAGAAATTTTTCGCTCCTGTTTTTGCGAGCGGTGAACACGGTGTATATTTGCTGAGCTGCGACCGAGAGCACTGGCAGTTCAATACGATTGAACTCGTCAAAACAACCCCACGTGCCCGAATGTACCAAGCCTTTGAAAATACGGCCAAGCCCTCGGTAATCCATTTGATCCGAACAGTTGAACACCACCACGTATTTTCCCAGCGATTTCCCCATGTCTTTGGTCGTTTCCGTTTTTCCGGTACCTGCGGGACCGGCCGGCGCGCCGCCCATGTTCATTCCTGCGATCATTCACGGAAGCGATCAGTGGTGTGTCGCTAAAAAAATTAGTGGGGGCACGTCTTTTCACTCAAGCGAGAAAGCCTAAGTTCGATCAATACGTCAAACGTTCGTACGACCTATGCATAACGCGATTTTCGCGTTGGTTTTTTATTCTAAATGCTTTTACGTACATTCAAAGCAGCAGAAAAACGATTTTACTATTTGTTTACAATTATCCGTTTTATTGATGTCTGTATACCTGTTTTCAAGCAAAGCACGTACTTCATTTTGAAAATCGCGTATAGCCTATTCAGAGAGATTCCGCTTAAGCAATTTCCTTATTTCTGTAGGTACTTTTCATAAAAACCCAACAAATGAAAAACTTTTAACTTCATATTACATAATGGCTTCGAAATCAATTAAAATAATTTATTAACGGTACAAATTATGATTAAACAACAAGGTCCTTAAAAATAATTTATTCAATCAAAAAATACTACGTAAGTATTTTTGGACGGCTAAAAATACATACATGTGTAATTTAAGGTGTTTGGACCCTTCTCCCTGCCAACATTTTAATGAGCTTAAAACGAATTGTATTTCTTTAAATATGTTGTACACTTGACGTTTCATATCATTCACCAGATGATACATAAAAGCGATTGTTGATGAAGATTGACCGTCCCTGATTTATAAATCGGTAATATTTATCTCTTATTTATGTTAGCCTAATTGTTCATAATGAATATTTACAAAAATACTATAAAAATTATTATTTTCATATTTTTAGTTATTATTATTACCACTTGAATTTGTTGGTGTGTATTAAAAAAAATGAATTTATGTGAATACATATTATGCAATGAAAAATTAATATATGTTTTTTTATTAAATTAAAGATAACAGAAGTAAAATTATTTTTATCTTGACCAGAGTTGAGATTTGATGTGGTGAAACATAACACCACAGTTATAGAATAGTTACAAAAATGTACCGTAGAAGAGTCAGGCGTCGAATACAGTTTATGACAGTTATAAAAATAAAATACTATCATCACATGTTTATTATTACGTAATTGTTTTTTGAAATTTATTAACTCTAACCCATGACGATCATAGATTAGATTTAATTGTTAGTATTATTTTAAATATGCTTATTAGGTATAAAAATATAAACGATTTTAAGATGAACATATATGAAAACACATTAATTTTATTTTAAAATGACGCGAAAAATAATGAATTATGTTTAAAAATATGACGTATACATCCGAAAACATGTAAGAATATTAAAGATAAAATAAGCTCATAAAGTAAGGAATTTTCTGAATCAAATTTTTCGAATTGTCAAAATTGGTAAATTGTACTCTACAAAAAAACATTTATTTTCATAATATAAACCCAAGTCTAATTATTATATAATATATTATACATAGATACCCGCATTTCACGTCAAATGAGTACCTACTGTAATATTCCAAATTTTAAACGTTAATATACGAGTATTATCAGTGTTTAAATAAATAAGTTTATAATGAATGATAAACAAATGTGTGGTATAATCTTTGAAAAAGACTTTATTAAATATTCTAACGCCGAAAATAATTTAACGAAGTGAGTAAATTCCCCGTATATCCTCATGAACTTCACTATAGTCTATGACCACTGCGTGAGTTAGGTATAGTTATTACGTGTTAGTTATTACTTATTCCGCAGCCACGCTCACACTTGGTGCAAAACAAACATAATACTGCGTTTTGCGATTAATTTCGTCTCACTCACCGACTGCCTGGGCTAACGTGATGTAACACCGATCGGTTAGCGGCGTGATCACAAGTCTGTCTGAACAGCCCAAAAACTCATTTTGATACAAAAACAACACGTCAGTTATGTAAACTTCGCATCGATCTAAATTTTCGTTGAAGTAAAAACGTTCTTGTTTCAGCCACTCGAAATCCGTTATTTTCGTTATTTTCATACGATACAGGTATTCAAATATATCCCTAAGACGTTAATACGAGTAATGAAAAATGACTTTTTTTTTGGTTTTTCGGTTTTTTTTTATTGTATTTTTATAACTAAATCCATACCTTTGATGGACGTGTATCGTGATCAGTGTTTCGTATTTCAATCTTTCCATTTTAGTCAGATTTTTCGTCGTCGAGTCTATGAGCATGTTGAGAATCTGAATAAACTCTGTGTTGGTGTCTTTCATGATTTTTTTCACGGTCAATGAATTTTCAAGGGCATACTCGGTACGGAGTGTCCACAACAATTGTATGCCGATGAGACCCATCTATTATAAAAATCATTGAATTAATTGTTTAATTAAACGTCACACTATTTGGATAGATGGTAAGCGTATCCATACTTGTGACGGAAACTGTTCGATCATTGACATGAGCGAATATGCCGGGTCTTTCATGATGAAATTCGCCACGTTCGCGATGATCTGGTTGACGGACGCTTTCGACTCTCTGAGCAAATCGTTCAGCCAGTTCTCCACTCCTCCGACGCACAAGACTGCGTTCTCAAACGAAATCCCTTCCCCCTCTCTAGATATCATTCTCAACGCTTTGTCATATATATCCGGGCTGTACGTCAATTTAGCGATGTTATCGAAAAGACTCAGTAAATGGGGTTGTATCGAATGCGAGTTCGAAGCTTGGCCGAGGATCTCCAAAAGTACCGGGTCCGAGATAAAGTAAAATCTTGAAAATATGTTTCTCTTCTGATCCAAATACCTGTAATAGCGTATCTTCGTTAAATACGGTTGTTTAAATTAATTTTTTCTGGCGTTATTTATTCGTGTAAATACCCCGCCAATGACTTTTGACACAATTCCAGCTGTTCGAACATGTGCGGTAGTAGATTTTCCATCGTTCCGTCGTCCGTGCAAATTTTTATAACGTTCTCAAGCGATCGAGCTCTGGTCATTATTTCGTGTACCCACAGTTTATCGACGTCCTAAACATAAATAATGAAAGAGAATACAACCAAACGATAAAAAAAAAAAAAAATCCTTCATTGATATCTTTACGGTGAAACGTTTTGTTTCTAACGGTAGCTGCTTGGCTATGTCCCCTCCAATAAAAACCGCTTCTAAATACATCCAAAGATTTTGCACGAGAATCCAATTTTCCAAAACTTGACTGGTTACGGCGAACTTTTTCACCCACTCCATTATTTTCGGTTTAAATGAAATATTATACCTATAATATTTCATATATCATTATTTTTTTAGAATATCATTAGACATTTTATGTAAATATCACAAAATTAACTTTTAAAGGTTTTTTTCGTTTGATTTGTAATTTTTTTTCAAGTTTTAAAGTGAAAAATAATGCATAGATTATTAAATTGTGGTTGTTTAAGTGTAGAAGAGGGCACAAAAATAGCGTTCACCTTTTATAATTTTAACTTAATTCAACGTCACATTTAGTTAAAATCCGAGAACTCTAGTGGCGATTCAAATAAAACAAATATATATATATATATATATATATATATATATATATATATATATATATATATATATATATATATATATATTTAAGTTGCAGAACATAGAATTTTTTTTTTCAAATAACTTTGAATTAATGTTGTAAATAAACCAAAAAAAAAAAAAAGTTGGAATCTTGTTAAATTGTTACATTTATTGAGAAAACAACTACTTATTAGTTAAACTAAAATGTATGATGTATGATGATTACGTAGTGTTTTTATGACTTTTGACTTTTTATTTCAGTTTTTATTTAAGAATAGGAATGTATGTAGAAAAAAATTAAAATTAAAATACGCCCAATAAATGGATTGTGTGGTTTAAGGGACGCTTTTTTTTGTACTTATAACTTTAGTGTCGACTGCAATTAATATTCGCTTTTACCACTGCTTATGAGTTCTAACCTGTTGGATGCTAATGAGCTCATTATCATTTGACTTTCTTCTAACGTCACCACGACTTCTGCTAGTTCTTGGCCTTTTACAAGTAACATCCCTCTGTTTTTAAACGAGGTAAATTCAATATTAATGTTGGACCAATCAGAAATAATCTGATGCAACTTCGCTTCGATGTCGATTTCTTTGATAGCCGTTTGACATATATCTTCTATTTCATCTCTATTTTTCAATAACGGAGCGTTTATGATATCCTTCAACGCGAAATCTTTATCGTCGACATTCATCGGAGTGTTAGTTACTCTTTCTATCATTTCCCAATGCCTCTTTTTCAACGAGTTTTTGATCATCAATTCGATTAGCACAATTTTTTCAGTCCAATCGTCAATTGTTTTTTTCAAATCGACGTACGCCGGCCACTCTTTTAATCCTTTCGGAAGTCTCCGGCACTTGTTACTGTAGTCCAATAAGCTGTCGATAATCTCGTCTATTTGTATGCGGCTCCACGGTAAATTCAACCACGTTTCGATGGACCGATGACTTTTGCTGTACAGGTCGTAAAGTCTACTCAGCAAGTTCAGAGTGCGTCTGTAATCCTCCAATATGGGGTACGTGGTCACGGGTATGTTGAACAGTCGTTCGCCGTCCTTGAAACGCTCCATTCTCACGACCAACTTGTCCAGTCTGTCTTGGAATTTTATCACCCTGAAACAATTCGGAAATAGTTTTTGCAAACGACGTCGGACGTTCAATAAGGTTTTCATTACTCGTCAGCGGCCTCGGCAGCCGTCAATCCTTTGACCATAGGACCCGTTTCTCTGAACTCCTTGTCGTAAAGTTTGATTTCCGATTTCAGAATTTTTATCCCTTCGTTCAGCTCTACCCGGAGCGGCGTGTATATATCCAAAAGTCTTTGTCGCACCTCGTTGTTCTGGAAAACGAAACGGCGTTAAGAATACGCGTCGCTGCGAGCGGACACTAGTGTACCTTGACTATGAGTTTTCTATAGGTCTCGTCGAGTATGTTTAACTTTGTTTCGTCATTTGGCGAAATCTCCACGCCGTATTCATTTAACAAATCGTACACGCTATTCGTGATCTCAATATTTTCGTCTAGTTCCGTCAAACAGCTTTCGATTTCTTCGGAGCATTGTATAACTCTTCTGGCATCGTCTAATTCGTTAATCGGCAATGTGATCAGATAATATTTTTCCGACACGAATTTCGAAAGTGAGTCTAGTTTAGACGTTTTAAGCACGGTGTTGGTGAATTCGATTTGCCATCGTTTCACTTCGTTGTGTAGCGATGCTTTAAAATCGTCTGTCGACAAATAAACGATTTATAATAATACTAATAACAATAATAATAATAATAAGAATAATAATAATAATAAAATTATTGAAAATATTTGAGATAAATCAGATAGGTACCTAAATTAATTTCTATCGGTCCAACCACTACGTTCGAAGGTTCTGCATCAATCACACTAGTAATGGATTTTATTTGATCAAACCCGTGTCGGATATCATATAGCTTAAAATACTTTTTCAAGAAAGAGTTTACTATTGAGACTTTATTAGATTCGTTGACCCATATAGTTTGATATTTAATTTGGTATTGCTGGAAAATTAAATCACATTGAAAATATATTGCGTCCAATAATAAAATACGATGAGTAGGTAAGTAAACATTTACTTTCAATATTTCACTGATTTTTTTTTCTAACGGTTGCGACGATATTTCTACATTCTTCACTGCTTGGTGCACGTCTTTGTTTCTGGCAAAGTACTTCCCGTATTGATAATCGTTGTTCTGTGAGACGCGTCAAATGAAAACATAACGATTTCAAACGTAAAGCATTGTGTGACGTTGTAAAACGATAAACTTTATTACCTCCATGTGATGAAAACCCCAACGAGTTAAATCCTGCGTCGCATCTTGTGCTTTTTTAATAAGGATCCTGATAATCTTGTTCACTTTTTTCCACGATGGTTTGATTTCGATCGTGTTTTTTTTCAAAACGAACTGGATCTTAATGATTGGACGCGACTCCGGACGTGCGGCAGGTCTGCATTTTCAAATGCATTTTCAATGTCGAGTTTAAGTCATTATTTTATTATTCGTCATTTCTTCTCGGTCAAAATTAATTACTACCCACCCAAAGTACCTATTTCAATACTCACTCGTAATAAGATAAACTATAAGAAACATTTTGAAATGTTTTGATCATCGTGTTGATTAGATTTTTCGTATAAGAATAGTTATAAAACCGAAAAGCATTCATGCACAAATCATCGATTTCTTTGCTTGTAGGATGGGCAGCAGGACGGATTCCGTCTAGGTTGCACAAAATATTTCCACACGTCTTTAACATTACAACTAAATGCGTGTTTGTTTGTATAACACTTACCATATCGCTTAGTTTCTATATCAGAGTCTCTTATGTCTTCCAAGGCTAGGGCCACGTTGAAAAATTCATATTTTTTATCGTCATCTTTGAAAGAGTATTTATCATGTAATCGATAGAGAATCAACTTCATTAAAGACAAAAATGTCTTTTCCAAGAAAATTGATTTTTTCGTAATCGATATCATTGTTTCTTGAGTATATGTATTGTTGAACGCTAAAAATTCGTCGGGCAACATCGCCGAGTCCGGTGACTTGAACAACACATATTGGCTTATACTTGTTAACGATTTTTGTAAAATTAGGTCCATATCAATGATCTAAACACGTTTTTCACGTTCGTATAGCGAAATAAAAATTGTATACTTAATTACAGTTCGTCAACAGGAATATCTTTGTTCGTTTTACCCGTTGTATAAACGCACTGGTGTAGGCGAAGTTCTTCTGTATGTCTGTTATTACGTCCATGGCATAGTTCGACCACCACTGCACGGTGTTCAGTAACGGTATCAGTGATTTATCCAGTTTCATGATTTCAAAATTGACTAATTTACAAAATATGTTCGGTACCATTTTTCTGTCGACACGTAGAGAGTGAGATTAATCGTAAACGCCCGTGTCGAATAATTTAATATTCACTATTTTCCGTCGTCTTACCTGATTCGGTCGTATTCTTTTATAATCGTCTTTACGAGCATGTATCTCTCGAATATCATGTATCTGTGCTTTAACATTGACTCCACTTCCCGAGGTATAGACAGACGCTTGTAGAACATGTGCTGGGCGATTTCGATCGTTTCTCTGACCAATGGCCAATAATTGCAGGTGTAAATCCTCGTGACCGGATCTCTGACTAAAAATCGGCCACTTTTGAAAATGTCCTTTGAAAAAGATTTTAAAATTGAAAACGCGCTCCGAAAACCAACGCGATATACTATTGATCGACTAGACTTACTACATTTTCGACCTGCTCGCACCACCGCGAATGGAACAGCAATTCATGATTTCTGAGTACAGTACATATAGAGTTGTACTTATGTAGATAGTTACTCAACAGTTTCGAGTTCTTGTTCTATAAAATCATTTGAAAGTCATGTCGTAAGATCGATGTACACGCATCGTATATTTTCGTGTTAAATTAGTGTTTTTTTTTTTAATTTTACCAAAAAAAATTCTATGGGCTCTTCCATTTTTTCTTCTATCATAGCCAGCCACATTATTTGACTAGAAATCACCGGAGTATTTGGCGGAACTGGAATTTTATTTCTATTCGAAGAATAAACGTTTGTGTACCCTATTATCAAAATGTGGTTAGACGATATCGAATAAACTTTGCAAACGGATGATCGAAAAGGATTTTAGAGTTGAAATAATGTTATTTACAAGTGATTAGCTCTCCGAGTGTACTCGAGGACACGTGATTCAATTCCAAATCGGGTATATTCAATTCATCACACTTTTTTATGAGTTCTGTTTTATTCTCAAAGCTGGTTTCTTCTTCGATCTCCGTGATCAGGTGATTTTTCAGCCGGGTCTTCCATCCCTTGACCTCGTTATGGAATTTGACATAGTCGTCTTCGAACAAAATGTCCATGGCTACATCTAAAATGTTTTCTCTGTTGTATGCAAATGTCGATAAAATATTATCCAATTCTGTGTGAAGTTCGTGAGTTCCTGGGATGTTGGATATTTTTAACGTTTTATGTGTGTCATAGATTTGCATCATGGTTTTTATCTGTTATTCAATAAAAAAATTACTAGATGTTCATAAAAAGAGATTTAAACTACATACTATGTTTAATTATTTATTTATATGATTTATGCAACCTATATCTATGTTTAATATTTTCTGATAAGTTAATGGATTTTGTGATTCACATGTGTATTTGAGAATGTTAATTACAATCAAAAATATTAATATTGTCAAATGTATTTTCTGAGTATTTGAATTTTTTAAACACTTGAAATATTAAATCACATGTCAGTACAGTTATAGTAATTATAATTATTTTCTTCAATTTTTAATCGGATCGCCGACAAATTATCGCCGTTGATATATAGAGCAACACACTAACATCGTGGATGGTATACAATGTAACCCATGACACGCTATCACAGTCGGTATATTTCCAAAAATTCGTAAAAAGTTATATTACAAACATGATTAGTTTGTATTATTTAGCTTGTTTGCTTATTTAAAATAAATATAAATAGTAATTAACTTTTATGTGATAATTTTAAATCAGTGAATAACATTGTGACTATGATATGAGTTATAATTATGTATAGTATAATGGTTCATATTATGTTCCCTAAAGTCGGCACATTATATTTGTTTGGTGAAAGTCAACACGTGTCCCTTCGTATACTATTAGTTCATGGCTCGTTGCAGTTTTCGCAGTAGTACTTTAATCTATTTTCACGGTTATTATCATTATATCATTATGGATCTGAAACTTAAACTCAAATGTAAGAAAATAGGTATTATAACAAATTGGTTGAAGTGTAGAGGTGTAATAGTCATTTTAAATTAATAGTGTCAGTGGAAATCGGAATCGCCGGTAGACGATATTGATCACTTCAAAAGGTTGCTCGTTGTAGTCTGATTAGCTGATAACAATATTATTTGATCATAAAAATGTATTAACCAAACATAATAACAATTTTAAAATTTACTTTATCAGCTATGGATACCATTGCTATAACTATTTAATATTTTGTTATAGACACAAGTATTTTAACGGCGATATTTTGTCGGGATGCCGTTCAATCGTGATTGGTGGTTCGTGGATCTCGACTCGATTGAAGTCTAAAGATCTATTGTAATTACTAAGCGTTATTTACTGAAATAATTTATAAATAAATACTTTATTATATGATCACATGAACGAAGAACTTGATGGGTATTAAAAAATTATACGTATATATATAGCTGAATAACCCGGCTTCACCCGTGTGTAGTTGTTACTTTCTCTATATGAAATTATCAAATCAACACACATAATTATGTTTTAAAGAAGAGAAAAAATGTATAATCAATATTCATAGTTAATCAAGTGCTAAATAGTAGTAGTAACTGAATTACAAATGAAAATAAAATAATAACAATAATATTTTCAATCTATAATTATAAATTATAATTTGTATCATTAAATTTTAAGAATAATTAAAATGACTTAAGTCAAAACCTTGTGGTTTACCACATTCAGAGTTTTATTTTGCGGTGCATAAACCTGTTAATGGTCAACACCATAAGAATATTTCGTACAAGCTTGTTAAAAAAAAACCGTTAAATTATTTAAATGCACGCTAAAAAGCCGTAACCTTTAAATACAATCTCCCTCTCCCACAGACAAATAAAAAAAAATTTGAAAAAAGTTAAATAATGTCGTCATAAAATTGGAACATACAAAACGCCTGTTCTTATATATATATACATACATTAATTTATGTGTTATACGATTTTTTAAGTGAACTATTATGAAAGTAATATGCTTTGTTAATTTTATCTGTCGTTCACTTACTTTGTCAAGTCGTTGGAAAAATAAAAAAAAATTTCCAAACGTAGTGTCATATGAAATCTGAAAACTGTCCCGGCCTTCAGCAATAATTTTATTCGACATTCTGCTGTGACATGCAATCACGTGATCTTTGAGTAACATGCATTTGTTGAGTTTTTCGACCAAAGTGGACGACGATTGTTTCCAAAAGACCACATACTCCCCATTTTGATCGCTGGTTAGATAATCGACACTGCTAGTGACTATCTGGTTTAAGCAAGTCAACAGTACTTTCGTCATGTAGCGGCTGCCAAACGTGTAAGGGGAAAATTCCTGAGCCATCGGCAAAATGTCGAAAATCGAAACGACGGCCAATTTCAATTTATTAATGTCTTTCGTGTACAAATCGTCAAAATACGGTTCGAAGAGGTTTAAGTATTTAAGCTTTTCTTCTATCAACTGGCTGAGACGTTGAAATTGCTGTCTCACGGTCTCCCAACTCTGTATTCAAGACGTTATAAACGTAGATTACAAACATTTATACGAAAACACTTATACACCGGTCAAACAGAGACAAATTTATTGACGCGGCCGTTTGGGCGCGAGGACATATTATGGGCGCAAAAAATAAAAAAAATTACCACTGTAATAATTCAATGTGATTTTTTTATAATCAATATATTTCAATCGAATTTATAATTTAAATTGATATTTTTAACGCCAATTTTTTTTTAAGAGAGCCAGAACTTAGCTCATCAAATGTATATATATATATATATATATATATGACCATTTTCTTTAAAAACTAATTGATTTCGGTTAGATTTCATTCAAGTCATAATCTAATATATAACACACACACACACACACACACACACACACACACACACACACACACACACACACACACACACACACACACACACACACACACACACACACACACACACATATAGTAGAACCTACCTCAATTATCCGGGGTAATGGTGGGAGGGATCATACGGATAAACGAAAACCACGGTTAATCTAGAATTTTTATTCAACGAATGAAGTATGTGAAAATGAACAATTTTATAAACTTGTATACACATATGTGTGTACATTGTTATATTATAAAGTTATTAGGACTTGAAATAAGAACTAATCAGTCTTTGTTTTTTTGCGTTTCAAAATTATTTGTCTTCCCTCACTTCTAATTTTTCTTAAATTCTTCTGAAATTCATAAAATCTTCTCGAAATAGTGAGCACGGTTAATCGTAAACACGGATATCGAGGCACGTATATATATATATTATATATGTATATATATATGAAAAACGAAAAAACACGAAACTACTGTTTTCGATCAACTAAATAATATGTCATAGAAGAAGTTTAGTGGCATTCGGTTGGTTTAATCGATTTATATAACGTCAGATAATTTCTATCTACATAACATTGTATTGTTGAATACAAAATTTTACATAAATAATTTGTCATTATAATAAAAAAATTTGAATTTTTTTTTTTTTACGTCCTAATGTCTTTGCGTCCAATCGGCCGCTCCCATTTGTCGTAGATCGTACACCGGCATACCATAGGTGTGCGCAGGGAGTCGGGGTGCTGCTGGGTGTGCCTGGACACTTATTGACATGATGGCATTGTGCGTTGGGCCCCCGAAAGTCAAGCTCCCGATTCAAAGGGCCGGACGTACCCAACATATTTCATGTGATTAATATTTGCAATTTCCTTCATAATTACGTGTTGAATGATTATGTGCATACAGCGCGTGGTATTACATATTATTTTAATTTCGCTTTCACGAATTTACGGTCAAAAGCCGTCGGTTAAGATAATGTGGTGGCTGCAATTCATAAACATCGATTTATTATCGATAGATAGACATCGGATCGGTAATAGATGGGATTTTCAGAATGTGATATTAAATGTGGATACTATTGGAAATATTGTCGTAAAATATTAACTACATTCTTCGTGCGGAATCACGATGTAGGTACCTGTATTTTTAATATAAGTATTCGTCGTGAACATGCATTTCTAAATACAACGGCCATCATTTTCCGTGACGATCGCAACAACGCCGGGTATATATTTTCGTGGTTTAATTTAAATTTAAAATCATATGAGCGCTAATAAATGTACACGGGTGTGCGAGTAAATATTCACTTTTATAAGGTCCGAGTTGGTCCGGTACAAGGAAGATTCTGCAAATCTGGCGACCATCCCTTTGAACAGAACGGACACTTTGCTCAACCTTATAAACTTTTTCCTCTGAAACGATACCCCGGTGGCGGGTCCGTACAACACTGGTTGCTGTTTTTCCAGCTTAAAACTTTTGAGCATCTACACAATAACGAAATAAACGTAATGTACGTCTATTGACGTTTTTCGATTAATACATTTGGCTATTTAGCATTAGGCATTATTATACGAGTAACGTGATGTACGTGTGCGTGTGCGCTTCGCACATCAAACACACTTTTCGACTTATACGTCGCACTGATCAGATTGTATATAAAACGTGTTCGAGGAAAAAATATGAAACCTTAATTATTAAGTATTATACTTAGCGACCTTTTTTTATTCGTAAATTTGAATAACTTACCTAATTAAAATAAATTTAAAAAAAAAATGAAACAAAAAAGTAATTACATGTAAAAAAAAAAAAAAAAAACACTAAAACCGATACGTTCTCGTTTCACTCAGAATCTAAAAATTTTATACTGATTTTTCAACGTACACGAGTAATTATTTTTTGTTGACTTCGTCGTTTTAATTACTCTTTATGCCTTAATGGTTTAAAGACAAGAAACTTTTGACATTTCTCCATGTGTAGAGTTCAATTTCGGGATTTATATTTTATTTTTTTACTTTTGTTTCAGAACCACTTGCGCTATATAGTTATGGGTTGACAACAGTGTTTCTTTCAGGCATTTTGTTCCGGGGGGGGCATCACAGCGTTTCGAGGGCGCAATATGTATGAAATATAATACAATTAAAAACAATTTTGATCTAATCATTTTGTTGAAAATGCATTATTTTAATATTTTAAATCATGTTTTATACAACTTTTATACTACTCGTTAACTAGAAATTTATTTGATCCAAATTAAAACAATATTGTAAACAAAGATACCTAAGGACATTTGTTAGAATATAAAATTAATACCATATAAATATTTTTTAAATTATTCTTATACGGCGAGTTTTCTCCCAAGCATACAAGTCTACTACATCATCCAGAAATTTGTTAATAGGAATCTCAGGTCTCTAAATATTTATCATCATACAATGCAACAAGGTCTCTGGTAGTATCCTATTTCTGGTTTTCGTCAGAATGCTATTCATAGTACTAAAAGACCTTTCGGCCGAAGCTGTTGTTACTGGAATGACTAGAAGTATTTCACATAGTTTTTTCAATTCAAAATAACCCACGTCAGCTTCTAAGATTTATATCAATGGAGTTTCATCTTTCTTATAGGTTCCACTATCAAGCATTGATTTAACAAAAAAGTTAAAAGATCGAAAGTCCTCGAGTGCAGCTTCACCATCGAGCATGGGGAAATTACTACAAAACTTTATAATTTCACTTTCCTGTACATTAATTAAAGATTGATAATTTTCAAAGTGACTAGCAAATATCATTATATTTGTCGATTTGTTGTTAAATCTGTTTTAAATTTCTTCAACTACGCTTACACAATATTGTTTCATGAAATTGAATGTTTTTTTTTCAAATCTTCATAAATAATCAAACAAATTTCAGGTTCAAAATTTTCTTAAATTCCAAAACGAATTTTTTTTTTTTGTAAGTCACTATTAACGTCTCTACACTGCTATTCAATGTCTTGTAAGTGTAATTTCGTTGAAGTTATCAGGGGAATAACTTTGGAGAGAACCAAGCCTTTCTTTTGTAAAGTTGTGCTGAGGTAATACAATGCTCCAAGGATTTCATTCATTACATAACAGGTGATAAAGAAGCTCTCATTTCTAATTTCTAGTAAAATACTCCCTGATAGTGATGCAAGATCTGCACCTTCCTTGTGAATGTGCTCACAAGCCATCACAATTGACTTCATGTTTCTGAAAACAACATTCACAATCCTATAACGAAACAACCATCTCACTTCAATACATTCTGGAATCTTTGAAATTGGATCATTAATTATGGGTGATTTACTAAACAATTTGTAAATACCTTTTAAAACATGGAAAATTTTTTTTATTTTTTGGTTTTTATTTCTGCAGGAAGCTGCTGCAAGGGACAAGATAATATGTACTCTACGCAGTGTATGTAGAGAATGTCTTTGTTGTTCTTCAGTTAGGCCGCGTTCACATTGGCGAGCGACGAGCGACAGCGACGGGCGACAAGCGACGGGTGACGAGCGACGAGCGACAAATGTGTTTATATTCATGAGCGATTCGCTTTCGCGATTTATAACATTAAAATACAAAAATACAAAAATATTTTACCATTTACTAAAATGTCACCAACTAAAGCAGTTCAGCTTGCCATACTATTAGAAAACCCAATGCTACATAGACACTATTTAAATAAAAAAAAAAAAACGTCAAGCAGTTCATAAAATGAACCAGTGTCGTGGTACTTACGGTGAATTCCACCACGTGTATAATGATTTACGTCAACATCCAGATCGTTTTTTTAAGATTTTAAGAATGTCTGTTAAAATATAGTTAATTAGATATAGCTTATACGACTTTTCATTGATTTTAATATGAACAACAATTGAGCACTTTGTTCAGATATAACTTATATATGTTAATATTTCAAAAAAAATATTTTATTTCATAATAACTTATACTAAATTATATTAAACTATTAAACTGCATTGCAGTATGCGGAAATGTATTATATATTCACCATTAATTAAAATAATAAGAAATTATTTAAAAAATATCTGATGTATAATATCATATTTTATAGAATGTAATTTTAGATTTCATTAAATCTATTAAATCAAAAATCTTGTGAAAATATAATTGATAATTATATATTAATATAAAAAATATGACATCGCTCAGGAATGATAAAATATTAAACATGTTTAATACCAATCGTATCGCTCAGGAATCGCTCGTCGCAATCGCGACCAATATGAACACCTCAATATTAAACTGTGTTTTTAATATTTCACGCATCGCTCGTCGCCCGTCGCTGTCGCTCGTCGCTCGCCAATGTGAACGCGGCCTAATGAATGTTGATAAAATGAGCATATCGAGACTAGTGGTACAACAGTAAATATATTTTGAAGATGTACATATTATAATTATTAATACGATGAGCATCTATAAATAGATAAAAACACCGACTGCCTGGTAGTGCGATTACATCTATAATATTATATATATATATTTATATTTTATGGTTACTTATTACAGTAAAATACTTATATACTAATTTATATTATTCCTTTGATACCTAATGATTTTGATTTAAATTTTTACAAAAATAATGTGTAATATGGTATGATAGTTCGTAATCACGTATGAGAAAAAACTAACATTTTTTTTACGACACAAATAACGATTAAACGAGCCGAAAACTCTTGTTTTCTTAGATTTTGTTCGGGAGTGGGGCAGTATATTGCTTCGGGGGGAGGGGGGGCATAGTCCCCCCGGAGACATGCCTCAAATAAACACTGGCTGACAATCACAACTTGCGATCAAATAAAATATGTATGATAAATAAATTACACGGGTGCCGTAATTCAAAATAACGTCAAACGAGGCTAAAAGTAGATACATTAGTGTTGAAATTTTGATTTTAAATTTAACGTAGGAAAGTATTCTTATTATTTGTTTCTAATGATTTTTTTTTCAAGTATTTAAGTGATTATTTATTAGGTGTGAGAAAAAAGCAATGTTACATCAAGACCAAATGTAATTTTGATTACCAAACATTTACTTAGATTTTCTATAAGAATTGCCACATAACTATTATCTAATTTTGTGATAATATGTCCATTGTGAACATATTTCCTAATATTTTACTAGTATCTAGTTTCAGTATTTTTAAGGTACAACATTTTTTTTAAGGTATCAATTTAAAAAATAAAAATTAACAATTAAAAGGTCAAACAATGACTTCTGAATTTGAGCCCAATTTTGAATTTGAAGATACTAAACCCTGTCCCTCTTCCTCTTTATAAATATCTGTGTTAATATTAGGTATGATTTGATATGCCCCGTATTTAAAAAAAAATATCCTACATTTGGATCATAGTATGTATTTATGATCGTTTCGAACTGTTACAAACCATCTGGTTGTTGACAAGAATACTAAACGCTGTCGTTGAACGGCTACAAAAACAAGTGGGTCGTCAAAAAAGTCGTGAAACAGATTCTTACTTTAAGGAAAGAGTCTATCCAACTTTTTATCATTTTTTCAGAATTTTCAACAAACTCTTGTGTTTTCGACAGTAAGGTCATGTCCGCGTCAGCCGAAACTTTCAAATTTTCAAAATATATTTCCGGCGTTTTGAACTCGACTTCGGCAGAAACACTATTGACCAATTCTACGAAGTAACGCGTTTAACACATAACCCGATTACAACTCAGCAGACTCGACGATACTAACCGGAAATGAACGTTGCGAAATTCGCTGTGCTTTTGACGAATGAACTTTCCAGATTAAGCGCATTCTCTTGTTTGGCAATTATTTTCGCATAGATTTCCAGTTCTTTACTCAAGACTACGAAGTCCGTATCTGCCATGTTCAATGAAACCTTATGACTTATTCAAGTGGAAAAGTCAAAAACTATATCACGTGCACATCATTTATCGTCACGATTCTTTAATAATCACCAATAATTAACAATAAAATCAATAATTTTATACCTATACAGAGATCTTTACCGTAAAATATATTATTGTGTATGAAAAAAAAATATGAAAAACTAATTCGTTTCTATAGATACACATATTACTCAACTACTACAATAAATGTACCCGCGCGCAACGACGTATATCTCAAAAACACGATTTCGCATGCTTGCATGATTATGTGTGAGTGAGTGAGTGTGTGTGTGTGTGTGTGTGTGTGTGTGTGTGTGTGTGTGTGTGTGTGTGTGCGTGCGTGCGTGCGTGCGTGCGTGCGTGCGTGCGTGCGTGCGTGTGTGTGTGTGTGTGTGTGTGTGTGTGTGTGTGTGTGTGTGTGTGTGTGTGTGTGTGTGTGTGTGTGTGTGTGTGTGTGTAGCCTTTATTATGAGTACAAAAACTCTGAATGAACTGTATGATCATGAGCGGGTGTGAACACAACGATAAGGATATACAGAAGAGTATAACGATAATAAACACAATGTATTGCAGTGAATAGGTAGTAAATGTTGAATATTAAATAATAATATTGTTTATAATGTCATACCCATACGAATATAATCATAAAAGAACAAATCGCACGGCTTTCTAAAATTGTTGTTCCAATATATCGTTTCGATGTAAATCTCGTCCCGAATATTTTTGGGGCGTACCTTACGTTTATCACGCCCAGGATTTTTAGGAGTTAAATTTTACTGCAACACTATCATTCAACATGATTAATTTTTTTAAACTTTTGAAAACGAAATATATATCCATTATCCACCAATGAGTTCTAATGTTTTATTTTTTTTTTCAACATGCACTACATTTATATTTAATTTATACGATATGCCAATCAGTCAGCAAACAGCATACGGGCGCGCGCGCGTGTGTTTGTATGTGTGTACGTGTGTATGTGTATGTGTAGTGTATGTTTGTGTGTTTATTGTTACTTGTACATACTAGCATATCATTTTTTTTTTTTATTTTTAACTGTTAACAAATTTTGGACATCTTCCATGACAAAACTATTGGTACGTTCCTAATAAAGGCCTCACACCCCCTACATAAACTTTAATAACGATCATGAGTTTCATGATAAAAATCATCAATAACTGGCGATTCTGTAAAAAGTATAAATATAATAGATATAATGTGTGTATATATAATATGACAGATACAACATAGAAACACATTACGTACTTACATCTTATTTTATTTATTTTTTGAATTTTATTAATATTAACATTTAATTCACCACTTATCACTAAACGCACACACAAAATGTATTATAATTTTTAATTATTGAGTTTTAACACTTGTTATTTAATTGATATAATTATTTTTGAAATCAATGTAGAAATTACAATTAAAATTATTTTTCTGAAAATTTGATTAATTTTGAACGATTATTGCTGTTGACTCGATTGTATTTACAACAAATACATCCATCAATGTTAATTCGGACTAATAGAATGGAAAGTAGGTACCTCATTTATTTCTATGTGAGGAAAGAAAAATTAATTATATTCCTTAGAGCAGTACATTTGAGATTTGGGATTTTTAACATCTGGGATAACATTTAGGATTTTCAAATTACATTTTATTTCCAAAACTAATAATAAAAAAAAAATTTCTTCTTACTAACCAACGAACTTAAAACGTTAACTAATTAAAATCAATGCTACAAAACGATAAAAATAGATGTGAAATTTCATTATTTAAGCAACCGCAAATTCATTATTTTTGAAAGCGATTAAAAAAAAAAAAAACCTGAGTTATATTACACTTCTCGCTCAAACTTTTAAAATATTTGCTATCGAATAATTCATAAATTATAATCGTTATTCATTTGTATTATTATAGGATTATTATATGATTTGTATTATTATATTATATGA
The DNA here is from genome assembly GCA_027580255.1 of Therioaphis trifolii. Classification (NCBI taxonomy): domain Eukaryota; kingdom Metazoa; phylum Arthropoda; class Insecta; order Hemiptera; family Aphididae; genus Therioaphis; species Therioaphis trifolii. The sequence continues at coordinate 42,535,733 of CM050405.1, forward strand.
TATTGCAATTTATTCATAATACAACATAACTCAGCTTAAACGTTACAATTACAATATAACACGAACGCTACGCACAATAAGATATCTTTGTTATGTTTTGCATTATAATTTTCACGATTGGTAAAAAAAAAAGCTATGTTTGCACATTATTTAGCACATTTTCAGGAATTTATACATGGTTTTGAGATGAATCGTCGGGGTTGAAACGAATGACTTACAGTAGAACCCTTCTAGTCCGTCACGTTTGGGACTGGTCGGAACGCGAAAAAGGTCGGATAATCAGAAAATACAGAACGATTGTATTTTATTTTAGAAATATTTACATTACTTAGAAAAAATTCTGTTATAGATTTTTGCTGACGCACACTGTCATAAAGAAAAAAAACATGCACTATGGCAGAAACGACACGAGAAAGGTGTAAATTACTAAAACGGACAAGCGATAAGGGACATATTAAACTGGCGGTTGATTTTATATATTAGTGATGGAATAAATCGAGAGAAATTACTCGAAATATTCGATTGTTAGTTTTCATCGATTATTTCGATTATTTTGAAAGTTCTCGAGTGATTCTCTCGGTATCAAAATCGGCTGAAATAATCGAGTGATAAAATTACTCGACGAGTGATTCTTTCGAAATTAAATCGACTGACGTCTAAATTATAAAACAATTGAATTAAAATTCGTAATTACCAGATTATTAATTTATAATAATATAATGAGTCAATGAGATTTATATTTAATAATATCTATCCTATTCGATTAAATTTTGCACACTTCTCGCTCAAACTTTTGAAATATTTGTTATCGAATAATTCATCAATCATACTTGTTATTCATTTGTATTATTATTATATTATATAATTCAGTACATCAAAATACATTATTTCTATTCGGTTTTTTTTTTATATTTTATGATTTTAATCTCTCGAAATGAAACATAAGTGTACAACATATTGTATTGACACTTTTAACTGTAAATAGTACGGAGAAGGAGAACTAACATATTATGTCAATTGATATTTCGTTATATTATTTATATTTTATACAAATTATACACTATATATTTATTAATAAATCATTAATTTATATTTACAGTCTATAAATGTAGGTATTCCACATTATATGTATATATGACAATATAATTTTTAAATAGATTTTTAAATTTGTTTTAAATTCTGGTTGCTTATTCACAAGTTAAGTTGTTTTACAAGTCGTACAATTTTTTTTTTTTATTGGGTTGCCTACTCACGCCCCTTAAAAGAGATATATGCGGTCCAAAATTCTACGGTCCAGATTTATACGGTCCAGGTTATTACGAGGTCCAGATATATATGTCAAATAGGTGATATTAATTAATTAAATAGCTAATTGTCTAGCGAGTATTAAATAATGTGAGTTGTACCGAGTGTCGAGAACTGGTGTAATGAAATACTGTCGAGTGTAATGAACTGAGTGTAATGAAATACTAAATCGACCGAGCGGTTTTTTCGAATGAATCTCTCGATTGTTATAACCTATCCTTTACTAACTTCTCGATTATGGAAATCACTCGATTGTTCCAATCACTAATATTTACTATAATTTGGAAAATCCGAATGTATGTTTTGAATCGATAATGCATACTACGGTCGGATCAACCGGAGTGGCGTACCGGCCGTGGGCGGGTGAGAGGGGCTCTACTGTGGTACATACACTTGCCGGCATACCGCGTACGTGATGGTCGCGTCGAGTCAAACGAAACAATACAATTATTAACCCTTAACTGGTATCCTTATTTGTATTTACGTAACTGGTATTGTCGGGTCAAAAATGACCCGAAATTTGAATAACTATGTTATTCAATTTCTTTTTTTTTTTTATTTTTATTTATTTTTTGTTATATTCTATGAATTGAAATGAATATTTTTTTATCTAATTACATTTTTTTTTTCATAAAATATAAGTGTTTTATACAAATTTATTTTAATCTTGCAAAATTGCATGATTATTAATACATTTTGAATAAATTAATTTAAAAAATATATTTACATTCAAATTTGAATTACCCATTGGTTTTTAGTTAAGTTTAGATACAATAACAACAAAATAAAATAAAATTTAGAACTTAAAACCTTTTTTTATATAAAATTACAAACACTTATTGTATCTCTCAGGACGTTTTTTTATGTAACTACAAACAATTAATTTTAAAGTTTAGGTATTAGTTTATTATTTAAGACTTGACTTTTTTGTATGAAATATATTTTAAATGTTAGTTAATTAATAAAATTCAAATAAAAAAAAAAAATATATATATATATTTGGAAAGTTCCTTACATTTTAAAATAAAAATAAAATACGGTCCAAATATATACGGTCCAGATTAATACAGTCCAGATATGTACATTCCAGATTATACGGTCCAGATAAATACGGTCCAGATTTTAAGATTCCAAGTTTATACGCGCTCCCCCCGAAACCTTCATAAATAGCTTTTTTGAACGAAATACTTAATAATTGTTGATAACGAAAGACGTAATACGTTGTTTGAAGTATTATGATAAAATACAATGCATTCTACAACAAAAAAAAGCGCGATTTATGGTAGAAAAGTTAAAAACAAAATGTCATGGGTCTTTTTTGACCCGACGATACCAGTTAAGGGCTAATTATAATATTTTTTTTTTCAATTCATTTTTATTTTACATTAAAATACGTATAGCGATTTGTACGACCTCGTTACACGGAACGCACGCGGCCGTTCAGTTAGATTTGCACCGTTGTTGTTCGTATCTGATGCACATGCCCAGGTTGTCCTCGGGGTTTTCTTCCCTGTCGCCCGGTCCGAATTGTACTCTCAACTCGAAAGGCGTAGTGCTGCCTGTAATAAAACGAGCAATGAACGCGTGAACGTACCGGGGGTCCATTCTTGAAATCATTCGGATCGGATCCGTATAGGGATGTGTAAAAAATCACGTCGCCGTTACTTTGTCACCGCGACAAGTGTGTCACTACTTGTCGCTGCGCCACAATAGTTGTCTTCATGGTGACATGGTGACTTATGGTTACAACTTACAATGTTATAAATGTATAATGTTGACGACAATGTAATATAGTAATATCACAGAATAGATTAAATACTTTGATAACGTCACCAGAAATTTGTCACTGGCGACTAAAATTACGGTGATAGATTAAAAGGTTGGTGACTGTTGTCAGTTGTCACTGTTCCTCTGGTGACTTTAAAGGTGACAAAAGTAACTTATAAGTTCATTGAGTAAATTGAGTGATTTAATTGGTGACAAGTCACCATTAAAAGTCGCCGTGACATATTAGTCGCTGTCACCACTGTCACCAGTGACAATATTTTGTCACTTTTACCACATCTAGATCCGTATACGAACAATTCACACGATAGATTTCCGTGTACGGATGAAAAATAGTATTCTTGGAATAAAAAAAACTATCCGTATACGAAAAACTTTCCACTTACACGGAAATCTGTCCGAATGGTTTATTATATCGTATGAATTAGGTTGGTAACACTACTAAAATATACAATCTCATTGTTTATTTTAACGCAACAAACCAAAACGCGGGCAACAACTGATTTTTTATTATTTAAAATAAAGTTGTTGTATTGTAATAATTTTCCATCGTAATTAATAAATAACTATTAAGTATATTAAACATACAAATCTAAATCGTCCATGTTTTAAGTTAAAATTTAAAATATAAGTGCGCGAGAATCACGGTGTTCATCAAAGGCGAGTCACAAGTTAAATGAAAACATCAAAATAAGACACGAGTAGGTATACCTACGTAACCAACGATAATTATTCGATAATCAGTATGTCACAAATAATAATGCACGTCGCACGATAAAGTTATTGTTCAAATTACCTGTGGAAATACAAAATACAAATGTATTTATATGCTTGTATCCTATTTTTAACTTTTCATTGATTGAGTCTTAGGGTACTGTCACACTACGACGTTACGCCGTACGGTTCAACCGTCGAAGTCAAAACCGTCCGGTCTTACCCGTGTCACACTACAACGGTTTTAATGCTAATTTTGTCCATAAAGTGTTTTATGAATATCTGTAAAGATAATTTCTGGTCAGTAGATGCTCAGTAGTCAGTTCAGTGAAGACTGTGTTCTTGAAGTGACTTGTGTGCTGTTTAGTGTTGGAAATTAAAAAATATATTTTGTGTCTAATTTTATAATAATTATTATAAAATATTATATATGTGAGTATTCTTTTTTTTAAGCGTAGTTAAATTGTATATTAATTAAAGTGAAAACATATTTTTTTAAGAAATGGATCACCAAAAAACTTTAAAAGTTTTAGCTGTGGCTGAAGCATTTGGCTTATTAAACCCGCCCAGGAAAACAAAAAACAAACTCACAAAAAAAATTATAAAGTCCACTACCGGACGTCTTTGCCGTTGCAGTGTGACACAAATGATAAGAAACAATGTGTTTACAAAACCGACGGTGTGGCGGCAGTGCCGTGAAACCGTGACACGCAACGGTTTCTAGAGTCGCCGTCCGTTCATCGACGGCGCTACCGTACAAATGAGACACGACACGTAAAAACCTATGTGTTCTTGATGAACGGCAGAGACGTACGGCGTAACCGTCGTAGTATGACAGTACCCTTAGTATATATTTTATTTTTAACTCTACACTCGACAACTCTCTGTGTAGAGTTCGGTGATTTTAATTAATGACAGTATATTTATCGCAAGTCTTTTATTACCTACGTACTTTCCCTCGGTAATTTTTGGTTTAGCAATAATATTTTTAACTATGATACAATTAATTATCCGATTTAAATTGTGTTTATATATTAAATATCTGTCTCAATGTTTAATGTTGAAACTTTAAACTTTATAAACATTACAAGATAGGTAGGTATGTACAATATTATTCGGATAAAAAATGTATTATTTATTAACATCAGCTAAAATATTGTCAAAAACCACGGTTATTGATTTGTTTTATCAATTATTTTGTTACTTTCCTATATTTTAATTTGCTGTACTTACATAATTAATGAAAAAAATAATCAATTATTTTTATAGTTAATACGCAGTTATAGTAATCATATATTAATTAATGTGGTTTAATTAACGACAACAATAGGATAGTAACATGATAATGTGTTTATTTGTATACGGAAATACGTTTCCGAATGCCATACCCCCATTCGGATGAATCGATCGGAACTTTTCCACATAACCGAACCCATCCATACACGGAAAAATTTCAAGAATACGTATTTTTTGGATCATGTGGAAATCCGTGAAACTACGGTTTTCGTATACGGATCCGATCCGAATGATTTCAAGAATAGACCCCTAGATATGAATGCGAGTCCACGGAAGTTATCGTGCACGTCACGTGGGGAGGATTCACAAGGGAGGATTACCCCGATCGTTTTCCCGCGTCGATGAATAAATAACAACCATGTGCACAACGATAATCAAAATTGAATGTATTTGTATTTGTATTTTTTTTTTTTTTTTTGAGATGACATCAAACATGTATTGTGTGTGTTGAAAATGTATTAATCAACATTTGAATTGATTAAATATAAAGTAAAATTCGCTTATAACAATCTTTAAGGGACCTAGAGAATCGTATCGTTATATCCGAATTTAGTTATATCCGGATTCCAAAAAGAAAACTAGATTTTTCGGAAAATAGATTTATTAAATAGATTTCTGTGTCATTTATTATAATTAGGGATCGGAAGTTGTATGCGTCACATATTGTTGAATATGCTCTCAATTTATAGCAGACCAAACTAGAAATCCGGGCTACACTATCCTGAATTTAAAAATTAAAAATTAAAATTGCATATTTTGCATATTTGGTCAATTTTAGGGAAAAAGTGCATATTTTGTTGATTTTAATATGCACATTATGCATATTTAATCATTTGTAAAAAAAAATTGTTTTTTTTTATTTCAGAACCTGTATGTTTCAATTAATATTGGAAATAAAACTCAAAATTATCAAATAGAAAGCATTGGTGGTTCAATGCAATAATTTAACAGGTATTATAGAACATATTGTATTTTTTTCGTAATTTCAAAAATGCTGAAAAAAAAATTTTATATTTTACTTTCAACTCAATAAGATGTTAGAAATGCCAACCACTTATTCATTTTTGTCACTTATAAATTGTTTTTTGTATATTATTAATTTATTAACAACATAAGTGGTATTTTTTTAAAATTTTTTTTTTTTGGTATTAAGAATAATTTTTTTGCATATTCATTAAATATTTTTGCATATTATGACTTTGATGAGTCACTTACATATTTTTCTGGTATAAAATAAAAATAAAAATTAGATTAGTGTAATAAATGTATATTTTATGCATTTATACATTCTATGAAAGTTGAAATTATCATATCATATTATATTTTACGTTTGTATTGCTTTGATAATTATTTTCGTATATTTTGGGATTTTGGAGGAATAAAAAGTTACGTATATGAGGCATACAGTGAATACGAAAAAAAAAATCAATAATACTTTCATTATTTCCCAGCCTTTAACTTTTTATATACCTAGTAAATATATCGGAATACTAAATAATAAAAATACACACAAATTTAAACTATAATAACATTTACAGTTAGAAGAATACCGATGAAGTAGAATAGCTTAAAAATTATTTAGTCGCATGCATGTCATCGATTTTGATGCGCCAAGTTTTGATTTTTATACGAAAATGTCGGTTTGTATGACTAATAAATCACAGGATTATTACTTGAACTGCGTTGTGGTAACAAGTTGAGATATATCAACGTTCACATTAAAATATATATTCTTTTATCTTAAATCATATAATCGCATATCATATTGCATATTATGCTATTTCATGCCGATTATTAAAGTGACGAAAAAAAAACCCCCATAAAGAGTTTAATATAAAACAGATAAATATATATATACACATATTAAATATATACACTCACTCTCGATACGGCATGGCTCATCCATGTGCGCGCAAATGTTGTTTCCGCAGTGCAGTAGATCGCAAATGTCCGATTCTTCGAATTGCTGTGTTAGGCAAAAAATACACGAGCATTATAAACCGTAAGTATTCGAGTATACAACGTATTTATTATTAGGCTTCGGTACTTGTGGCATTTACGTGTTCGTTATTCATTAATAATGGGTAGACAAATCAAAGTGAGAAATGTATTTATATTTATATTTATATTATATATGTATAACTAACTGAAATACAAACATTTTGACTGCACACTTTGACGCTTTTTAAGCAAAACGTATATTTGACAAACTTTGAAAATTTAACTGTTATTTTTAGCACATTTTACGCATTTTGAGGTTTTATACGAAAAACACGTGAATATATTTCAAAGGTTAAAATTATTTATTTTGCTTCCAGTGATGCGTCAATCAATATAAATATAAAACAAGCCATCTTAAGTATATATTTTTCAGTTCATTGGTAATTTTTGAAAAAACTAAATCTTTTTTAAAATTACACATAGGAAGAGAAAGTAATAATTGAGTAGAATCATATTAATACTATTGTAGTAAAAACTTATTATAAAAAAATATATTTATACATAAAATTAATGAAATTGTCAAAACTTAAAACGTACTTAATAAATCAAATTAAAATGCTGCCATTCGAAAAATCCAGTCTCATATTTTTGCACGATATACGAGTATTTCGGTTATGTTAAGTCACTGTACATGTATATGTCCTACAATTGTTTGTGCAAGAAGTCGTGAAACCTAGTTATTATCTTCATACCGATATCAGTAAATAAACGGACATATCTCTAGATTCATTCAATCGATATTTTACCAAGGATTTATACATGGAGAATATTAATTTGTATCAAATGTATACAGATTGTAAATATATTGTTGTTTAAAAAAAAAAAATCTTAGCTCTATCGGTTGGTCGTCTTTCTGATTTCATCTATGTTTAATTAATTCGGACAACTATCATGATTAAACCTAAATAATAGTATTTCTTGTTTATTTATTTATTTATTTTTTTTCTGAAAGCATAATTATTAATCATTTACTTAATTAACAAAAATAACTCATACTATTAACACTGCCCGTTACGAACACAGACTTGAGTTTCTCAACTTCCTGAAAATTTCAAATGTTGTGCCAACGGAATATATTATCGTTCCTTTCCACGAAATATTTATGATATTTTGAATTTTTATGATGTATCTGATATTCTGATATCATGTATCAATATATAGAACTTGCTTTTGCTATGAATTAATAATATCGAACCTTATAGTTAAAGAGACATACTCGTCATTTAGATAAATGTTCATGAACACAAAAAATGTTTTAAAAATATAATGTTTTATGTATTACAATGAAAACTTTCAGAACAAAAACGACGCACCTCCAATGAAATAGTCACCTAAAACTTTTAATCATCTTTATAGTTTATTTTCTTTAATTTTTGTTTTTTTGAATGTAAAATGACATTTAGGCCAAATGTGTCACTTACGGCCCTTTACTAATTAATGCAAAAAATATTTGTTTATCACACCAGTGATTACGTAAATAGAGTATTTTGAGACACTCACCAGTCGAGGCTCCTCGAAATCGCACGGTATCGAAACTCGGTCATCGCATCTCTGGAACACAACATTTGACCTGGACTGATTTCCGTCACCGATAGAATTGCTGCTTCCCGATCCTTCGTATTCGAATTCTACGCAAAACGTGTAAAATAATTACAGTTTTCGGTACGAAATTTTTTGGCACTGTGCTGACCGCACTTACCGTAATTGACGGGCGGTCCGAGTTTAAACGAATTCTCGTCACAAGGCTCATAGACAATCGAACACATACCTTTAATATGTATTCAAATTTCAATACCATATTACCATAAATACAATATTGACACGTATTAATAGGGTTTTAAAATTCCATAAAGTTTATTTTCTTGACACATTTCGTGAATTATTTCATTTGAGTAAAATTAATAAAACTAATGAATACCTATTTAAAACATTTTTCTTAAAGCGAGATATTATGAAAATTGAAAAGTATGTTAACACGACTATATAAGTTGTTATTTTATGTTAGATTTAAGTAGAAGAATACATAATTTAAACTATCTTAGAACTCATAATCATAGTTTATAAGCATAACTCAGTTATCGTTTAAGAACTAAAATAAAAGGTTTGATCATTAATAATTCCATATTTTAATTTATTCTTCGATGTTAATTAATTTATTAAAATGTACAATATTTTATTTTATTGAAACACTAATGCATTTGAAATAAAAATATAAATTACGAATCTCAACACGTAGAAATATAGTTAGTAAAAAAAAAAATAGAAAATTTGCATAGAGAAACGTAATTTGTTGGTATCATGAAGTATTAAATAATACTTCATAATTTTTTTATGATTTATTCTTTCTATAGATTTTAATTATATTACAATTATTATATTCTACAATGAATGTTTTCATAATTATTTAAAAATAAACATGTAAACTTATTTATTTTTTTACAATATTTGGTATTGTTATATTTTACTTGAATTGTTGAGTGATTATGTAAAAATATAAACTTATTCGTTAACTTATTAAAGGTACTTAGTATTGTTACTTATCAATTATCACTCACTTTTAAGTCATTACATTTGTATTTTATTTTTAATAAGTAATAAAGTAAATTATTTTTATTTAAATGTCTAGTATAATTTTTTTTTTCTTTATAAAGTTGTGCTTTTTTTTGTACAGTCATTTCCCTTTATTTTTTTCTCAACATTTTAGCTGGAATTCCTTAACCCTAAATAAATAACAATAATAATTTGTCAGTAGATTTTTCTTTTACTTCTTTCCCATCTTATCGTAGATATTTCAAAACTCGATACTAAAATAAAATCAACTACATACAGTATGATAACGAGCGTAATGAAATGCTGTGTATTAAACAAATATAAATGTATAAAACACTTTTGGCGAAAACCATAAACAACGTTGTTAATGATTTACCATCAATATTGTCAATGTGTAATCTAAAATCACTTATTTATGCAGAGAATGGAAAAAAAATATTGTTCATGATTTCTTTGAAATATTTCAAGAATAGTGAAATTTCTATTTTGAAATATTTCAAATGAAAAATTTCAATGGAAATATTTCAAATTTAAAACCTACATATTAATTATACATCGTATATCGTACAAATGCAATGTGAACTTTAAGGACGTCCGCCTTATTTTTTTATTCGGTACATAGCGTAAACTTTAATTTCAAAATTTGTAAATTTAAAAATAATTTAAAACATCTTTGTGGTATAAATGTTTTAAATTTAGAGTAGCAGAAGGGAGAAGTTACATTTTAATAATAAGAAGTATACATTTTCGACCACTGTTCCGTTACTATACGTTTTAAATGCTTACTTATAAGTTTAAAACATTAGTGCAAATCTAAAATTGAATATGAAAAATTTTCAAAAAAAAAAAAAAAAATTATTGTCTTTTAGCGTATACAGTTAAAAACAGATGGTCGCTGTTCCTAAGAAAAATTTAAACTTAAAAAAACTATGTAAAAGCATGGAAATATTGTTTCGTTTTACAAACTTAAATTATCGTAATAAGAAAAACACTAAACGGATTTATAACAAAAGGTTGAAATCGAGGCGTGCGTTCTTAAAAAAAAATCACTGTTTGTATACATTTGTGTAATACACGTACACTGTTCTTGTCTTATACAAATTATGTAATCTTGATCGGCTAAATGTCGGCCGTTGACCGCGAAATTCATGGTCTGCACGGTTCCCGCCGCGTTCTGAAAATACTGAAGGCACCCGAGTGGCGCCTGCTGTTCCATCTGTATTTGGGTGATCTACAACGGTAAAAACGCCATCGACGTACTTAGTAACGATTAGAGTATCAATACTAATAGTGTAGTAGACGGATGGAACTTACTTTGATCTCCCACATCCGATTGTAGTTGGCTTTCGTCAGCCGTATGTTGATCATGATGCTATCATTGTCGTCGTCCATGTCGTAGTAAACTTTAAATCAAATCGAAAATAATTTCGTTTATTGTAGTAGTTATGAAATAAACAATATTCATGGAACTCTACAATGCTATGCATGTTAAACTTCAAAAGCGCATACAATTTTTAAGTACGTTTCAAATCAATCTGAGTTTTACTCATACACACACACACACACACACACACACACACACACACACACACACACACACACACACACACCAGTAGCGGATCTGTCTTCATATTTTTGGTGAGGCGACTTATGTACCTCTCCCTCAATTTTAATTTTAATTTTAAATTAATTATGGAATACGGATAAGTATAAATAGGTAGATATTGTTGATACTTTATAAAATAGAGCGCACAATATACATATTTTACGTCAGTAAACAAATTATGTAATATATTAAATAATAATTTTATACTTATACACAGTGTATAATTTTAATTGTACAATATTGTTTTAAATAATATATATCACGATTTAATAAAACAGAAATATTTTATACAGAAAATTTAATTTCAAAAAATCAACGGTTGTCTGAAATCCTTATCGAATCCTGCTCTTCACGACTATGTCATCAATATTTCACTAATGGACAATGAAAATTGAATTTATTTTGGTTATTTGAATTTCGAATACTTAACCACTGCCGCTCATGTGACAGAATCTATTTTTAGTTTCTGAGGCTACATAAATCGTCACCTCTCAATCATCATTGCGTTCGGTTAAAATTATTTTACGTTGGTGTGTGTATGTATTTTGTGTACACACATACACACGAAGAGGCAACGTCGGCTGTCACCTCACCAATAAGTAATGATATCGCCTGTACTCAATACTGCTTTCAGTAATCGCTTCTGTAACAATATTGCCTATTCTACCGCCGCATAACCGTATACAACTATTTAAGTCGTATAACCGTATACGTTAACGTAGTTATTATTTTCTGTACCTATGCCATATTGTTTTCTATAATTGACGTTTATGTTAAATTTTACAGTAGAATTTTTCTGCAAAAATAAAAATGAATAGGATTTAAATGATTCAAAATATTGAATATCAATAGGTTTATTTTTAACACAAACACACACACACACACACACACACACACACACACACACACACACACACACAGTTATTCGATAATGTATATGACCACGGTCCACAACGTTGAATTTATCTAACCATAGTGGTAAACTGACCGCATGACACCGCCTAAAAGTTAGTGGCCACTTACCGTGTTGACCGCTGTTGAGCCCGCAAATTTTCAGTTCATTGGACATTCCGCCGGTCATGACGAACGTATCGGTCTCGCACACTCCTGTCTTTCTATTGGGCTGGGCCTAAAATCAATGTGAATATTTAAACCGCACTTCTGATTGGAAAATGACGTAATCGAACTCGTGGATCGTCGTTTAAATTAAGAGCTTGAACTCGGGGAGAGCTAGACGGGCAATAAACTGTGTTGGAGCCTATATCCTAAAATTCGCAACAACGACCGGCGACGAGTTCCTTATCGCGTCCACCTTCCTCGTCCAGTAATCGTTTGTGAATTATTATAATTAATGTCCATGTTATGTAATTTTTATCAACTTATTTTCTTTGTATACTATTATTTTTGTATTATTCTATCGCGATTTATACCTATACGGCCAACGATCAATTATTATTTATATTATCATTACCATTTTAATTACGTGAATTTTTTCTCGCCTCTGTCGTTCTGTGTCGTTCATTGCGAACACACCTTTTTTTTGTCGTTATTTATTTTTCTAGTTCGCCACCGTTCATTGTGAACAAGTGCTTCGTTCTTATATATATATATATATATATATATATATATATATATATATATATATATATATATATACTTTTTATCGCGTCGATTGGCATTTACCGCGATCATTGTATTTTTTTTTCTGTTGTCAATATTGGACACAACTGTTGAGTTTTCATTATACACATTATTATTATTAATATTGTTTTCATTACACTAATAAACCGCTACGGCGAATATTGTTATCCGTCTCGTGTTCGTCATTCGTTACAATCACCTTCATCCCGAGGTGAGACATCATTATATATTATATTTTATTCATCGTGTGCGCCCGAGATCGGGACTGGTGCCTGTCTATTCAATCCCGCGGAAGTCCGCCAGCACCCGGCGCGGTGTGTGAGAGGCCGCCCAGGTTGACCAGAATTACCCGCCATCGTCGTTACCGTAGTTTTAAGTTGTGATTTGTGTGTTTAGTTGTAAGGTATTAGTCCAAATCTTTCTGAGCTCTGTGGTCATTGCACCAGACCGATCCGGCCACAGAGACTTCCCCCCCGTTACCTAAACTGCACTATCCTTCTTCCCATTGTATAGCCTGCATATCCCCATTCCCGTGTTTAATTTAAGTCTCTGAATCCCGTCCTTGCGTTGTCGCCGTCGTCGTTGGGCAACGCGGAGTTGTTGTGCGTGTTGAGCTGCACACTTAGTTGCCGGCGGCCACTCAGCACGGCGCTCACGCGTTTAGAGTTGTCGTGTGCGGTGCCTACCGAAAATATTGCAGGCGCATATTATTATTATTATTGTTATTATTATTCTCAATGTGAGTGGTCCCTCGATAATTTATTTTTATTTTTTATTTATTCATCCGTCTTTTCGTAAACAAACTGCGAGTTGCTAAATTATTTTTAAACTGTTTTTATTAATTTGTTATGTTTACAAATGTATTTGTTCGTCAAAAAAAATATTGAATTGAAATTTTTGAATCACAATTTTGATAATTATAAACGAATTGCTGAGAAAGACTATAGTTAGGTCGTAATTTTATAAATTACCCGATTTCTTTTGGAAAAGTGTTCCAGAATAGGAGGTACACTTTTATTTAAATACATGCATTTCGCACTCACTCTACAGTTAAGTATTTAATGATTTCAATTCAGTACATCAATCACTTATCAATGCGGTGAATTACGATTTTTTATCAAAACAGGACGACTACGTATGGTCAATAATATTGTAATTTATTCATCCGTCGATTTTCACTATTCATCAAAAAATCCATCCTGCTGTCAGACTAGTGAGCTATTAGGTACTAGCCAAGTTTCTGCAAATATTTGCTTCGCTCTGACTGATGAAGTGATGAAGTTTGCTTATTTGCTACAAACTCCCGTTTTTATACTAAATCATTACATACAATTTTCGTATAATTACTTACACCACAAATTTGACCAAATCAACGGGCACAGGTTTTTAAAATACACACACGCAATAATAATATATCATAATATGAACACACAATACTAGCTACTGTACATAGTTATCATACCAGATTGAAGTTGATAAAATCCAAACGTATTTGTCCAACGTTCTCGGACATTTTTTTGACTGTCAACGAGCACTCGCCCACGCCGTTTAAAAGCCCCGGAAATTTGGGGTTGACGAAGTACGTGATGTTGTTGTTCACTTCGGCGTCGCACGACAACGTGACTACGACAAACCACATATCGCGTATAAAACACACTAATCGTTGAAAGAACAATTAACACGCTTTTAAAATGGGCTAGTATGATTAAATATAAAATGGTCATTTTTACTGAGTACGCAATGAATATGTTCAATAGAGATTATACAAAACATAGCTCCAAAGAAGTCTCTTGAATTAGAAATAAGGTAAATTTTTCTTAGAAAAAATACTAAGGTCTTCTTAAAAAATATTGATAAAATAAGTTTTTATATTTAAACTCGGTTGTGAATTGTCCACATGGTTTTGATTTTTCGAAACGATTCAATAATATCAAACATTATTTAATAATTAATAAATATTTCTATAATTATTTTAATTTTCGATTAACGTAAAAAAAAACTAATACCAATATAATTAGTTCATTATACATAAAAATAAATGCCGATTATCAGTACCGTTATAGACATTATTAATTATTATATTTATTTTCCTTTTTCGGTAGCTTTAAAGTATTGAATATCGGTCCTCAAGAAATTGTAATGTTTTAATTTTAATTTTAATTTTTATGCTGCACAATATCATTTGGATTTGGAAAATGATTTTTAATTTAAGATACCAATAATACAATACTATTCTGTTTGATATTCTTGGTGGAAGTACCTATTTGTAATTTGATTATAATTTCAAACGATTTCGTAACATAAATATTTATCATTTATTATATAGAGTTATGAAACATCGAATACGGATTAACATTTCACCTAAACTGTGGTTAAAGGTATTAAGAATGTATTTTGTGCCACCGTGGTCATGTAATTAAAACGATTTTAATAAATTAAAATGTTTAAAGAGACATAATACTTAAAAGTTTAAAATAGCGGAGTGAAATTAGTAAGATAACCTCATACAAATTAACTATTAACCCTATAATATTTAATAAACAATATACATTTTTGGTTAAAAAAAAAAAAAATTAAACACCTATCAAAATATTAAAATAAATAAATAAATAAATAAATAAGTCAATGAATAAATATATAATGAATAATATTGTTTATGATATTTGTATGAGTTTAAGTATAAATAGTGAGCATAATACTTAAAAATCATGTAGATAAAAACTTGTAAAAATTATTTGTTATTATAATTTTATTTATTTATTTTTTTTAAACTGAGTTATTTTAATGCTTTTAAATAATATGTAAAAAAAAATAAATTATTGACTTGGATAAATACATATACATAGGTAAACTTGTACTTACGGACACAACAGACTCCGTAACCCGAGAAGCACTGGCCGTGAGGTTCTCCGTTTTGCATCTTGCACTCGTACGCGTTTAGACAGACACCTATAACGAAATTTACACGCGAAATCGCGTGCACGTCACCACGTATGATTGTTATTTGCCAGTCGAAAAAAGTGTTTGACGTCAACTCGTTATACGAGTCTAATGTATTGACTCAATATACTTTACCCGTTCTGCGGGAGCCATCCGACGGAATGCACTCTTCTGTCACCGGCACCGGGAAAAAGTTCAACACTGTGAACAGCGAATTTCGAAAAATATTACTAATATTACGTATACCACCGAGCTCCTCTCGAGGCGATCGGCTCGGACGGCGTGTTGCAGTGGAAACTAGTATATTATAAAGTAAAGTAAAAAACAAAAAGGATAATATATATATATATATATATATATATATATATATATAATATTATATTAGATATTCTATTTTTATTAGGTCAACGTTGAAGTGTTGTGCGTGTTCATTGTGTAAGTACCTACTGGTTAGATATTGTGTTGTATAACGTAATAAAATGTAGCCACAACGAAAACGAGAACATACTACTTGAACTCAAGTCGAGAAACTAGAAATTATGAATAAAATAGAAAATGGTGACAAATTAGTAAACTTCGCTAACGAATTCGGAATAAGCAGTGCTACAATGTATGATATAAGAGAAAATAGCGAAAAAATAAAATCCTTTTTCAAAATTAACAAAAGTTTGAAAAGTATGCGCAAAACATTAAAAACTGGTGAGTTTCGTGAAGTCGAAGATGCCTTGTATTTACGGTTTTTGCAAGGACGTAAAATTCAGTAAGTAAAAATGCGTTTTTATGTGAACACTCTGCATTAATCTGCCGTTTTCGTTAATCCGGCAGTAGCGTGGTCCGATATCTGTCGGATTACCGAGATTCAACCGTAACACATTGACACCAGCGAGAATACCTACAAATGAAGAGAGGATAACTACGACCTGACTCCACCTGGTCGCGGTCGTCTAAGCATGCTATCGACGGTAAGACGTGCAACCGAGAAGTAGTCCGCGAGCTAAGTCATAATCAGGATCGGGAAGTTAGAAAAGCTAAAATTGAAAAATTAATCGAAATCGTTCAAGTTTGTAATGTAATAAGTATGTCTATTGGAATCGTACGAGAATAATAGGTGATTTGTGAATAAAACTCGAACCGAAACAATATAAAAAAAAACCGGTTATGATGTGTATTTTAAAAATATCCACTTGAAATACAAATAGAAAATACTTGATATATACAAAAAAAATTATTATTACACGTTACAGTACTCGTAAAATATATACATTTTCCGCTTCATTAAAATATTCTATTTATTTACGTGTAAAAAAAAAAAAAAAAAATGTAAAATAACCGAACAAAACACTTTTTAATTTATTTCCCTTACGACAACGTCAACGGTAAATAATCCGGTTTTTCCATTCGATTACCTATGCACAATGAACTTGTGGGAATATTCCACCACGATAGCTTTGTCGACATCATAAGTACCGTTTTTTTCTTCAGATCACCGAGGTAGGATAAAACAAGTTTACGCCCTAACGCAATGTTTATTTCTGCTTTTTCTAGATATCTAAACGAAAACCCTGGAGTTTTTATGTATAATTTCAATACCGTGATGAAATTCGATATTACTATTTCAATACGTGTCGACACTTAAAATATGTACTCGACGTTTTCCCGTCAAAATAAAAAATATACGAGCGTGATATTTTATAGCTGGTAATTGTAATCGAATAAAATCCATAAAATACTCGATTATACGTAGGCGTATAAGCTGTGCGTTATGCAGAATCGAACATTTCATGTTGTCAATAAATAACAATACTACTACGTTTATGAAACGCATTATAAGTGAACATCACTACAGTAGATGTCTCGTGATTACCGATTAAAATACTATAAACGTTTACGTTCGATTGTACCTCACCTACTTGGCACTATTTTCGTTTTGTCATTTGTATCTATTTAATAAGTCACTAGGCAAGTCCGTTGTTTTCTTTCATATTTTGCAGACTAAAATCTTCAATCAAAATATGACATACCTATAGTCATACAAATATTTGTCACCTTAAAACTATTGTATCGATTCAATATAAATCGTTTTATTTACTCAAATCGCAATAACTGGGTGAAATAAGTGATACAAACATATTATTTTCACATTAATACAAATTACAATTATAACAATAGTTAATATTGTTATGAAAATGAAAATTGTATTAATGAATCTGTAAGTCTGAATTAATATATACACATATTAGTACTAACGATACCGGATTTTTTGTTTATGGTGCCACCATGGTGGCGGTACTTTTGAAAAATAAAAGCATAGAAACTTGTGATTTATAATTTGAATATATAATGCGTTTAATATTCATTCACGTCTTCGTTCTCTCTCTTCCTCTCCCTCCCTACCTCAATCTCTCTCTTCCCCCTCTCTCTCCCCCCTCTCTCCCCCTTCCTCACTATCTATCTATTTATTTCTGTTTTACGAAAAAACGATTTCTTATCCAATTTTTATGAGTATATACGGAACACGTACGCATGCATGATAATATCATTACGTTGGAAATCACGCGAGAATGTAGGTCAAGGTTTAGAAAGTCATGTTTTTGAACCCAGAGTTTAAGAAAATTCATATTTGAATGTTTATAACGCACGTTATAAATCCAATTTTAAGAAAACCTTGTATGCATGATGTAGGTCATATTTAAATATATTGAATAAATTCAATTAATTGTAACAGTTCAGTTGTATTGCCTATGACATTCATGGTACAAGACTGAAGGTTCCTTTCTTGTTTTTGTCTACTTGGAACCAGGGCTTGCAAACGTTATAATAACGTTATAATTATAACGTTATACATGACGAAAAACGATAAACAAAAAAGATAAAATACCGTAAAACAAAATATAACAGTTAACAAAACATTTAATATATCGTTATACAAAACATAACGGTAAACGTAAAAATATATAGAATATCTTTAAACGAAAAATAACGCAAAACGAAATAATTTAAAATCCATTTATTTATAATAATTATTAATTAATAAAGTTATAATTTTAGTTTCATAGAAATTCAATAAATGTATTTTTCCACGTGATTTATTTTTATCTTAGAAATCATGCAGTTTACATGAATTACATTACATCCTAATACCTAATTGTTATTTCTTATATAACCTGTATATATTTTAATATAATAACAGAAATTATAGATGCTGATTACATTGTAAATATTGTAGTAATGTATACATAAAATGCACCCATTCTAGTATGTAACAAATAACTAAATGAGTGTAACGTCTAGGCATCTTAGTCGATATATAGAATCCCCTATGAAAATGTATTATACACTTAACACTGTCGGTAAAATACACACATAATTATTGTTAAATAATGGTATAAAAATAAAGTTTTCAACTATTAACTGATTATTAGACCATTTTACTATTTTAGGTGACATAACGTTTTAATTCAAAATAACGATAAACGCAAAACTTGGATAACGTTTTAATTCTGAATAACGATTAACGCAAAACTTGGATAACGTTTTAATTCTGAATAACGATAAACGCAAAACTTGGGTAACGTTTTAATTATAAATAACGATAAACGAAAAAACTGTGTAACGTTTTAATTGTAAATAACATAAAACGGAATTTTTATTTCAAATGCTTGGAACTCGTAGCACGTATTTAAAATCGTCAGACTGCAATATGGCGAGCGCGCTGCCATCGTTATAATAATACAACGAACGAAATTTTATAAACCACTTAAATGGACCACAGGATCGATGAGAAATTGCCGTTTATATAATTTGAAAATGAATCCATAGAGCATAAACGTATCTCTTAAAACGACGTTGCAATGTATTATTGTTATTCGTTTGTGTTAAAACCACGTAGAACACATTGAGTGTTAACCCATTATACGTTGAGACGTGTCATTAATTCTGGGGAATCTCGTGGCCAGTGTTGGGATTTATCTACATATATGATCTAGATAAATATTTAGTTATCTTTTATCTTACGAAGAATTTTATGATATTTTTCGGAAAGTGATTTATATTTTTAAGATGATATTAAATTAAAAAATAATAATTAAGAACTAAGATTGATTCAAAAAATATTATAATTATATTAAAACGAGAAAACAATTCAAGGAATATATCATGCATTTATATTATGTTCCGACTCTAAAATATGCAAAAATAAAAAATAAATGTTTTATATTTAACCTACTAGGGACTTTATAATAAAAAAACAATTTTCTTCTACCTACAAGGTAGCGAAAGACATGAAAATGCACAGATCAGATTTATGATTTTTTCTCGTTACATACCTTTACCGACGTATCCCAACGACGGCCACGACCAACAGTGGACTTTGCTCGTGATCAGCAACAACGGCAGTAGATGCAGCAAGAGCGGTCTTGGCGACGACGTTACCAGGTTCATGGTCGTCGAGGTGACTAATAATAGTGACCGGAGTGCTCTGTAGAGAGTACACTTAACCATTTTGCGTTTGAAGTAAAATATTTTTATTCTCCGGAAGTGCTCGAGATGATTTATGCTAGCGGTAACGGCAGCAGCAGCGATATGCCTTCTGACGAGATCTGTATCGATCGACGGTCAATAACGTAATACTACGGTAACTCATGTGAAGGAGACGCGCATCGTCGACTTACACGAGCTGAACTGAAACGTCTCTGCGGCCGTCGCTCGGTATTGGTGTAGGACTAACCGGTTTCGCGTCCTTTAGTTCCGTGACGTTTTCCTTTCTCTTGAATTGCTCTCGTTCGGCTATTACTTTATCAGATATATATATATATATATATATTATATTCATCCTTTTAGATTCTGAGTGAAGCGAAGGGTCTTATGGTTTTATAATGACGTTTATTATTTTTTTTATAATTAATTTTTATTAATTAATTTAATATGACTTTACTCATACACTTCTCTAACGATTCTGAAAAAATTTCAATAACTACAGATTTTTTTTTATACCCGTTTAAATAAATTACTATACAATTTTTATGTGGAGGAGAATACTGTGACTTCCAACACCTACTCACAAATTGTCCTTCTCTTTCTATTCAAAGATCTCAGCTAAAGACTCTCTTTTCTACCTCTGGTATAAATTTTTCTGTCATTGATGCGCTTTCAACAGTAAATGCTAATATAATCATACATACACTAAAATTTGTTCTGCAATCAGGTCTCCGAATTTAAGAGTGTGAGCTTTACCATCTTATATTTGTTATTTTTTTTTTCTCTCAGATTTTTATACATAACTGTTGAGGTATTATAATTTAATGTTAAAACCTCTTTAAAATAAAAAAAAAAAATACAATTTTTACGTAATAATCTGTTTTTACGTCAATTTTCAACTTAGTAAGTATTTGATACCAATAAATTTTAAAATTCTTTCTGGTCTCACTCGGTCGTATGTTTCATTTATCATATGCGCTCAAAACACAAATTACTGTTAAAACTTAAAACCGACCGATTGATACGATTTTGATAACAATTGGTAGGTACTTATATTTTATAAGGTTTTACGACATTTCGTTAATACAGTATGATTTATCTGAAAAAAAAAAATGAATAAGTCGTTGAACAATGACATCACTCTTAAAAATTTGCCAGTTCTATTCAGTATAGGTCGAAGTAAAAAAATAATTGTTCCAAGTAGTGAGAAGTAGAACTCTCATAGCAATATAATATAAATATAACTGTACGAATACACGGCTTTCAGCCTCTGATTGATTTGAAAATATCAAATGGAGAGTGTATACCAATAAAGAAACTATTTTTATTATTATTTTAGCTACGGTTGATCAATAAAATAGTATTAATATGAATAAGGGAACACAGAGACAAAATACAAAATGTGAAATGAGAAAATAGAAAGTTCATCAATGCTGTAATCATGTAAACACACAATATTTTATATTTTAGTAACAATATTTATACTTTGAGTTATATTTAGGTAGTTAAAATTACATCATATATCAATAAAATATTATTTTCAATTATAAAAATTAAAGACATTTAGTATATCATATAAATTGGGTAACTTTTTTATGTTAAGCAGGGTGGGAATTGCCTGTTGCAGGACTTCCACCTGCCATACTCATATGAATTAGATACCTATTACATACTAGCTAGTAAACCTATTTTTAATATTTCGGGAAAAAATCGAATTCTTTCTAAAAATTTCATAGTACCTAACTCTAAATTTTTGGTTTTAATTTTTAATTTTAAGATAGTAAATTTGATATTATATATTTTAAATAGGTATATTGTTATGTATAATAAATTATATTTAAATAAATATACATAAAATTGATTGACTGACAATAGTAAACAATTATTTACATATTATTCAAACTTAAGATTATATATATATATCACTTAGGGGGTTTCAAATACTCCAGATACTAATATCGATAGATCATTAGACCTAGACGCTGAATATTTCAATGTGATAATTTTACTACGACGAAGAATTGTTTTATTTTTACTATAAATATAAAATTAAAAAATCAATTGAATTAACTTGAATTTGAACTGATGACGGAGTTTTATCGAAGCAGACATAGTTCAAATCGTATTTTTTTGAGAACAACGCCTAAATAAGCAACCTTTAATTTATTGTACTATTTTTACTAAACATATAAAATTAAAAAAGCACGTACTTATTCGCACCACAACGTATTCTTTGCCTCCTCGGTCGAAATAATGGTGATGAGTGCTTTGAATTTTAAAGAAATTATTTATCATTTCTTTACTTAAACGATTCTGAGTAAAGCTTCAGTATAAAAACATACAGTATATATTGTATTTTACCATCTATACACGATTTCCGTTCTACAGAATTGCTGGATGAAACTTTAGGACAAAGTTGAAATGTACAAAAAGCTTTTTCCTGAGAAAAAAAAATTAATAAATAAAAAAAATTTTAGAGCTAATAAATTCTTCGCTTCACTTAGAATCTATTAGGTATATTATGTGTTAAAAATCCGCATTTTCAAAAAATCAGTTATCTGCTTCATAAAAACATAATTTCATACAAATTATTAAAATAATATCTCGACATGCCAAATGCATTATTGAGTAACTTAATGTAATTTGTAGCATATGGTAATTTTTCTTTTCAATTTATAATATGAATAAATTCTATTCATCAATCACGTAGGTTAAAATTTGCTAGAACCGTTTTAATATCTTAGCAACAAAAACGATTCAACGTTTCACTAACAAAACGTATAAAAGTAATCCATTTTATCCATTTTAACAAAGTTAGCATTCTAAAAATTTTAATTTTAAAAAATGTCAAGTCGTGTTAAAACGTCGTATAGAAAAATCAAAAGGATACGAACACCTGTCGATGATGAATCCAAAAACACACAAACATATGAATTTTTTCAAAAAATTATTGCCACTTCTATTTTGCTTCTGAAGGACGAAAAAGGTATTACAGAACAATAATGTCGATCGAAACATTTTATGCGTTTTTGTATTATTCATTACAGACAAACTGAACTATTCCACATGGTTGATACGACTAAACAAGGAGGAAAAAAATTTAAAAACATTACATCTAATCAAAATCTTATGCATATCAATAAGTAACAATCATATTTACTTCATTTTCACCCAGCCACCACCTGAAGATTTAAATGAAATATATCTGGAAGCGGATAATACGGTACGATTTAGAAACTTAAAAAAAATGGTACCCGTGTGTAAATCACTAATGCGAACTTTCGCCGCATTCAGGTGGAAATGATTGAATATTTCCGAGTTAACACGATCGAAAAATACAAAAACCAATTTACGCCCGCATACCTGCTGCAAAATTCTAAATCCAAGCGCTCTGCGGCCGTCGAAGCGGACATGCTGTCTTATTCACTGTCTAAAACGTCACATTACATAGTGCAGTCCTTCTACGCGATATCGGACTATCCAATTTACGCGTGGTACAACCCGAAATCCATCGAAGTACCGAGTAACATTGATCACAATCAATGGGAATTGTATTTGACTCGTTTTAACTTGTTGAAGTAAGTAGTTTAAAGGCAACACTGTTCGTTTACATGCGCTTATCATTTTTGATACCTGTGCATTGTTTGATTGTTTCAGGAAGAAAAAAGAAAATCTAAGCATAAAGGACAAAACGTGAGTGACTTAACGCATTATTTAATCGGGTAGCAAATTTTTTACACGTCTCGAGCATTGCTATGTTTTAGATGTGAAGACATCATGAAGAAAGATCAAGTGCCCAAAGAAGTCGCTTCCAAGTTTAATTGGCACCCGCACAGCGTACTGTTTACCAATAACAGGCCGAAAAAATCGGCAGCTTTCCACGACGAAGATTCGTAAGTACTGTAATAAACCAAAAACGTAATATGGGGAGGGGCAAGAGTGTCGTTGGTAAATCAGACCGTTTTGATAAGAGGGAGAATGATATGTTTAAGATCAACACTTTTTGATTTGTATTGAAACTCCTAATTAGAATTTCTATCGAAAAAAAATTGTTGCTCTGGTATTATCCTGCTTTTAGGAGAGAATATGATGTCGGATTTTATTACACATCAGTATGTTGATTTATTATAGAAAATCAATTGTTTAATAGCTTCTTTATTCTTGGTATATATTTTATTTTAATCTTTTATTAAAATTACTTTTATTCCGTAACTGATAGGTCACCTGGGCTAGATGGGATTGAAGTGAAACTTTATAAGTGATGAGAATTGCTAGTATTCATGACTGAATTTAGTCCAGAAAAGCGGTTTACCAACAAAAGTTTTTTGGAAAAGCAAATACTTAATAAGTTTAAAAACATATATATCATGAAAAATACATAGACATAGTGAAACCCTTATAATTACTCTAAAATCAATGTCAATGAAATTATCATCTTAAAATTGTATTTTCAATCATAACATATAACTAGTCCATATCTATACGTTTACAGCATAAATCCGTTGTTTACAATTAAACATATTTTACTGATGTCTATTCTCGTATCACCTTAGTAGTTTTGTTTTATCAATAAAAGAGAATCAAGTTTATAATCGTTCATTTGTATTGTATTATTACGTATTAAGTACTTGTTGAGTAAAATGAGCTACTAATACATTTTTACATTATTGACAAAATCAAAATGTTGCTCTTCCTAAAGTTCTTTTTAATTATGCCACCTGTGGAAACTGTTTCTTTATAATATTTATGATTATGGCCATATGTTATATGAATGAGCATATTATGGTTGTTTCTGTTACATTAGTTAAATTTCATCTATACGTTAAAGTATGAGGTGGTTTATAATCATAATCAGGACTGTGAACTTGTTGCATTTTTAAGCTGTTGCATAGCTTTTATCGCGGACTTTGAGTGCGGCGACCGAATCGAAAAATTCCGTAACGAAAAAACCTAACACACAATTTTTTTTTATGTATGAAGAAACTTTTTCTTATCGAAATACCAGTCCAAAGTTTCATCCAGCAACTTTTTAGAACGAAAATTTTGTCAATATTGTACTTTTGAGAGCTTATTTTTCGAATTTCTCAATAGTTTTTCCAAGAGTTGGCGATAGCTACTGAAAAATTGACAAAAAACTGTAAAAATGCCATATTCTCGATTTTCGTGAAATCTATTTAAGTTTTTAAGCCATAACTCCATCAATAATAGAGCTAGGAACTTGACAGTTTTACTGACTAATAATAATAGTTACACGAATACTCAATTCAAATTTCAAAAAGATTTAACAATTTTTGACTTATATATAGAACTTTGAAAATATTGAACATTTCTCATTTTTTGAAAGTTTTTCTTCGTAAAATTTTAACCTTCGGATATAAGAGCTAAAACTTTAATACAATAATACTCATAAGTATTTCTACCGATGATGAAAAAATATCGGAAATCGTTAGTCGTAATATTTTTGTACAAGCGTTTAAAGTTTGCATTTGGACGAAATTTCTTATTTTTGCTTCAAATTACACACTTAAACGCACGTAAAAAATAATTGGTGCTTCCTAAGTTGATAAAAAATGCTAGGTAATAGCTTTACCGCGGCAGTCCCCGAGTGCCACACCCCACACGTATTTTTTTTTTTTTTTATATGTTGTTATAAATGTAGAATAGGCTATACCAACATGCGTTTCACAGTATTACCAATTCAAATACATTTAAAATTGATATTTTTATGTTATAGCTTATTCCCGCATTTTTTTTTTAATAATTGGACGTATATAAGTTTATTTTAGGAAATTTTAGGTGAAATGTTCTTTTAGTGAAAATTTAAATGCGTAAGGTTGGGTTGAATTTGTATAAAACATTTTAGTTTTTTTTTTAAATTTCAATGATCCATTTTTATTATTTGTCGCCTTATAAATACTACTTAATTATTAATTATTAACTAATAAAAACGTGCCGCCAAAGCAAAATTTGTTAATTTATTGAATTAGTCGTGTATTTATTTTCACTTTATATCTTTTCGATTTGTTTGGTCATTTTTTTTTTTTTTTAGATATTTCAGAACTTGAAACATTTTTTATTGCATATTTTAAAATTTTTGATTACATATTTTGAGCTGTTCAAGTACTACAGTCTTACAATCTTAATCATAACAATACATTGCATGTATAATTATATAATTATAGTGTACAATCCATAACTGATTTTCCCCCGACTTTACTCATGAATATAGCTTGGATGTATGTATAAATACATGTTTCTGATGCAACTCGATAAATCAATTTAGATGAGTGATAAATTTGTTTTATGTAAAATTTAATAAAAAAGAGAAATATTTAATTTTTACATGTTTTTACATATTTCCGTCATGGATATTTATATTTTTATAAAATATATAAATATGTTAGGTTAGCCTAAAAAAGAAAAAAAATTAGTCTAACCTAACCTAGCTTTGATTTTGTTTTCCATCTCTTGTTTAGACAACTTAATCACTAGTATTCGAGGTATTGAATTTATCATCCCAATACGAAATAACATTTTATTAACTGAAAACTTGATAATTCGCACTCGATAATTGAAAAGTTTACATTTCTATCCGTTGCAATCGTGATTATTTAGTAACACAAGTACATCAGTATTGACGGAACTGACTTTATATTTTAATATAGTTTTTAAACTTTTGATTTTCGCGAATGTTACCTAACGTAATGCGTAGTGTTCATTTCCTTTACTCCCAGGATTATACATTTATAAGTAAATATCGTATGATCGCATTACACACTTTGTTTTTAGCATTTCATGTAATTACAATTGGTTTTTAGCACGTTATGTATTTACATTTTGTTTATCCGTACACGAATACACATGATGGAAGTGCGAATACGTCAAAAATCCAAAAGGGGCATAAGCGCAAATATCCGTATTGTACTCGGCTTTCAATCGATACGAATCGAAAATATTATCGAACGATCGTTTAAAATAGATTAAAACCTGAGGTTGTGTTTAGTGACGTTTTTTTTTTTCATATTAAAAACCGTTTCGTAGCTCTGCCACCCCGTGATTTCGAAAACGTCGCTTATCCGCCTTTTTGGGTCGTCGTCGCCGTCGAGTCACAGCGAAATCCGCTCACGACGTGTGTTGTTTTCCACAGGAACGTGTTGGCGCAGCCGGTCATCCAACAGCAGATCGACGAGGCCGCGTTCGCCATCGTGCACAACAAGTCGTTCCCCGGCTTCAAGATGCTGAACCCGAAGGCGTATTACGCCGCGCTGATGCCGGACCCGACGTACGTGTTCAAGATGTCGGGCGTGCGTATTAAGTACAACAGCATATCGCCGTGCACGTTCAAGAGCTGCACCAGACAGTGGGTCCGGGCGGCGACGGACCCGAAAGCGATTTGCGCGGCGAAGAAACCGAAATGTTCGCAGGACGCCGGGAAGACGACGGGCGCGGGCAGACAGAGCTGTTGCGCCGCGCGGCCGGCCGTCGAGGCGCCGTCGACGTGCAAGCGGATGATGACGCTGAACACGACCGAGTTCGGGAAACCGAAGGCCGTAGACGACGGTTCGGCGAGGCCGGTCAAAGCCGAGGCCCCGTGTCCGGGAGCGGAGAACGTCGAAGATGTGTGCTGCAAGTCGAAGTGTCCGAAGTCGTGTCCGGTGCCCGTGCGCGACACGAAACCCAAGGGCCCGGAGACGAGTCCGCGGAAAGCCGCGTACGAGACGCGGCCCAAGTGTCCGGCGTCCGTGCGCGAAACGAAACCCAAGTGTCCTCCACCTGCTCCTGCTCCGGCGGAGCAGACGTGTCCGCGGGAACCCGCGTGCCCGCCGAAGCCGCGGCCGAAATGCGAGCCCGACGCGTCCCGTGCCGAGTGTCCGAGAGCGGAAAAGGCGGACGAGAAAAGGTGCGGCGTCGTGCCGCCGCGGTGTAAGTCCAAGGGTCCGCCGGAGGAGACTTGCGCGCGGGATGCCGCGCGCGAGACACGGACGACGAAATGCGGGCCGGACACGACGCGCGCCCAGTGTCCGGAGACGAGAGGGCCGGCCGACCGATCGCGGTGCGAGCCCGAGCGTGCCGCGAACACGTGCGCTCCGCGGCAGCCGGCCGCGTTCGAGTCGACCCGACGGACGGAACGCGAGCCCTGCGACGGCAGCAGAAGAAAGTCGATCGACCCGCCGAATCCGAGCCAGCGGCCGTCCGACGACACCACGAACTACGACTGGACCATGTTCTCCTACGAGATGTCGGAGCAAAAACAGTGGGAACCGGCGTTCAACAGCACGCGCAAAGACTCGCGTCCCGGCTCCGGCAACAGGTCGCGGCACGTGCGCCACGAAGACGACCGCTGGCTGGCGGACCGGACGCGCGGCTCGAGGACCGGGGCAGAGACGAGCGCGGCCGACCGGTCGGGTCCACGGCGGTCCCGGGGCCACGGGCCCGGGGCGAACTCGTCGGGCGCGGCGGTCGGGTGCGGCAGGCCGCGCGAGGAGATGAGCTCGGTGCGCGAGACGAGGGACCGCAGCGGCTGCGCCGGCGGACTGGCCGACGGGCGTATCCAGGACGTGAGCATGCCACGCACGAGTTTCGACCGTTACGAGCGATCCCGGTGCAGCGAACCGGCCGAGTGCGAGTTCCGAGAGCGCATACAGGACGTGAGCATGCCGGAAATTGAGTATGAGACTTCGTGTTCGTCGGACGGAGAAGGGTTTTTGGACGACGAAAACGACGACGGGAACTGTTGAAGGCGAACGAAATATTCGTACGAAAAAAAAAAAAAAAGAATTTTAAAAAATAAAACATTGTGAGAACACGCTTTTCTATCCGGTGTTTATTTTTCTCTCTCGGTACACCGTCTGAGGAGGAGGCCCACTACCGACTCATACTTGACGTATAGAACGATAAGGTCACCACGTAATACCACGAACAGAGGCGTATTTAGGCACAGGCCCTGTAGGCCCGGGCCTAGAGCGGCGACATTTGGAGGGCGGCAAATTTCAACCTTTTTTTTTTTTAGAATTACAAAAAGTATTTTTCATTCGACAACATCATATTCGAATTATTTTTCGACTAGAGAAATTCGTTTACAAATCATAAGTTTTATGATTTAGAGTTACGATTCGAACCGTAAACGCGTGCGTCCGTTCGCTCAAAATCAAACAGCTACTTACATACTATACGCGACACGGCACGAACCAGTACGCGTGTGGGTAGCGAAAAAATGCGCGCGTTCAACCCGGGTTCGAATTCTCAAACTGTGGATTCGAATGTGTTTTGTGAAAAATTTTAGGAGAGACGCAGGGGAGGGAAGGGCGGCGCATCGCAAAGTGTATACAGGTGGGAAATCCCTAAATACGCCACTGGCCTCGAGTCGGGGGTGAATTGTGCACGTTATTAGAATGATTAGAATGTATCGACCATAGCTTGACGTTCACGTGAGTCGGCCAATTTTGACGTTCCCCCTTACTTGATAACTATCCGATATCTATATACAGTGGTTTTTCGTCTTGTGGCCACTACCTGGATTCGTCACGTTTTTATGACCATCAATCCATATACCAAATTACGCTTAATACGTTTTAGATTCTGAACGGAGTGAAGAATGTATTGATTTTACAATGATGTGTGTGTTTTTTTTTTATTTATTTATTTATTTTTGTGTCTGTCGACACGATTTGGGGCAGTAAAAATGCTTCGATTGCCTTATAGAGCAACTTTTCTGAAAGGAAAGTGAATCTAGTTGGTACTTTGGGGGGTCAAAAGTTAAAAATTTTCAATATTTTTTTAACGCGCCGGGAAAAACCCTTAAAAAATGAGGGAAAAACGGTATATTTTACGCAAAACCAGTGTTCGACAAAATCAAATTTTTTATTTTGCTATAACTCAAAAACTAATCGATGTAAATACTTGAAATTTTCACCAAATGTTTAGATTAGCGTTCTCTATACACCGTTAAATTTTCAAAGTATTTTGACTTTTATTGAGCTAATTATAGACAATTGAAATTTTCAATTTTTTTAAGTATTTGTTTTTAAAATAACGATAAAATTTTTTTTTTTGCCACAAAATCTTGAAAATTTAATACAAGGTTTCTTATAAGTTGTTCCATAACTGATAAAAAAAAATCCAAAATCGTAAGTCACAATTTTTTTTTATAAGTGCTCAAAGTTCCAATTTATACGAAATATGTAAAAATTGCGAAAATTTGCAAATAATTTTGTTGTTGAAAAATCGTAAAATTTTTTTCTTTTATAACTAAGTTTTGAAAATTTGGTACAAGGTTTTTCATTAGTTTTTCTTCAATTATCTGCAAAAAAAACTCTACCGGATTCAGACAAAAAAATTTTATGAGTGTTTGAAATTACAATTTTTTCACATGATCGCGTAAAATAACAATTTAGGCATCATTGATTTTTGATATTTGTTCTTATTCAAAAAGTATAAGTCGTAGAAACTTGAAACTTTCACAATATGTTTAAATTTGCATTTTCTTTACATAGTTGTATTTTCAAAGTATTTTGTTTATTTTTTAGCTATTTATAGGCATTTGAAATATTCGATTTTTCTTAGATTTTTGGCCCTACCAAATCGCTTGAAAATTTAATAGAAGGTTTTAAATAAGTTGATCTAAGAGTGATTCAAAAATTATTCGAATAAATAGGCACAATTTTTTTTTATAAGCAGTTAAAGTTCAAAAATTGACAAAATTTGTCGAAATCACACTTTATTTCGTAGTTGAAAATGTATAAAAAAATTTCTGTTCAAAGTTAAGGAATGAAAATTTAATACAAGGTTGTTCATAAGTTTTTCTTGCAAAAAGTATAGAAAATCTCACAATCGGTTCAATGAAAAAATTTTAACGGTCGTCTGAAACTGTAATTTTTACAAAAATTCAAGCGTTAAATAACGATTTACTATTAACATATTATTCACTGACAATTCATCTTCGTTCAGAATCGTTTATTTTTTTTATGATATAAAATAATGTCC
Organism: Therioaphis trifolii; assembly: GCA_027580255.1. Classification (NCBI taxonomy): domain Eukaryota; kingdom Metazoa; phylum Arthropoda; class Insecta; order Hemiptera; family Aphididae; genus Therioaphis; species Therioaphis trifolii. The sequence continues at coordinate 42,567,030 of CM050405.1, forward strand.
TAATCTATCTTATAATGCCTAATCTATCAATACATCTCATGTATCTCACTCAACTCCTGTATCCTGTGTTTTTTATTTTATTTTACGAAATAATTGTAATTCAAATTCTAAATGTTTTCTTCTACCACCTGTCTTTGTATGCATATCAATTAAATCGTCAAAATTCAAAGTTGACAACAAATGCGCCTCAATATTCTACAGGTACTTTTATTTTTAAACAACTTACTCATTCAATACCCATATTTATAAACTGTGGTGCCGAAGTCAGTTTCCATAGGTATTGCAAAGTATTACGAGCAAAGTATACCTTCAAAGCAAGTACCCACCCAAATTATACACTTACCCACAATGTTTAGCAACTGCCTCTCATTTTTTTTCTCCCAACGATGTATAATTTTAATAACTACAAGTAATATGTAAATTGGTACAGATTGCCAACAAGGCTGTGTTAATGGGGGGGGGAGGTAATAGTTCTTACGGCGTCGTGCGTTATTGCCATAGAGTAAAGTTAACTATAAGCCTAATTACTCAATGGTTCAGCAAATAGTTTTATCATAATAATTCATAATGTTAGACAAAGTAAATAATTTATAACTTTCATACATTGAAATTATTTTAGCAAGTGTGTTCCGTAGCATTAACACATCCACCCACCCAACCTTAACAGGTATTGCAATTACAAAACCTAGATATAGGGATCGGCACCACTGTTTATAAATATAAAAACAAGTTCTACACTCGTTGTATTCGACGCGTGATGACCGCGAAGACACGCAAATTATCATGTGATACGAGTATATAACTATAATAATAAACAATGAATTGTAATTAGTATTGTCATTTGAATTCAATTATCGATTACAAATCGTTTCCCAACTAAAATACACAAATCTTACTGATAACAGTCAAAAATACTAACCGAATGCGTGGGAAAAAGAATTGAACTATTAAAGAATATGGTTTCACTGAATATCCACGGATACAAATTGATGCGTTCCCTAAACACCTTAGTAAATAATTTTATTTTGCTAATAAATATTATAAAATAACATTTATTTTTCAATATTTTCAATTATGTATATGAGTAACGTTACATTCAATTTTCAAATCTTAATATCAATAATACAAATCACACATACACACTTATATTAAACGATTGTTTTTATACTACTTCGCGATACAAAAAACAATAAAACCAGGCGCGTATCCAGGATTTTCTCAAGAGGGGGGTTTGCCAAAATTCGTTAGTAAATTTACCTATATTTATATTAATCCCTAAAAGTTTAGCATTACTCCATGTATCAGACATTTTTTTACTCAAATGTATAAAATATAAATAACTTAAGCAATGACATTATAGGTACTATATTTACAAATATAAAGATTTATAATTTATACTACACCTTTTTACTAATTAAAGTATAAAGTATTTATAATTAGTTTTAAAATATTTCACTCTATTTTTTTACTTAATATTTTTTTACCTTTTAAGAAAACTCAAGTAGGGAACATGATACCTGGAAAAATCATTTACAAAATATAGACCTAGTTACTAAAGTATATTTTTATTGTGTAAAAGTGGGTAATAGTTTATAATATAAAATTAATTAAAAATTAAATGCCCGAAAACCAAGATAATTTATATACGATTAAAGCTTTATATTTTATCAACGTATATAATTATACTAATTCATATTATATAGAATATAATCAAAACTTTTACTAACGAAATATTTGATGGCAAGTTTAATTGTTTTGATGATAGACTTTTTTTTTTGTCAAAAACTAAAAAAAAATTTCAGTATCAAATTTAAAGTTTTTCAATCTCGAAAAATATTTCTGCCATTTTTTAAGAGTTTTCAAAAACTCACGGGGGGGCTGTGACCTGATCCCCCCTTGGATACGCCTCTAAATAAAACAGATAGCAAAAACACGACTGTTGACACGATAGTCAATGATAAATGAACATAATCAGATAATCGAAATATAAAAAACGAGGAAAAGTAAAAAATAAATAATAAAAATAACCTATTCTGCGTTAGCGTAACTAAAACGATAACCGCAGTTTCACGATACAGGTCACTGCACACCATGCGCGTTTCGCGATTCGTTTATAAATTTCGTGAATAGTGTGTATGGGGCATTTTCACCAAAGAATTTTTCATGAAAACCGTTTCGTAGCGTTTCGTGAATGAGGTGGTAAAATTGACGAAATAAAAGAACACGAAAAATAATTTCGTACTGTTTCGTATTGTTTCGTGTTGTTTCGCGTTGCATACACGTATTATGTTTTTTCGTCGACTATTTTTACATTTGTTGATAGTAAATAAAATCAGATAAAAAATGTCAGTGCGCTATGGATCTTATCGATTGTCATCGTGTAGAAACACACTTCGTTACAGATTTAGGTCGTCAATAATAATCAAACAAAGCACCACGAAACAGACAAACAGTGCGAAATGCGAAACGTGAAAAACGAAACGCGCACAGTGTGAGTACCATTTCAACGAAACACTACGAAACGAAAAACACCGAGCACGAAACGTGAAACACGCACAGTGTGCAGCGACCTTACGAATAACCAAACTCAAATACATTTCCATAATCCGAGTTTTCAAAAATCCTCGGTAGTGTCTGAGGATTTATTGATTTCAATTTCTTTTGCTGACGAAAAATAAATTCGAGCCGCCACTGGTATTAATATATAAATATATTCATGTGATTGGCCTCGATTCCGTATAATATTTCAATAAATAAATAAATAAATATATATATTTTTTTATTGATAGATTTTTTTACATTTTATTACAAATACATATAAAGTAATTATAATTTAAGGATAATAAATATATATCTATTCCTATAAACCAAGGTTTGTGGTCGAGTACAGTGTTATCAAGCGATCGTAAATTAAATTTAAAATCAAGAAAATAAACTAAATACTTAAGAAACTAAAATTTATAAAGTATTCAATAACATGCATTAACTGCGGATTTTACTGAGAAATATTTATTTCAGAAAATAGCCATTTATAAACAATTTTTTTATCGTTCAATAAACCATGATGAATATTTTTTTCTTGATGTTGTTGGCAACTGATTAAAGTACGTTGGACCTAAATAGTCTACAAATTTCTCCTTTTATAAAAAAAAAAAAAAGAAAGAATCATTATTCACAAGCTCTACGGTTTCTAATCTCTTTTGTGTCAACTTATCTGTCTGAAAATACATTTTCCCAATTATTGTACACAAAAAATAAATATTGGCTTTGAGTTACCAATACATGGGGTCCGATATAGACGTTACCGTCCGTTCAAAACAACACCAACCGTCGTCGTACTGAATTATGAAGTAAACCATAATAACAATGATAATATTTGTACCTACATATTGTGTAATTTAATTTCTTTTTGTGCATTCAAGACTTATACTGTCATAATTTTGTAGTTCCTAATAAAACGAAATTCTATACATATAAAAAAAAAAAAAAAAAAAACGTTAAAATTATAAATAAGGAACAAAAAAAACATTTCAGGTGGTACGCAAAAATTTTCAAACTGTGTAGATGGTACGTGAATATAAAAAGATTGAGAATCGCTGTTTTAGTAGCTTCACGGTAAACCTCGTTGCGAGGAGAACCCGGGAATAACATACAAGTGTCATCAGCGTAGGTAACTACGTTTTTCCAATGGGACGTTTTCTTTCCAATGGAACTGTTTTTCCATCTATATTTAGGTTACATCATAGGCGTCATTACGGGATGGCAAGGGGTAGCAATTGCTATCCCGCCCATTTATATGGGTTTTTATAAATGTTTCTTTATTAGTTTTTCTTTAACTGTAAATAAAATTATGAGATTAATGATACACTTTTACATAATTTTCATGAACAATTAACCAAGACTTATCGATACACCGCGATTGCTCTATATCCCTTCATCAGATTAAAAAACGAATTAAAAATATTATTCAAGATGCTTGCTATCCCTTGAATTTACTCCGAACGACGCCCTTGGGTTACATAAACCATTTATATAGAGTATGAACAATATTGCAGGGCCTAAAACACTTGTTGCCAGCGGAACACCATATTTTATAAGATTGCTATCACTTAGGACGTTATTTAATTTCTCTTGTTGAAGTCTTTTGGAGTAGCTTTGGAACCAAAGTAAACTTCTTTTGATTGAATAAAAACACGGCGACCGGTGCGATGCGTTTTTATTGAGTGTAAACGGTACTACGCGAACGGTATTCGAAGTGCCGGCGTTCCGCTCGTCGTTCAGACGTCGTGCGACAGTCGCGAGCGACCGTGCACCACGGCGGCACCACAGTGGCACCACGGCATCGGGGCCTCAGTGCCGTTGCGACAATTTTTTGTTGCGCTGTTCCAGGTCGCGGTACAGCCGTTTCAGGTTTCCCACGAAACTGTCGTCGGCCATGGCGCCGCCGACGTTCTGGTGGCGGCGGCGCACGTCCAGACAGTCGACCAGCGCGCTCGTCGTCGTCGTCGTCGTCGTCGTCGGGCCCACGGGCACGCGACAGCAGCTGTCGCGGCGGCACCGGTCGTCGTCGGCGGCGGCGCGCTTCATCTCGTCGCGCAGCCGGCACACCTGGCGCTCCAGCTCGGCCGCCTTGGAGGCCTTCCGGCGCACCACGCACGACAGCGCCGCCTTCTCGCGCTCCAGCCGCTCGCGCGCCTCGTTCTGCGCCCGTCGCCACGTCTCCACGACCCGTCGGCCGTCCTCCAGCAGGCCCTCGGTGGCGCGGGCCCGCGTCTCCAGCGCCGTGGCCGCGGACCGCGCGTCCTCGTGCTCCTGCCGCGCGGCCGCCAGCTGCCCGGCCAGCCGGCGCGCCTCCTCTTCGTGCGCGCGCGCGTCCATCTTGAGCCGCTGCTCGCGCGCCTCCGCCTCGCACCGCTCGCGCTCGCCGGCGGCACGCAGCTCCGCCGCCGTGGCGCTCGACCCGTTCGCCTTGCACCGTTCGTCGGCCGCGCGGCTCTTCCACCCCTCGCACTCCGCGTCCACCTCCCGCAACCGGCGACCCCGGCCCTCCAGCTCCTCGGCCCGCGCGTCCGCCTCCGCCTTGAGCCGCGCCTCCGTGGCGGTCGCGCGCGACCTCACGTCCTCCAGTTTCGCGCGCGCGTCCTCCGCGCCGGCCTCCAGTTCCCGACACCGTTCCCGCAGCCGGCCCACCGCGGCCTGGCACTCCTGCACCTCGGCCTTGGCGCACGACACCTCCTTCTCCAGCTTCTCTCGCCTGCCCTTCAGCTGGCCGGCCGCGGTCTTACACTCCTCCAGGTTTTTTTGCTCGCGTTGCGATTCTTCGAGTTTGGACTTCAGTTGCTCCGTCAGTTTTTTCATCGCGCAACTTTTTTCCAGCAATCGATTCTGTCAAAAAAAAAAGTGCGTAAATATTCAGAACTTTTCCGGGGGGGGGGCATTGTAGATAACATCAACTAAAATAACTACATAATATATAGATAGGTTTCATTGTTACAACTTACTCTCGTGTATGGGGGGGGGGCCTCTATAAATAGGCCTATTTAAAATTTTTTTTTTAAATTGACGTCAATAGTCATATTCCCCGCAGTGTCTTGGATTTTATGACTACCCCACGATGGCGTCGAAATAAAACCTCGATTTTCGTAAAAGAAAAAAAGGCGTATGTGTTCTGTAATCCAGGGTCGCTCTTTGGGAGGGGGGCTTGCGGGGCTCATGCCCCGGGCTTCGCGTACTGTAGGGGTCTCGCGCTTGAAAGTCAAGTGGTATATTTTATTAGTTCATTAGATATAGGTTTATAAAACTTTTTTTGAATTATAAATAGTAGAAAAAGTAATATTACCTATAAAAAATGTTTTATTATTACCTATATTTCCATAGGTTTGAGGATTATGCTTTCTATGTCCATAAGTATGGCTAGTGCTCAAAGTTTTTTGAAATGAAAAAATTATTAAAAACTATTTACGGACTACTATGGTTCAAGAAAGACTTTCCAATCCCGCTATTATTTCAATCGAAAATGAAATTTGTGAAAATCTACATTATGGTGGTTTATTAGTAACATTTTCAAAAGCAAAAGCTAGAAAAATTAACTTAGTTTAAATTGTTGTGTATTAATTTATTTTGTTTTTTAGTATAATATTAATACTTTAATAATAATAATAATAATAATAATAATAATAATTGTAAGATTTATTTTTTGAGTTGTATTGTAAAATTAAAAAAGTGTAGTCAAAATAAAACGATTTATTTATTTTTATGTATTTAGAAAAGTGAAAACAAGAAGGGCCTCGCAATTTTATTTTGGCCTCGGGCCTCGTAGATGGTATTACCTGCTGTAATCACAGTGTCACTCCATACCGACAAATACTTAATTTTGACGCCTGAATTTCCGGAATACTTTTTGATATACTATGTTTTACGATCGAATTCAGGTTTCGGTCGAAACCGAGTTTAACGTTATTGACTTACGCAATCGATTAAAACAGAAAACGACTAGATGTAAATTCAAATCGTATTGTATACGGACGTTATCTGTGCCGTTCGACTCATTTTACATTATTTCATGCATCGATTAAGAAACAACCGAATAAACACGATACGATTACGGCGGCGTGCCTATCCATTATTAACACCATAACGTTACCGAGTTAGTAATTGTAGGCACGAGTCTCGAGATTATTTTGTACCGGACAAAACGTCCAAGTCGCCGAACGTTACCCCCTTCTCAGGAACATGAGTAACACGATTATTGAACTCGGAATCACATTTGACCGGGATTTAAATTTCAACGGCCATATTGAGAAATCGTGTTGCAATGCTTTAAAAAATCTTGGTTTTATAAAAAGGATATTCAGCCAATTCAATTTTATAGCTGCTCTTAAAGCACTTTATACTGTGCGCTCGTTTGATCAATATTGGAATATGCCGTTGTTGTGTGGGATCATCACACTTCAAGTACCATTAATCGAATTAAAATAGTTCAACGCGAGTTTCTTAATTTCGCCGCTTGGATACTTAAAATTGACCATTTACCTCATGATTATGAGCGAGCTAGTGCTTAAAAAATTAAATCTTTCTTCTCTAGTGGATCGGCGTATTAATGCCAACCAAACTTTTTCAAGAAAGCTTATCGATGGTTCAATTGTTTCTCCTGAATTATTAATCCGAATAAATGTTTAAGTCCCTAGCTTTCATTCGCGCTCACTCTATCCTTTCTACGTCCTTATATTTGCACTACCATCTATTCTCGCATAAACAACCCATGTTAACTGTTAAGGATGATGCGCATTGCTAATGAGAACCCCGTCTCTTTTGATTATTAGTTGTAATTTTATCATACAGTATGTAATCTTTACTAACACATTTTCTTATAAGTATATCTGTATATAAATATTAATATATTACTATTAGAGATGTAAAATTTACCTAATTTTTTTTTTTTTTTGGTAATTAACCGAGAAAAATTTACGTAGATTTGGTAAATTTTTATCAATTTTTTAATGTCACATTAGGGACACCCCAAGGAACTTCTCGCTTCCTCTTTTTCATGAACTTATAATTATTGTAACGCTTATTATTATTATTATTTACTGGATAGCAGGGTGTTCATGGTGATATAAATTTTACATAATGACTTTGTATAAGTACCTTGTAGTGTATTATACAGACTATACTATTATTGACTTTTGTTCGTATTTTAAATTATTTTATATGATTATAAATATTAAAAATTTACGTATAAAGTAAATTGTAAATCGATCAAATCAGATTCATTAGGTACCTTGATACAACATCAAAAAAAAAAAAAAACAAAACAAAATAAATTCTAGTTTTTCAGTTTTATTTGTCTTTTTCTCTAGTTATATATAGAACTTTGACGTTTTAAGTTTTATAATATCAACTGTTCCATTCTACTGATACGTTATGAATATTCAACTCATTAAGACGTTTAATTTAAGGTGTCACATGATAATTTTTTCGGTAAAAAAATATTTACTAGTACAAAAATATTTGGTAAATTTACCAAATATTTTTTTACTATTCATGTATATCATAGATTCCCAAAGTGGTCTATATCGACCCCCTGGGGTCGATTCTGACTTGTAAGGGGTCTATGTCAACGAAAATTAAAATTGGGGGTGCACCATGTGTAAATAGGGGTCCACGAGAGTTATAAGTCAAAAATGCATGTCGTAATTTTGACGAAAAAATTGATATAATAAATATATAATATATTTAATAACATGTGTGTGACGATGCGAAAGATTTTTTTCACTTTTTGACACTTTTTTGGAATTTTCGGGTGATAAAGATCCCGTATTAAAAGAAAATTTGATCCAAAGGAAGCAAAACATTGCTTATTTAACAGATTTATTTGCGAAATTTAATGAGGTCAACTTGCAGTTACAAGGCGATAATTTAAATTTAGTTAAAACAAAATCAATTATTGCAGCTTTTCTGGTCAGAATTAATCTAATGAAAAATAACATTGGACGACGTGAATTTTCACAGTTACCCAAATTGTCAAATATGAACTGTCAGGATGATGACATTTCGGCCTACGTTCAACATTTAAATGTCCTTCACACTGACTTTAAAATCAGATTTAAGGATATTTTGACAATGGAAATACCACAATGGATTATTAATCCATACAGTGATATTGAAGAATCAGATATCGTATTACAAGAAGAACTGATCGGAATAAGTACTAACGAAGAACTTAAGGTACAATTTAGAAATGGGTCTCAGCAATTCTGGCTTCAGAGAGACATACCTGTTACTTATCCTGTTTTATAGAGTAACGCAAGAAAGTTTTTGATAGCTTTTCCGTCATCATACTGCGTGGAAAGGGGTTTCAGCACAGTTGTCAATCTTCTTACAAAAATAAGAAATAGATTGGAAATCACTGATAGAGGAGATTTGAGGTTAAACCTGACTAATTTGAAGCCAAATATTGAAAATCTTTTATCAACGCATCAGGTTCATCCTTCCCATTAAAGATATATATTTCAAAACTAACCTTGATTTTTTTTTTTATATGTTATTAAATTTTAATTTGCATTTATTATCGTTTTAATTACTAAAAAAATTATTTGAATATTGTCATTATTAAAGAAATAAAGGTATTATTATTAAAAACAAAACGTTTTTCATTTAAAAAAAATGTACTCTATATTTAGGAGTCTACGAAAATGGAAAAAGTTGGCAAGTGGTCTACGGAGCAAAAAAGTTTGGGAACCTCTGATGTATATTATATAGTATCTTTAGTTATCTGTACTTGGGCCACGGCCCGTTCTGTAATAAAATAAATAAAAAATAAATAAATACATATTCTATAATTCTTACTTTGACGTTGGACAGTTCGTTTTCTAGACTTTTGGTCGACGTTTCTAGTTTTTCGACGTCGCCAATAAGTCGCTGTTCGTTCTGCTGCACTGACTTCATCTGGTTCACCTGGTTACTGTTGACGTCGTTGAGTTTTCGGTTGTCCGCGCTCAGCGAAGTCACGTCTAACTTGGCCTTTTCCAATTTCTTGGCTTGACATTTGATGGTGTTCAGCTGTTCGTCATTCGTCCGTTTCTGAACGGCTTTGTCGTCTTCAACCCACTGTCGTAATTTATCCAACTGTTCTTGCAGTTTGCGTTTCAAAGCGATGTCTTTGTTTAGAGAATTCAATTTTTCTTTCAGGTTACATATTTCTTCTTCTTGGCTGGCCAATTTTTCCAGTAAACTCCCGACTTGATTTTGTGTCATCTACAAAACAAATTCGTCTTCGAAATACGCTCGTTTGTTCACGCACACGTTCACTAATAAACGTCTATCCGATTTGTTATGCTAACAGAACTCAAACTTAATCACAAGTCCGACGATTTCTAGATATTTTCATAAGCGTTAGAATGATATTTACTCGACTACAACTGTGCACAGTGTGTATTTATTACGACAATATATTATTATTATTGACGTCGATTTATTCAGTTATTAAATCACATCGGTGTTGATTTTAAAACGTACATTATTTTACTGACGGGGCGATTAACGAGTATAACATATTATTATGCGTTAAGATTAAGCCGTGCATTCGAATATTACTCACAGTGTAATGGTTCCATATTTCTTCAACCATTTTACTATTAATGTTTTTGCAACAATCTTGGATCATAAACAAGTGATAGTAAAAGTACAATGAGAACTAATGAATTTCACCCTACGGTTGAAAAAAAGTTTTGATTGAATGTGATATAAATGTAAATATAATATAATTTTGATAATTGAACACGCGTGTACAATAATACGAATCATTAATACGAATTATTCGTGTGATAAAGCTTAAAGGTAATTCAAAAACTATTCGGTAAGAGAATTGGAATAGGAATATTCGTAAATCACCATTCTTCGGTGCCTACTAATTCAACGTTTCATAAAATATCTAAAGAGGCGAAAATTTAAACGAACCGTATTTTAGTATCACTTTACAAGGTTCTAGGCATGGGAATTTAAAACATCATATGGTTCATTTGACACCCGTCAATAAGCACTGTGTGCATACGAAGCAGAATGTAAAAGACGGATTTCATTTCGTAACTTATCAAATTTTTTAACTTAACAAAAATTACTTGTCATTCGTACAGTGTTGAGTTTGTTTGTATTCGCAGATAAGTGTATTGTTTGTTGGAATTTGAATTTTGTAAACGTCTTTTTAGTGTGCTGATTTGGTTGGAAAACGAATAATCGTTTGGATTTGTATTCGACGAGTAAACAAGTATACTATGGGTACGTGTTGTTATTTATTGTAACCAATCTTCTGAACTACCTTCGCATATAATCAACAGTAATTTAAATTAACGCAAGGTGTCCAGTGTTAGTCTAAACAATAGATAAAAACAAAACGATAAAAGTTCTATAACCTAGAGGATATTTCTCATTATCTTTTTTCCCCCGTTGTCAATCGAGATTCGAGACAAAATAAACAAAGATCATTCTGCAGTGTAAACCATTGCTCGCTACCACTTACATAAGTGACTATTATTGTATACAGCATTTAACGAACGAGTACTAAAAACAATTTGTGCACTTTACGAGTACCAAAAATACACTCTATCGCTTTTCTTTAGTGAATTTAATGAGATCGCAACGTATTCTCGGTAAAAATTTTACAGATCGTAACGTAAAAATTATGTTTTAAGCAGATGATGTAATAATATGTGCTAATTCAATACGTAATCATATTATCTATATGAAACCATTACATATTATTATTTATTATTACAATAAATGTATTTTAGGATTACGAACAATCACCAACTTGGTATTAAAACACTATTGTTTCAAATACTTAGAGTACCAACTATAGCTTGCTCTTAATTCTTAAATAAATAAATTGGTAGTTACAATAAATAAAAAAAGTTTTTTATTGTATTGTATACAACGTACACAAAGACATTTGTTCATTCAATACTTTACTGAAAAAAAATTCAATTTGTCTACCCTAATCAAGAGCTCAAGCTTCGTTAGTGTATATTATTGTAATTATTAAAAAAGACATGTTTGGTATTTTTTTTTAAACATTTTAAGCGTATTGAGCTTAAAATAATTTCGAACACATATAAACAGTGATATAAATTGTATAATACAAATTCTATTTTATTGTATAATACACGTGTATAATACGTAATGTACAAAATAATAAAATACAAATAGGTAAAATTGTATAAAAAAAAAAATTCACCCACCTGACATTGAAGTTGTAAATTGTTTTGAAAGATTGAATAGAATCAGTTAGTTCAGAAAATAGGTATAGTTAATTTTATTCTCTTTGGATTTGATAATAAGCGTTTACTAGCGTTTACTATATAATATAACCTGCACGGTTTGACACACGATATAGATAAATCGTGGTTTGAGATATATTTAAAATTGTGAGTATAATCTGCAGTAACCACAAAATATGGCACATTCTTAACCAGTGAGGTTTTCGTGATATTTTTTCCAGGGTATACGCGTCAGACGGAGTTTTGTATATATTTTCGTTCTGTATGTTATATGACCATACAGGGTGAAAAAAATACTACAAACATTACTATACTTAAATTCTTATTATTTTGCTGATTGTTAAACGTAATCGCAGAGACAACATAATATTCCCTGCTCTTATTCCATTAATGATATTCCTCTCCGGCGAGTCACCTTGTTCAAGGATCTAGGTATATATTATATATCACACGCCGTCTCTGAACTTTTTATCATCATATCAATACCACCGTCAATAAAGCTCTCCATATAAGTGATGGGTTTTGTAAAACGCAATACTCCCATGTTAAACTGCCTCCGTATCCTCTATTTTGCTTTAGTTCGATCTGTTCTAGAATATGACGCATATTATTTAGCGTCCATATCTAATAATATATACTATTCACAAATAATTTAATATATAATCGCGAAAAATGCGATTAGATTAGAAGGTGTGTTGTGATCCACGACTTGAGAATATAAATGTCATAGTAAAAACTCTGTAAAATATTGATAAATACTTTAATGTATAAAGTAAGTATATGTGTGAGAGTGGTGCCTTGCCAAAAGTGTATATTTAAATTAGTAAACTGTAAAATACTCGACCATTAACACGTCCGAGGTTAAGCAATTTTAGAAATAGATGTCACCAAAAATTGTAGTAATAGGGCACGTCCTTCGTCGAGGCCATGCCAAAACTAGGACAAGATCCGGAAACCCACGCCAGAAGACTAGCAATGGTCAAAACAATGAAAGGCTCAGCATAAATACAACTACGAGACGCCATAGAAGCCAGAGACGATTCCGAACTTCATTTATTTTATTTAGTTTATTGCTCAAGCCCTCTATCGCGTGTAGGAATATTTTGCCGTTAACACTGCAGAGTACATTTTAAAGTATTAAATTCAAACTGTAGAAATTCACGTTAACTTGTCAATAAAATACAACAAATATAAACTTTCAATATTGTCGATTCATCTTCGAGGAGATCGCAACACGTGTTCAAAACAGATTTCTCTCATATGCCGCGTATTCACTAAAAATAGAACACCCGCAACGCGTTTGTTCACAAATCCGATCTAAATTAAACATACCGTAACTCTCGACCCGCCGCTCTGAAGCTGACCTCAATTTCATTTCATCATATAATTTATTAATTATTTTGTTAATTTAATTCTCAAATATTTTATATTTAATGTATTTTGAAGAATAAAAAAAGTAAAAGGACAAGGAAGTCTAGTTTTGTTTTTTTTTAAATTTAATTTGTTGTCCGAAGTCATATAACACAAATTTTAAGACGATTTTATGTGAAAATAAGTATGTGTCCGAAGTCGACCAATTTATGGGTTGACTTCGGAAAACTTTGAACTTTAAAAAAAAGCACGTTAATGAAGTTAAATTTTAGTTTTAATCATCACATATTGTGAGTACACATGTTTAGATGATAAATTATTTGTTTTGAAATTTTTACTTTAATATACAATCATAATTTTTGGAAAAAACATGAAAAATTGTCCGAAGTCAACCCACTTTACGGTAGGAACTCTAAAGAAATAATATGATTAAACGCACGAGAAGTAGGCGTATTATAAAGAACTGTAGAATGATCGCTATATTATTTAAAATTAAAATTAAACGTCTGAAGTTATTAGTTTTAAATAGTACAGTAATATTTTGCATGTAGATGTTTCCACATAGGTATGAGAAGTGTTCATGAATCTCTATTCCACTATGCCAATATATCATACAAATTATTTTAGAAGAATAGAAGATCAAATTACATGAAAAATTAATTTACCAATATTTTAATCACTAAACAGATGCTATGCAGGACAAATAATGACAACCAATCGATATTGAAACAATCGGTCACTAATGTGCCATGTGTGGTAAACTTGGAATACAGAGAGGCATTCATTGTATGTCTAAACTTAAATCAACACAGTTTTTTTAAATTTATTTCATTAAATCATATTTTATTTGTCTAAATATCAAAAAAAAAATCTAAGGACATTTAATTTTACTTTAGTCGTTATAACTATAAAGTTTAGTGAACATATTTGTAGTTATTGAACATTGAAATGTATACGCGGGGAAAAAAAGACGAATTTAAAAATAAAACAATTGCAAATATTAAGTAATTAATTAGTTGATTTAACGCACCATCGGGTGTATGTGAGTCCAATGTGGACCCACAGTTAATATTTGATATCCAGGGATTTTTGAAAAAATGTAATGCCACCACGGTTTTTCGGTCGGAGTATTTCTACGTGACACGTCAGTTGTCGATTCAGAGTCCATAAACACAGTGGTTATTTCAGCCATGGTAGTGGTGACGGGATTTTCTGCAGGTGCGTCTGTAGTATCAACACTGTAAAAATTGAACAACTGTATCCGATAAGTCATCTCTTCGACTAAATATAAAAATATGCAGAATATTGAATACGTTATATTAACTGTACATATTTTTATATGATTTATTAGATATCGTCGATTAATTAGATTAGGTTCGGTACCTGCGGGGGAACCTGATATAACTGCAGTAAACTTCTTTCAGGTAATTCGCTGTGCATGGTCTAGGGCAGCATACGTCCATAATTTTCTTGTGTTCAAAAATCCCTTTCTGCATTATATGGTCAAAAACTAAAACTGTATAGAAATACATCAAAATCACAATTACAGAAGTATAAACAAAAGTATAATAAACTAACTGAGATATCAACGCACAGTCTAAACCGTTGCGTTAAAGACTTGTAATTTCGCATAGTTTTTTTAAGCATGTAAGTGAGTACTAGGAAAATAATTTTCAAAATGTAATCTTGTATGGAACAAAAATGGACTCGAGTGTGCTTATTATGTTTGTTGAGTGCGATAAATATAGACACACATACACATACAGATTGTATGAAAACAAATTAGTGCACTCAGCCTTGAACAAAAACTGGCCAAAATTATGAAATAGAAACACAAACACGCATTTTATTACAATCTTTTTAAATTTAAAAATACTATCTGGTCAACCTCCACATAAAATTGCATTAAAGATTTGCAGATATTATTATATTATTCAGACATTTGAAATCTCTTCGGTTTTTGTAATGCAGCTGGACTCTGTGCCACTTATTTTACTATAAATTTAATCGAAGCTAACATGTTACAATATATTGTAAGAGATAAACCTATCTTATCTTTATTACACTGATGGCAATGTGAATTCGAATCTGAACTACGACTAAAGATTTCAAGTATTGAGCCCGATTTGTTCAAAAACTCGTAACTGAAATGCAACATCAACCATCGCATTAAGACTTAATAACTAAGTAAATAAAAATTAAATTTATTAAAATTTATTAAAATAATATACATATATTACATTTTTTTAAATTAAAATGTTTTATGATGTTGAAGTTTAAAATGAAAAATTAAGTTAAGTAAAAATAAATATAAATGTGTATATTATTTTGTTATGTCTACTTCTATATTTTGTAATATAAAATAGTTATTATAATTTTCGTCATGATAACATGAGATGTTTTGTAAAAAGGTACTCAACAAACAATTGGTAGGGTATCAGCGATTTCAAAAAATCTTTCATCGGGGGTCCGTGTTCTACAAAAGGTTAAGAACCACTGGTATAGTCAATTAACTATATTATATTCGCTGCATTCCACGTGTTTATAACATAAAAAAAATAAGTTTTCGATAGTACGATATTAAGTTCAAGTGTTTTATAAATATATTTATATTTAAAAGTACGTTGGTAATATTTTATAGTTATTGTCCTTTCTTTGTAACATTTTTGATTGCATTAACACTTCATGAGTGGAGACTAGTGATGTCTTTATGTTAATGTGACATAATTATCATTACGATATCTGCGTATGTCGTAAACTTGATTTTTGGAGTTAAAACCAACTTTTTTCAATTATTATAAACTTGTATCAAAATTTAACAAAATCAAAAGATAAACCAAATTAACGAGTAAAATAGTATGTTTTATTATTTTTAACTATAAATTATATGTTTATAATATTATTAACTTTCTATGTATTTTCACAACGATAATTTGCTTTTATTTATTTTTTTTATTTTAAATTTAAAAATTAAGTGTTAATGACGTCACTATACATAGAGTAATTTTTTTATCTACTTCGTTAAAAAAAAACAAATTAAAACATTTTCCGATTGGGCACGTTATTCAATAGTTAACACATAAAACTCATATTAAAGTAATAGAAAAATAAAATAATACTAACTTATAGGCGAAACATATACCCTGTTGCAGAAATTTGTTAAAGTTGTTGCCATATAACGAGCGCAAGACCATTTTAAGGCATGTGTGTCCTCCAATTCTAAATATAACAAAAATAATTTCAGTTAATCCATGTAATAAATTTCAAATAGTTCAAATAAATCCAATATAAGGTTTTTGAAATTTACAGTATAATGGTTTCTAATAAAATATTAATCATTCGGTTTTTTTTTTTTTTTTTTAATTGGTTTTTTTCACCTATTATGATATTTTAATATATGATAAATATGGCGTAAATACATATTAATTAATACTTTGAATGCTTAAGTACAAATTAATACATTTTGAACATGACAAATTTAGGTGTAAATTTGTTTTTTACGTTTTTTTATGATTTTATTTTTTGTTTGACATGAGGCCATGGACAGTAGAACACACACGAACGACACAGCTAAAGTAATCCTGAAAAAAAAAATTATTATTGTTAAAATATTTTTGGACATATTTCATTTAAACGCACGAAAAGAAGTAACTTTATTATTTGTATAATTGCTGACGAAAATACTTTTTTAGGTATCTTTTATACTAAACTTTATATTTAAAAAAATATTATTTATCAACTAAGGAGTGTTTTTATGTACTCTTTTGTAATCGCCTTAGTCGCACATAAATGATCAATGTGTGGTGTTTGTAGTTATGATAATTTCAAAAAAAAAAATAAATAAAAAACAGATAATACTATTTACCAAAAAAAAAGTACCAATTGAAAAAAATAAACAAAATAATAATGACTATCTTGGAGGTCTTAACTAGGAAGAAAATATAAAATCAGATACAACTTTACTGTTGAGTCTCACGTTCATTTCAATGATTCCGTTGACTTATATTCCAGAAAATTTCTATTAGTTTCACCATTTTAGATTCTGAGTGAAGCGAAAATTTAGATTGATGGTTTTACAATGATTTTCTCACAATTTTTTTTTTTAATCTTTAGACTAACTAAATTTTTTTAATAGAAGCAGTTAAGTACATCATCATACAATTTTTATGGAATCTACTGTTTTCAAATCAATATTCCACTTTTGTGGAGATGTTGACAACAATATGAAATGTCGGAATGAAAATAAAATAAAATCTTCGAAACTAAATAAAATAGGACAGCTTTCCAATGTATAAGTATGCTTCTTGAAAATTATCTTTTAAATATTTACATAAAATAATTATGAATTATTTAACAAATATTCTCACATCATTTTATATAGGCACACAAAATTAAAAAAACAATATTATGTAAAAATTTGGAATACTTACTTCATCGTGCTACTCCTTCTATATATTTTCGTGAAACAATCTATATACGACCTAAAAACAAACACAAAATCAAGTTCAATACTCTTTTAAAATCAAACAATAGTTTTACAATTACATACTGTAAATAGAAAGTATTTATATAATACACGTATAATCTAGTATAGCTATACTTGTTATCTATTTATTCATTAGACATTTCTT
Source organism: Therioaphis trifolii (assembly GCA_027580255.1). NCBI lineage: Eukaryota > Metazoa > Arthropoda > Insecta > Hemiptera > Aphididae > Therioaphis > Therioaphis trifolii. The sequence continues at coordinate 42,584,806 of CM050405.1, forward strand.
AAAACCTTATTCATATTTAATAATGTTGTACAGTATTTTTATTCTTGTAAAGATTAGTTAGTATTCATTTGTACAATATATTTTATTTAATCTGCAATAAATTAATATTATTTTTAATATGAAACATAATAAAATTGTTTAAAATAATAATCAAATTTTGAAATACTTACGAAAATATCAATCAAAAAACATCAAATTTATATATGACGATAATTTTGAAAATAAGTAGTTACCTTTATATTAATAACTTCGTGAAAAGCTAATGATGAAGGCACTTAATAATGATCAATAGTTTCTAGCACAACTATTTATATTACTTTTAATACAGAATTATTATATAGAGTGCATAAATTAAAATAATAAATAGTTTTAACACATCTTTATTTATTTAAATAAATATTAATGCATTATATATCTGTATTCATTTTAGTAAATATGCATTATAATAAATTACATTTTGAGTTTTCGATATTCATTTCACAAAAAATCAACTTAATTGATAATTCATTATTCATAATGAGCCATTAAGACACATGAAATATCAAACAATGAATAAATTGAAACAGAAGTTGAATTACAATATAAAATCGATAAAAACGGCTCTTGGAGCTACTGTGATTGTATCAAATTCATGTATTCATTCAAAATATCACTTGTGATATAAATTTCACTTTATAAAATAAAAAAGTTAAACCATAGCAATATTTCACATGTTTTGAATAATTATTTAAAAATAATTTAAATGAATAAAACTTTAAAATTCTAGATTAATGCTAATCAAAAACAAAATTATTTGGCGCCACATTACACATTAATGCATTATTATTTGGTGAAATTTTGTAGAAAAATAAATAATAGTAGATGTTATTTTACTGTGCGTTTTATTTCATGTAGATTTTACTTTATGTATATTATTTTTATGTTTTAGAATACAAAATCATGTACGTACGCACCTAGTATTATATTTTTAGTATCCACATATGATATTGAATGAAAAAAAATCATAACGCATAAAGAATTGGAAAAAAATATATTTTGGCTGCTTGAATTGAATGGCTATTTATTTATAAGAAATAATATTTATTTAAATAAAAGTGTTTTAACATATTTTTTTATTGATTGTGCATTCAAAGTATAGAACAATGCAAAAAATGCAGGATTACCTCTAAAAAATGGGCTGTTATTACGTTGTTGCTTTTAATTTCATATACGTATATTTTAGATTCTGAACGGAGTGAAGAATGTATTGATTTTACAATGATGTGTGTTTTTTTTTTTTTTTTTTTTTTATTTTTTTATTTTTGTGTCTGTCGACACGATTTGGGGCAGTAAAAATGCTTCGATTGCCTTATATAGCAACTTTTCTGAAAGGAAAGTGAATCTAGTTGGTACTTTGGGGGGTCAAAAGTTAAAAATTTTCAATATTTTTTTAACGCGCCGGGAAAAACCCTTAAAAAATGAGGGAAAAACGGTATATTTTACGCAAAACCAGTTTTCGACAAAATCAAATTTTTTATTTTGCTATAACTCAAAAACTAATCGATGTAAATACTTGAAATTTTCACCAAATGTTAAGATTAGCGTTCTCTATACACCGTTAAATTTTCAAAGTATTTTGACTTTTATTGAGCTAATTATAGACAATTGAAATTTTCAATTTTTTTAAGTATTTTTTTTTTAAATAACGATAAAATTTTTTTTTTGCCAGAAAATCTTGAAAATTTAATACAAGGTTTCTTATAAGTTGTTCCATAACTGATAAAAAAAAATCCAAAATCGTAAGTCACAATTTTTTTTTATAAGTGCTCAAAGTTCCAATTTATACGAAATATGTAAAAATTGCGAAAATTTGCAAATAATTTTGTTGTTGAAAAATCGTAAAATTTTTTTCTATTATAACTAAGTTTTGAAAATTTGGTACAAGGTTTTTCATTAGTTTTTCTTCAATTATCTGCAAAAAAAACTCTACCGGATTCAGACAAAAAAATTTTATGAGTGTTTGAAATTTAAATTTTTACAAAAACACGTTAAACAACGGTTTAGCCTCAAACGATTTTTGCTATTTGTTTTTTTTTCAAAAAGTATAAGTTGTAGAAACTTGAAAATTTTATTAGTTGTTTATATTGGCATTTTCTTTATATAATTTTATTTTCAAAAGATTTCACTCATTTTTAATCAATTTATAGGCATTTGAAATATTCGATTTTTTTTATTTTTTTTTTTATAAATGTTGATAAAAAAAATGTAGCTCGGACGAAATACTTGAAAATTTAATAGAAGGGTCCACATAAGTTGTTCTAACTCCCATTCAAAAATTATAAAAATACATAGGCACAATTTTTTTTTATAAGCAGTTGAAGTTCAAAAATCGACAAAATTTGTCGAATGTATTACAAGGTTGGTCATAAGTTTTGCTTGCAAAAAGTATAAAAAATCTCACGATCGGTTCAATGAAAAAATTTTAACGGGCGTCTGAAACTGTAATTTTTACAAAAATTCAAGCGATTTACTATAAACATATTATTCACTGACAATTCATCTTCGTTCAGAATCGTTTTTTTTTATAATATAAAATAATGTCCTAATCTATCCTATAATGCCTAATCTATCAATACATCTCGTGTATCCCACCCAACTCCTGTATCTCTACTCATCACCATAATCTTGTCCGAGGAGCGGAGCGACGATGGACGAACTTCCACCACCATTGTCTTACCGGCTTTTTTTAAATTATTTTTTTAATAACGCAAATTTAAATTTAAAAATTAAAAAATTTATAGATTTTTTTATGATATTAAGTTAGATATAGTAATTCCCATTTAAGAAACCTTAAAATTCTAAGTATCACTTAATTTTTTAAATTGTATATCCACAAAAAAAAGGTTGAATTTAATTAATTAATTATTCAGGGTTAAATCTCATTGTATAAATCTACATGATATACTCTACAGATGTTATATAATGTAATAATAAACGTAGGAATTAAATTATTTCTATAATGATTATTGAAATATCAATATTTAATAATATTATTAATTTAATTTTTTTCTAATTGTATTGATTTTATGAATTTAAACTGAAAATCAAAAAATAACGTTCATTATATATTAACAATATATTATATTGCTGAATTTAATAATTATCGTTTTATTAAGTTCAATGTCAACGTATTCTAGAAATATCTCACAAATAGAGTTCAGAAAAAATATTTCCTCAACTTCAAAAATTATTTCTATCAAAATATAAAATAAACGAAATTATTGTCGACGTGCAGATGCGTATTCCGTAAAACCTATCAGTTATAAACACAATAGAAGGTCGGTTATATATGAATATCATGCCAAAAAAAAAAAAAAACACAATATTCCTGTCTATAATACTCACGGTCATGAAAAAATTATCAGAATGTACGTACACCATGCATAAAGTTACTCTAACCTCTATCTACGACTAACCTGATGGCAAAGAGAATAGAGGTGCCGTTGTATCGTTGTAGGCGACGACCTGCGGACAAATGTGGATACGAATTTTGGCGAAGTCACTGAACGACTGCAGTGCTGAAAGATGACGGCTGGATAGGTATGCGACTTGAGAAGAAACAAGTCAGTGTTATGCAATAAGTTCGAGTATGTTGAGTATGGTGGGGATAACATGACGTCATACTCGGTGGTGTTCTTGGCGGCGGATGAGTCGATAGCAGCTTCGGGCAAAATTGTATCTGGATAATATTATTCGAATAAATTTTTTCCGCAATTATTTGAATCATTTTCAACTATGATTATTATACGTTTACCAAAATAAAATAAACGAAAACAATTCGAATATCTATGTTTGACATTTAGTCGAATAACTTTTTATTATTAATAATTTTTATTCGTATAGTTGTAAAAAAATCGTTCGAATAATAATTTATTCGAATAAAATGTTATCTAAATAATCATCTAGATAAAATTTCTTTCGAATAACACCTTACTCTGGTCGATAGATTTAAAATATTATTTAGGTATACAATATAGATATGCATATATTTAAATAAATGTTATATTTTTTACTCGGTAACAAAAAATCGATTAAAGAAAGTTTTAATATTTCAGCCTCTAAATATGCTAGACGTAAAATGTATAGTTATTACTAATATTGAAATTGATATTAATAATTTTCGTATAATTCCAAAGTTAATACATAAATCTATATCCAATCCATTTATTTTAGAGCTTTTCAATCTCGAAAAAAATAGTCAAATAACGCCGGCGTCCGGTAACGGAGCGTCAAATATATATATATATATATATATTTTTTTTAAGTATAAGGAAATCAGGCCACTAAAATATTTAATTTATATAGGATGCGCCGGGTCGATTAGCCACTAATTAAAACTATCTTCGATTCTGAGTGAAAACAAAAAAAATCCAAAAGTAATTGTGCTAGATACTTGAATTTAATTGGCGTTAGTATTGTCGGTTCCTTTTTATAGACGTTGACACGTCTAGTATACCTGACTAAATGTTTGTCCATACGAAAGGGGAAGGATATTATTTCAGGACTTAGGTTACTAAATATTATCAAATATATATATATATATTCAGATAGATAGATGGATAGAGAAAACATTATTAATTGTTTAAATACCATTAAAAAAACATGTTTAAATTACACTCAAAACCCAACTTGATTATAAATAATATTTTTTGGAGCTTATAAGTGATATGAATAAATACAATTGTTATTATTTTACTCCTGATAAGTAAAATATTTTACTCGTTGATGAAAATGTCAAGTTTCTAGCATTATTACTTTCCAAATTCATGATTAAATAGCTAAAATAAATTTAATCAAAGCGTCGTTTGCAGCAAATTTTACTGTTTTTACTAGGTTTTTTACCCATTTTTCTTCACGTCTAGAAAAAATAATAAGAATACAGAAAATACGACCTTTTAAGAGTACTAGTTAGATGAAATATCTGCTCTTAGAATAGCTAAATGAAATTTTTGAAGCATTGTTACTACACGAAAAAGTGGTTACACACATAAAAAAAACACATTATTGTAAAACCAATACATCCTTCATTTCACTTATAATCTAAAAATATGTTAATTGTTTATGTGTGTAGGATATACTTGTTCAAAATGTATACCGGTTTTGATCTTGTCATTTAATTTTACAATAAAAATAAAAAATTTAATTTCTTTTTAAACATTTATTTTCTTTAAATTAGTTTTATTTATGCTATACAGTCTACACATTACTTAGTGATAGCATCCAATTGAGAAAATAAATCAATTTTGAATTATTTATTTCCTCACATTTAACTGTTTTTAGCTAATCAATAATTATATCATGTTTATTAGCAGCCATTCGTATGTAATTCGGTAAATACTTTCAAAAATCAAGATATCTTCAAATTTTTATTGAATTTAAAAAACATCAAATTGTTTTGAAACTTTTTACTAATTGTGTATGAGAGCCGTTAATATATGGTGAAAATTTTAAGTTTCTAGCAACATTAATTTTGGAGTAATGACGAAATATTTTTAATAGATTTAACCAAAATCTTGCTTTCGGGAAATTTTAACGTTTATACTCAATATTTCGTTAATTATCCTTACGCCTTGAAACCAATTAATATTTAAGAAATTATAAAAGCGGTACTCATAAATACCGAATAAATATAATGTTTGGTTTACAGAAAAATAGAACTAAACATAACTATTTATTGCATTTTACTACAAGAAAAAGAGTTTCAAGAAAAAAAATATACGCAATTCGCTTCATTGGATATTCTTTGCACCTCGGACGGGTTGATGAGAATGGGTGTATTGACTTTAAAAGAAATTATACTTAAACGTTTCTTTAGTTAAACGATTCAGAGCAAAGCTTCAGAATTAAAATATAAGGTTTGGATCAATCAAATTCTTCAAATATTACAATAATGTTAAAGTTGCAAATTGTCGAAAAAACAGTTTATTACGTAATAATTGTATAATAATTTACTTAAACGCTTATAAACAAAATACTTTGTCGTGATTTTTGAAATTTTTTCAATATCGCTTGTGAAGTTTATGAGTATAATTTAATGAAAACGTCGTTTACGGAAAAGTTCGCCATTTTTTGGTCCATTTTTTGAGGCTGTTTTTACGCTGACCTGAAAAAAGTATTGAGACGAGAGCTTAATACATCTTTTAGTACAACCTACATCAAATTTCCGATCCATGGAGTTGTTGGATCAAACTTTTAGAGAAAGTTAAGATGAGGAAGAAGTGTCTTCAGATAAAAAAATATAAATAAATAAACATCATTGTAAAACCATAAGATTCTTGGCTTCACTCAAAATCTAAAACGTATAATAAATAATGTACGTATTATTAGTTTATCAATTAACTGTAACACAAATAATTATGACATGGTTTTATCATTATAGTCATATTCGAATATCTAATTTATTATTTTTTGAGAATAAGAATCTTTTTATTAGGTATTTTAAATTCAACGTTTTATTTCTGTTCGATTTTGCAACTATTCAGCTTAATTTTGCCCAAACAAAAAAAAAAATCTATTTTTGATTCACTTAGTGAGTAAGTATTAAATACACAGACACATTGATTAATTTGAAATTACTGTTATCTGAAATAAATATTATATTATAAAACAAACGTTTAAAAAATAATAATAATAATGTCCAGCTAGAAACACGCATTATACAACAGTGCGCCGCCGCCGTGATCGCCTCGTGTATCGCCCCGTGCACGGTTTTATCCGGTAATAAAACCACGATGTTTAAACGACACTGTGGAATTTCAATATAATATTCCACTCGACGTCATCATCGCTCTTCTCCGACGTGGTTTCCCGCCGCCGTGAGTACCATATAATACATTTTACGACCGGGTCCGGTCGGTGGCCGGTTTGTCCGGTGCAATGACCCGACGTGGTTAGTCGGACGTGATCGGAGCATCGGACGACTGCATTAGTGCGTTTTAATATATTTCACTATCGAAACAACGAACGAATGAAAGTCGTAACCGGTCGACTATAATAGCAGGAGAGTTCACGGACGACCGGAGTTAGTTTATCGTTTTTTTTTCTTTCGTTTTTTACACTGCTCGCGTCCAAACGCCGTACTCGAATGAGCCACGCCGACGTCGTTTACACCGCCGCGCCGGTCGCGTTGACATTTATTACGCACTCGCACGCCGCCAGACCGTTTGTCCGTAAGATCCGGCTTTACAGCTTCGCGCCCGTAGAAATAGGATTTGTTAGTCGCGATCCAGACGTGATGCGATCTTAGATGCGAGTGATAGCTGTATTACACACCATCGGACGAAAATAATAATTACGAAGCCACGGGTTTCACTCGATTCCAATCGAGGGAAGACCGGAGATGAAAGCGAGTCTCTAAAACGAGTACGACTCAATAAATCGTTCTGACGATCTCGAAAACCATTGTTTAAAACGGGCAGGACGACGTCCACTCGGGTTTTCGATGAGATTTCGCGGGGCCAACGTGATTTTACCGCACGGGACACGGCTGGTCGACCTCGTCTGGTAAGTATAGTTCGTTCACGGACGAAAGGAAATTATACGTAACATTTAAGATCGCAAGAGAGAGTAAAGTGGTACGGTATGATTTATACGTGAGTTTGTTTTATTCGAAGCAATAAAATAGATGTGTATGTATAATATATTAGATTTTATTTCACGACGATTATGATATCGTCCTTGATATTTCTCATTCTTTGTGAAAAAAAAAAGCTGGTAAGTGAGATGATGGTGGTACAAGTTCGTCCATCGTCCCTTCGGTCCTCGGACAAGATATTGGTGATGAATGTATTAAGTTTTAAAGAAATGATGACTCATTTCTTTAGTATAAAACGATTCTGAGTAAAGCTTCAGTGTAATATAATATATTATTATTTAAATACGGTTTACGTATTTTACGGTTATTTGTATAATTTTTGGTGAGTTTTTTTGTAATTAAACCCTCATAAAATATTCAATTAGATATAACTCATTTAAACTTCAATTGTTATACCAATTATAACTCATTAGAAATAAACTTAAAAGAAATCAGACAATATCGAAAAAAATCGTATAATAATTTATTAAAGTGTGTATAAAAAAAAATCCTGACTAACGATTTTTGAACTTTTGTTAGGATAATTAGGTAGGTATATGAGTAAGGTCATATTAAATTTTCAGAACTTTTTGTCAAATATTTAAAATTATATTACATAAAAACTTTCAAACAATTTGGTAAATTAAAAGTTCTATATTTAAGTCAAAAGTGCTTTAATTATTCTGAAAGTTTTGTCCAATATAAAAAAGTATGTATTTGATATTGGATAAAATTTTCAAGTTTCTAGCTTCAATACTTTTCGATTTATGACTAAATACCTAAAATCTGAACAGTGAAAATCTCGTTTACGGCGGATTTTTACCGATTTTACCGTTTTTACTCAGTTTTTCGATCGTTATTCTTGATTACTGGAAAAACTATGGAGATTTTGGAAAAATGACCTCTCTAAAGTACCATCTCAGTTCAATTTCGAATCTAAAAAGTTGCTGTACGAAACTTTTGGACAAGGATTTCTATACGAAAAAGTGTTTACAGAAAAAAAAAAATAAAAAAAAATAAATAAAAGAAAAAAAAAATAAACATCATTGTAAAACCATAAGATCCTTCGCTTCACTCAGAATCTAAAAACGTAAAACCTAGTAAGTATTAAAGATAAAAATATATAAGTACGAACTAACTAGACGAATTTTCTCGACAATCTCATTTTCTGACTTCCGTGTAATCGATTATTGACGTACAAATAAAACGGCCTACTGTTGAATGTTACATCTCGTGTGTTGGGGTCATTTACCGTGAGACATTTTATTTTTGTACGCTAAAACATTTGCAATAAATAAATAATTTATTTAAATTCGCGAAAAATGTAAATCGACCTTTGATTCGACAATCATTACGTGCACGTAACATGTTATTGGGTTCGATCATCGTTTGAAAATGAAATACACTATTACGTCCTACAAATTATGAATTTCATAACTAAATCGGAAAAACTATTGAAATCACACGTAATCGTAGCATTATAATGAGTTATGTTTGAATTTTTATTGATATCAAGTTGATTTGTATTCATGTTTAAAAATCTTCTTTGAAATCATGATAATCTATTATCATAGCAATGCTTAAGCATGCGAGAAAAATGAATAGTTTTAATAATCGGAAGTATTATGATTATTTGAAACGAACGCGTGCGTTTCTTGAAATCACTATTACGTTATTACTTAAATACACATTATTATTATATTTTTTTTCAGAAAAAAATCCCGTTGCTTTTAGTGAATATGATCCGAATTTCACACATTTTAATGATTGATATAAAGACGACTTGATTTATTTGGGAACCGAAGGTACGTATTTTTTTATACTGTATTTGTATTATCTCAATCCGTCACTTTATCTATATACCGTTGATAAATTAAGTCCCGAAAGACTAACACAGATTTTTATGGCATTTCTTGAATGAGATTCTTTGTGCATGAAATCAAGGGAATTTTTTGGCAAATAATTTGCGATATTTGATTGCTATAATCTCTTTACGTCAACTTTTACTCTCGACTTCATTATCCTAACACCAAATTCTCTATTTGAGTACTTGAAGTCATATTTAAAATCGAATAGAGTTGAAATTAGAAACTGTGTTTACTACGAGTGGTCCGTCTGATATAACTTCAGAAAGTATCACTTTACGTAGGTCTTTATCAAATGATGAAGATTCTTCTGAGGAAATATCTTTTTTATATACGCACACATATGATGTATACAATGAAATCTCTGAATAGCGGACACTCTTGGTCACCAAAATTTCAGGATATATATTTTTGAAATTCATAAAGAATAAATTTTTAAAGGAAAAAAATGTGCACCATGTTAAATGTATTTATACTACATATGTACAGTGAAAACTGTTTAAAGCGGACCCTGAATAAAAGTGAACCTTCATAACGCGGAAACGGAACGATTTTGTAAGTCCCATGCAAGTTGACCGGAAAAATGGCACGCGCGTGTCAATCCTAAACCGAAAATAAGGTATAAAATATAGATATGCAGATATGCGTATGTACAATGTACGTCGTTGAATAGTGATATAGATAAAGAAGATAAAATTGTTCTATACACACAACATAATATTTACATACAATGCATATTAACGCATCATAAACGATACGACTTTCTTCTTTGTAACTGTGAAACAGTGAAACAGATAAATAGTAAATACATACAATGAAGCATTCATTGAAATAAAAAATCTACATCGGTTTGCTATTGATCAGCAAGATGATAACCTTCTTCAAATGGTTTCATCGATCTTGCGTGTGTGCGTGCGTGCGTGCGTATGTGTGTACTCGAGTCGTTATTAAAGTAACTTTATAAAAATATATACAATTATATATTTTTTATAGTAAAATACAATACATACTATTCACCATATATAATATATACAAACATAGAACATTGAAACTAAAATAATGTCATATAATCAAACATTTTGTATTTCAATAAGTATTGAAATATTTGTTTTATTGTGTACAGTATTATTATTATTAAATAATTCTGCAATTATTTTTGTGAAATTGAATCACCTAAAACTCATTGGTGGCTTAAGAGATTTCAGTTTGTACTGATATTTTATAAAAATCGAATACCACAGTGATATTGACATTGAATACAACAAAAAATGTTTGTTATAAATAACAATTTTTCTTTAAAAAAACGTATTTAGAGAATATAAGTGATTTTTTATATTTTTTTTTTTTTTGAAGAATTGATAAATTGTTTTTCGAAACCAGAATAAAATTGTAAGATTTATTTTAATTAATAATTTTAATTTAATATTCTATCATTATGTACGTACAGTAAAACTGATATCTTACAAAGAGTATGTGTACAATATAAAGCGAGTAACAACGTTTTCTTTTTTCTAATCATCAACAAATATTATGTTAAGATATCTTACAAAAATTTAAATAATGTCTACTTTTAGTTATAAACTGTACCTAGTTCAAATAATAATAATCGTTCTCGCTTAAGAGCATATTATCTGTATTCTTATAATAATAATAATAATAATAATAATAATAATAATAATAATAATAATAACAATAATAATAATAATTATTATTATTATTATTATTATTACTATGTATTCATGTGCACGACAGCGGCGACTGCCATCGCATCTGTCCCGCCTTCCTCTCATATAATCGTTATGGGAAGTTAGATTGGATGGAGCTACAGGTTTACTTTTTTTTTTTTAGACTTTGTAGTTCTGCTAGATGGTATACGACTATTTAAAACTTGAAATTGATTGAAATCGAAGAGAGAAAATAATAATTAATGTGCACGATTAACGCGGGAGATAAACGAGAACGCCGTGACTCGTTGTCAATTATTTATTCGATGGACGGGCTGTTTTAACGTGTTTTTTTCTAGTCGTTTCTTCGCTTTCAAATAATACGATTTACTAGTTTTTATATTCGTCGAACTCTCCAGGTGTAGTAGATCTTAAAATACGTCTAAAAATGAATATTATTTCTTAAGACCCGACATCAGCATAATATACGGTATAATACCGACATTTTAATGGACAAAACAAAAAGTTGTCAGAAATGTTTATCGTATTGCCGTATTCGTCATACATACTATTATATTATAATATTATATATGAAAATAAGAATAGGCATTATAGGGAATACGTCATGTTCATTATGACATTAGAAAATAATATAATCGATAAATCATCGTAAGAGTTCGAAACAATATATATGTTTGGTCAACGACGATAAACGGACGTGTAAACGCAAATTAATATTTTAAAATATTATATCATGACGAGCATCAATTAATAATTGAACTAATTGGACCACTGATTTCCACAAGAAGTAATTAGACGAAATAATCACGGTGCGCAATGTAACGGAGAAGAAATCAGTGCGCATATTGTGTTGGTTGCGATGTTATTTCGAGTTTGTTTACAAGTTAAATGTCGGTCGAATGATGTAATGTATTTTTATATTAGAAAAGTAGGTGTCGAAAGTACTAAACAGTGAAATAGACACTAAAAGTAATTCAAATAAAAAAATGTGAACCAAAAACAAAAAACAAAAACTGATGTACTTAGTCGAAAAATGTAGATTATTACAAAGTTGTATTTAATGTTATTTGACTCCAAACTGAACCCATGGTGAAAATTGTTTAAAAGGCGGCTGGAAAGTGAAAAAAAAAGAAGACAAAAACAGTAATTGTTTTTGAATTAAATTCAAAACTAAATTAAAATGAAATAAATTAGTGAACTATTGTGTTTTTAAATTAAAAGCATTTTAAAATTGTATTCTTTGAAATTTTGCTGTCTGTTTTTTTCAAGTATAAAAATATAATTTTCAAGAACACTATCTGTATAAATCACCGAGAAAAATTAAATAAAGGAAAAATTAACTACCCCTTAAATGTATGTTTGGTTAAAAATTAAAGTAATTAAATAAAATTGTGAAATAAAGTGATTCAATATTAAAAAAAAAAAGATGTTATTCAATTTTGAAGTCAAAAACTGTACAACATACGCGTTTTTATAGCCTATTTTATAAATTAAATACAAACATTTTTTCGGTTATATTGAATGGTCGTAATTATAATCGTATAACTCAATTAGTAGAATAATAATTGTGACAAATTTCGAAGGACTAAATTCATATAAACGTGTTCAATACCTATTTACAAACACATTACGTATTTCGACTTTAGAGACGAGATCATTAAAAAACGTACCTGCACAATTTTATATCACGTGAAAAAAAAATTACCGTTTATTTAAGTAGGTACACATATTCTTTCCTTAGAGTAAATCATTTTTTTCCCTTTTCCCGATACTAAAAATATATACAGGTCATAATATTAATTTAACATTTCTAACAATTTTAAGCGCATACACACTGGGTTGGGTCGTAGTTATACTCATTACGTGAATGAATCTGTATTGAAATGAATTCTTCCAGAACCGCTTATTTCTTACTTTTATACTTAACTAAAAATTTACGTAAGTTCAATTTTATTTGTATTTTAATTGACTTTAATTCTGTTTCCCAGTCTTCACTAATTAATAATAATTGTGAAATCGAATCGACTTCGGGCTCAAAATTTTAAAAAAAAGTCCAAATTTACCCCAAGCTCCATAATGAATCAGTAAAATAATTATTTTATACACGTTTATAGTAGAAATTCGACGCAAAAACAATCAGTCTGTTAAAGTTCTTACTTAATACTTATAAAATACATTTTGAACTTTTTTCAGTACCATTACCTGTTCAAGTTACATTAGTAAGGTAACATTAAACTGTCAAGAATAAATATCAAGAATTAAAAATCGCATAAAATAAAAACTCTCAAAAAGAAAATTACTTTCAGTTTTAAAATTAGTTGAAAAGTGGTCGAATTTTTTAAAACTTTTGTCACGTTTGCAGAAGCGTTACTTTTGTAACTAAACCACTAAATCACAGAAATCGATTTGATGAAAATCTCGCTTAAGAAAATACGTTTATCGTTTTATTAATTCGTTATAGTTTCTTCTTAGAATCGAAAGAGCTTTCGAGAATAGAAAAAAATGTTGCGTTTAATCACGGTGTTATAATTATTACTAACCTTATATTTTCAAAGTTATTTTAGATTCTGAACGGAGTGAAGAATGTATTGATTTTACAATGATGTGTGTTTTTTTTTTTTTTTTTTTTTTTTTTTTTTTTTTTTTTTTTTTTGTGTCTGTCGACACGATTTGGGGCAGTAAAAATGCTTCGATTGCCTTATATAGCAACTTTTCTGAAAGGAAAGTGAATCTAGTTGGTACTTTGGGGGGTCAAAAGTTAAAAATTTTCAATATTTTTTTAACGCGCCGGGAAAAACCCTTAAAAAATGAGGGAAAAACGGTATATTTTACGCAAAACCAGTTTTCGACAAAATCAAATTGTTTATTTTGCTATAACTCAAAAACTAATCGATGTAAATACTTGAAATTTTCACCAAATGTTTAGATTAGCGTTCTCTATACACCGTTAATTTTTCAAAGTATTTTGACTTTTATTGAGCTAATTATAGAAAATTGAAATTTTCAATTTTTTTAAGTATTTTTTTTTTAAATAACGATAAAATTTTTTTTTTTGCCAGAAAATCTTGAAAATTTAATACAAGGTTTCTTATAAGTTGTTCCATAACTGATAAAAAAAAATCCAAAATCGTAAGTCACAATTTTTTTTTATAAGTGCTCAAAGTTCCAATTTATACGAAATATGTAAAAATTGCGAAAATTTGCAAATAATTTTGTTGTTGAAAAATCGTAAAATTTTTTTCTTTTATAACTAAGTTTTGAAAATTTGGTACAAGGTTTTTCATTAGTTTTTCTTCAATTATCTGCAAAAAAAAACTCTACCGGATTCAGACAAAAAAATTTTATGAGTGTTTGAAATTTAAATTTTTACAAAAACACGTTAAACAACGGTTTAGCCTCAAACGATTTTTGCTATTTGTTTTTTTTTCAAAAAGTATAAGTTGTAGAAACATGAAAATTTTATCAGTTGTTTATATTGGCATTTTCTTTATATAATTTTATTTTCAAAAGATTTCACTCATTTTTAATCAATTTATAGGCATTTGAAATATTCGATTTTTTTTATTTTTTTTTTTATAAATGTTGATAAAAAAAATGTAGCTCGGACGAAATACTTGAAAATTTAATAGAAGGGTCCACATAAGTTGTTCTAACTCCCATTCAAAAATTATAAAAATACATAAGCACAATTTTTTTTTATAAGCAGTTGAAGTTCAAAAATCGACAAAATTTGTCGAAATCACAAATTATGTCGTAGTTGAAAATGTATAAAAAATGTTCTACACAAAGTTAAGAAATGAAAATGTATTACAAGGTTGTTCATAAGTTTTGCTTGCAAAAAGTATAAAAAATCTCACGATCGGTTCAATGAAAAAATTTTAACGGGCGTCTGAAACTGTAATTTTTACAAAAATTCAAGCGATTTACTATAAACATATTATTCACTGACAATTCATCTTCGTTCAGAATCGTTTTTTTTTTATAATATAAAATAATGTCCTAATCTATCCTATAATGCCTAATCTATCAATACATCTCGTGTATCCCACCCAACTCCTGTATCTCTACTCATCACCATAATCTTGTCCGAGGAGCGGAGCGACGATGGACGAACTTCCACCACCATTGTCTTACCGGCTTTTTTTTTTTTAATTCCATCATATCAAGAGTTTAAACACGATCAATTTTCACTTTTTATTTTCGATTTGTTTTGTGGTTTCTAGAATACGTTCAAAAACCACCAAAGTCGAATGCACCCGGTAAGAAGTTTTAACCTTTACCAAAAAAAAAAAAAAAAAACAATAACAATAATTATAATAATATTATTAAAATCTGACCGTATATAAACGAAGCGTGATAGTTTTTCCCGTAAACCGAGTTTCATGCGAAAAAACACTAACGATATTTACTCATGCCCTATCCGAATAGACGAGGCGACGACGACGGGTTAACGAATCGCCCGGATGTCGTCCCTTCACGAACGTAGTCGACGCCACGTGCCTCTTGCACTAATCGAAACGTCTTACTTGAAACCCGACAAGGTCGCGGCGCGGCGTCGTGGAAACGAAAAGTTATTTTGATTGTGACTTTTCGCTGAATATAAAATATTTATATACATATTATATATTCGTATTCACGTTATCCGCGACGGTTCGTTTACCGACGACAGTTCCGTGTCAGCGCGCGCACACGCATCGCCACTACACTTGGTCGTCGTGTCACCGACTGTGTTTATTTTTTTTTTTTTTTTTTATTATTATTATTATTTTTTTTTTTTGTCACTTGAATCATGGATTTTCATCGTCGGTCCCCGTCGAAAGATCACGTGTGGTTCGAAAATGAGACGTCCGAAAAAGAAAGGTTCGAAAAAAAGACGTTCGAAAAAGAGACGTTCGTCGCGGACGACGGCATCGGAGGATACCGGCGAAAAACGCGGCAGCGGCCGCCGGACATCACGCCCAAGTTCGTGTTCGGCCTGACCACCGGCGTGTCGGGCAACTGTCTGTACCAGAACCACGATGTGATCGTGTACCCGGCCACGGGCGTGATCGTGATTCACGACCTGAACGGCCGCACGCAGCGGTACTTGCCGCTGACGGATGAGCGGAAAATCACGGCCATGAACCTGAAGCAGTAGGTGATTCGTGCCCACACGCTTATCGCGCCACGGGTGGGCGCATCGGTTGCGGGGTGCGACGGTTTGCCGCCAGAGTCGTATTTAGGCACAAGCCTTTTAGGCCCCGGGCCTAGAGCGGCAACATTTGGAGGGCTGCAAATTTCAACATTTTTTTTTTTTTTTACAGAATTACAAAAAGTATTTATCATTCGAAAACACCAAATTCAAATTATTTTTCGACTAGACAAAGTTACAAATCATAAGTTTTATGATTTAGAGTTACGATTCGAACCGTAAACGCGTGCGTCCGATTACACGGCTCGAACCAGCACGCCTGTTGGTAGCGAAAAAATGCGCGCGTTCAACGTGGGTTCGAATTCTCAAACTGTGGATTCGAATGTGTTTTGTGAAACATTTTAGGAGAGCTGGAGGGGAGTGAGAGGTGGTGCATCGAAAAGTGTCTGCTGGCGGAAAATCTCTAAATACGCCACTGCGTGCAGCGTTTCCGATTTTCCCGGAAGCATTCGAGTTTCGAATAATAAAAACATCCGCGTCACTCAATAAATATAGATATATTATATATATATACGTTTTGGAAATTTCCGCGTACCGATCAAATGACCGAAAAATAAGGCGATAATCTTTAATCTTTTTTTGGTTTTACTCGAAAAAATAAAACACACACACGAGCTAAGTATTTGTGTATCGTGATAAACAGTGTGTCCCATTTTAAGTGTACCACTAAATATCTGAGCCCTATTTATTTATTCGTATGACACGTATAACACAGTACAGCATTACAACAACATTAATGATAGTATAGATAAATGACAAATTAAAATAAAATAAATGAACAAAATAAAATATAAACGGAATAACAATACGTTTTAAAGGGATTTTTCTTCACAAATCAATGTCCTATTTCTCCAGCCCAGCCAACGCCTCCGGTGTCCCTGAAAAGAAGTCTTTGGGGTCTCCATCGTACTTCCTTAACGGACATTTTTCGATTATGTGGCTCATTGACTGTACACCCTCTCCGCAATCACAATTTGGGTCGTATACCAGTTTCAATTTATGGATTAACTCCTTACATCTTCCTTGCCTGTTTCTTATACGGTTAAGTCTGGTCCATATTTTCCTCGGTTGATTCATTCCGGCTATTAGATTACGTGCACTCTCGAGGTGGGCTCCTTCCCTAGGTTTTTTCCTTGCCCATTCTTCTCGCCATGCATCTGGTATGAGTTTTCTTGTGTCGGCAATTTCGTTGGTTCTTATCACAAAAAGCTTTCGTGACTTAAGTCTTGGGTTTTCTAGTCCGTCTTCGTGGATCGAGACATCTAAATACTTGTCGACTTTCTCTTTTTCTCTGATTACACAGTTTTGTCTTCGTAAATTAGGTAGTTCTATGTTAGCAAGTACTGGGAGCCATTGATTATTGGTACACGTAACGTTACCAGTGATTTTGCGTAGTGCCTTTATCGGCTGTACGTCGATTAAACTACAATGCTGACTGCCTTATCCCAGACAGGTGCACAATATTCTGCAGCAGAATAAGTCAGCGTCAGAGTTGAGGTTCGCAGTACGTGTGTTGATGAATCCCATGTTGTGCCGGCCAGTTTATTGATAAGTTAATTTCTTGTCTTGATTTTTGCAGCCACCTTTTGTAGGTCTGCTTTGAATGTGAGTGCTCGGTCTGGTGTTATCCCAAGATATACTGATGGCTTACTGTTACGGATGGTTTCCCCACAAAAATTCTCTGCTGGCCTCTTTGTAATTAAGATGGAACGCTGTTACCATCGTTTTACCAGAAGGGTTTGGTCAGAGTCTCCGAAGGGAGTACTATAATCTTATATCGAAATACGGTTGCTAAAATAGCTAGGGGCTACTAAAATACTTTAAAAATAAATTTACTGATTACATTTACAATCACGTTGTACTATACATTACTATTGTATCATGGATATCAACTACATTATCAATTAATCTTAAAAAAAAATTATACGGTGGACGATATTGATTTGGGGATATCGATTTGCATAAACCCTCGCAGCTTCCCGAGAATGTTTATGACATTCACAATAAATCAACACCACGTCGACTTTTTCATTATCGTTTACCATTTTATGGAAAAAAAAGAAGAAAAAGCGATCAAGTAAAACTTTCACAGTAGGTATTATTTTAAAAGTTATAAATGTCATAGCCATGGATAAACATACAATAGGTACTGAGTGAACGTGCATTAGTTCGTTTTTGGTATTCAATCAATATCTACTAATTCTACTGTCATCAAAGTGCTAACAATAAAACAGAAAATAATTCGAAAACTTTTATGATACAATAACAACGGCACAGAACAACGTAATTGTTAATTTAATTTTAGATGGTTAATTATTTTTTTTTTTTTGGTAATTTTTTTTTTTTAAATTAATGTGTTAATTTTATTTATATGTTTTTAGAAAAATCGAAAAATTAAGTTATTTTAAAATTTCAAAAAGCAGTAAATCAGTCAATTTTAGGTGTAGGACCACGATTGATGAATCAAAATGACTTAGAATAAAATGGTCTATCCATATACGGTGACAAAAATTAATGCTGCTATTAAAAAAAAAAAAAAATGTTGATTGCACATGCGCATATAAAAAGAGTTAAAAATTTGAAATTTTCCCAGAATGTGTACTTTAGTAGCTCCTAGCTATTTTAGCCGACCGTATTTCAATATAAGATTATCGAGCTGAGATATTTAGTGGTACATTTAAGACGGGACACACTGTATTACACACTGTATGTATTTCCATACGCGTGTATTTCACGACGAGAATGTAAAACGAAATGTGAGCGATTAATATTACTTTTTTTATCATTATTACGTATTTATATATTCTTTTTTTATTTTTTTTTTATAAAAATCGGAATTTTCCTTCGCGTTCCACTTATAATCCATACGTGGTATGCGTAACGTAGGCGAAGAAACGACGGGTCACGTTATTATACCAATGAAATTCTGCACACAACGAGATTTTCACAAAAACTGTTCGAATTTTTTTTTTTTTAGTCTCCCTACAAAAAGCCAAATAATACCGTATACGTAATGTATTCACGTTTCATACATCATAGACTGACAAAACCGTGACTTTTATCATACATTTTTAAGAACGAAAACGAAAACGTTTTGTCGTCATTTTTTGTACATAATATTTTATTGATATGTATTTCAATCAGAATACCATATAAACAGCTTCTTAAATGACGAAACGAAAATCGAAATCGCCTCAAGGTGGGTGGAAGATTTTCGGAATGTATCTTCGTCTTCAATGGAAATCGATTCAAGTTTAAGAAATAATCGTAATTTCTTAATTATTTTATGCTTCCCGAAAATATCACATCACAGGTTCGCGACGCGTAATACACGCACGCAAATAATTAAAACGTCTTGAATTTCCGCATTATAACAATGTTTTTCTCGACGATTTCTGTTCACGACCAAACCGCTATTTTCAGTGACATGTTGGCCGTGGCCACCGAAGGGGACGCGGACGGTCCGCCCATGATCTATATTTACGATCTACGGACGCTGAGCCTACAACAGGCGTTCGCCGAGCCGGACGACGAAGACACCGACCCCGAAGACGACGCCCGCAGATCGGACCGACGACGCCGTAACGACGGTCGTCGGTGTGTCGCCAGAATCGAGTTTTTGGATGACACGCTCATTGCGGTGTTGGCCGTAGACGGCGACGACTGTACGCTGTACTATTACTGCTGGAGTACCTCGCAGGTGCACACGTTCTTGCACGTGGACGGGCCCGTGGTCGACGTGAGTGCCCGAACGATAGTGACTCTGTAAGGTGAGGGTTGGGGGAAAGGGATAAGGGCGGTGGGCGTCCGCGGGAAACGTACTTACCACGATCGATGTCTTATAATCGTTTGTAGATCCTTCTCGCTCTCGATCGCGAAACGCGTACGCGTCCGTAGACATGAAAATGTACCGTTCCGATTTTTCAGAGCTATTTATTTTGTGCATATTCAAAACAAAGACAAAAATCATAGCCGTCTTTGAGTTTTCCCTCGCTCGGCCGCACGTGTTCGTATTCTCGTCTTTCTTCGCTTTTGTCACGACCAACCGAGGAAAATCAATTCACCGCGTTTACGTCAACGTGACATCGACTTCCGTTTGACCGTAGGTATGTATATAACGGTTACCCGTGTACTGATAACATTAATGATCGGTCACGTCATCATTCATGGTGGAAAATCGAATACAAGTAAATCCGTGGTGGCGTACCTTAGGTGTCTAAGGAAATCGTTAGTGAAAAAAAAAATTTTAAACAAAAAGGTTTTTGGTTTTAAGTTTAACTATAACGTTTGAATAGAAGCGCATTGACGATATAATTTGTATCAGGTGTAAAAAAAATAATTCTGAATACGCATAAATATCAAATTAATATAAACCAAAAATACAAAGTTAAAATTAATGTATATACATAATTTAAATTGAAATAAAATTTGTGAAAAAAAAAACTAATTATGTCCGACATAACTTATTAAAATATTACATTTTGACGTTACGTGACCCAACTATTAGTCGAAACCGATACACGGCGCATTTGCAAGAACCAGTGTTTTTTCCGGGGACGCCCGATTGCGGCCCCGATAGCCTGATTGTGTCCCGACTCACATTAGTTCCTAAAACAACTTATGAATGTATGCAAGTTTAGTAAATCATAAAAACTATAAATATAAAATACCAATTAATTTTTTCCATTATAGTAATAAAATATTAATTTGTAAATATTTGCTTGTCATGAATGATAAACAATCAAAAAACAGATAATTGTAGTACAACATTATTACAGTCAATTTATAATAGTATAATAATATTAAAAATGCTTGGTAATTTAATAAAATATTAAAAATTCACGCGTGGGAAAAAATAATATACATTATACTGAATATATATATATGCACAATTTACGTTACAAATCAGGTAATTTATTTATTTCTCCGACAAATAGGTTGATTATTATGACAGGTTATTTTTAAAAATTCAAAATTAGATATTTCTTTATTTTTAAGTTTTTTGATTTGAACTTCGATCAAATTTCGTTTATTAATTGGTTTAGTTTTGAGTAAGGATTACTTATATTTTATGATTGTGTTTTAATTTGCAAATCTGTTTGTCTCTGTTTCAAAATTTCTAAGAACTAAAATATTTATGGATGCGAATTGTAAAATAATGAATTAAACTTTCCATGAAAACTTTCAAAATATCTTTGCTGAATCGTTTAGTAAACTTTAACAATTTTTTTTTTTTTTTTTGTACAACATCATTTTTCAATATCATTTGCTAACGTCTTATAAAAACGAAATATATAGTAGAATATGACTAATATTGGTTTATCCTTTTCGCTTACCTTTACCATAACTTCCATGTTTATAACGCTTAATAAGCCGAATAACTAAATAATTTAATGAAATAAATCGAGTGATTTATTTTGTATTTTTGGAACACAATTTTTTGATTTCCCGCAATTTAAATAAAAACCGAGATAGCTATTTTGTCGGACGTAAGAAATTTTTTTTTTAATTTTGCTAGTAAAATATCTTATTAAAGTCACGTCGTTTATATTTATTTTGAACAATTAAGATTAAATAAATGATATCGATTAATTTTTTATGAATGAATGAAAATTTTTTATAATGTTAATTTTTCTGAAAATCTGGTTTGCAAATTTGCTATTTTGATTTTTTTTTCAACTGTAGAATAAAATTTTCAATTTTCAAATTTGATTTCTAAGAGTAAAAATAGAGGTTTCATACTACGGTGTAGTACTATAGTAATAATTAAAAAAATTAATAAATAAAATTATTAAATAGAACATATTAAGCTATTTCTTAAGTCAGATCTTCGTGATATACGTACTCTATAATATAGAGTCTATATAATGCTGTATAACGCTATGACCATCATTTTTATCAATATAAGTAAAATGTTTTGATCGTCATTGATGAGCTACATTAAATTTAATATAAGTTTAGTGACGTTTTCGGATGGTTTTCCCGTTCGATATGTGTTTTTGTTTAGCATCAACGACAATAATATTACGCACCTACTACCCATGCGAATGTATTATATTAAAACATGTGTAATTTGATTAATTATCACGATATTAATATACAATAAAAATCGAGACCAACAAAATATGTGGAATATGTTGCTATCAAGAAAAAATAGAAATAAAAAATAATTTATTTTTGAGCGATTTTCAAACACATTCTATGATTATAATTTTAGTCGTTGGACGTAAAAACATAACTATCCAAATTCGAAATCCGAGATTTGACCCCCCTCCCCCTATGTGGGTGATAAAATTGCCTCCGGTCGGGTTTATATACCTACGTGTGACCGTACGTAAGCAGGTGTCGGGCACGTGAAGTCGTGTTTGCTCGTGTCACCTGCAACCAGCGGACCCTGGCTTTGAAATTCGTGGTTCGGGTCTAATTTAAAACGTTTTCCTCCAATCGCATGTGTACATTCAATGCTGTTCCGCAGGTGGCTCTGAATCCGATTAAACCGACCACATGTTGTTTCGTGGGCAAAGAGCTTTTCCGGACGATGAAAAAGATCGAGAACAAATGGGAGCGGTACGGTTTCCACGAAGCCAACGGCATTGTCTTTACGTGCGTGTGTTGGCTGGACAGCGACAGGTGAGCGATATTCACCCGGGGATCATCCGATAACGTAGCAGGGAAAAAAAATTATTATTTTCAGTCGTCATTAAAACGAAATTTACTCGCCCGACCGCGACCAACATAAATTGTACGTCATAACAAGGGCTCGGATCTTGTAGCAAATGTTTCTTTTGAAGGGAGTGTAATAAAAAGATAATTCTTATATTATGTAAATACGTTTTTAATCGTACTGAATTCGATGAAGTAAACTTTTTTTGCTTTTTTCCACGAAACCTGCTTTATATTGCTTTTTCCCTTATTTGACTATTTTATCTTAATATGTTACTAAACATTGTTTATATATATATACAGTCAATAGTACAAGTAATTATTATTAGTCGAAATAGTAAGTAATAGTATTTTAAATTTGTAACTTAATAAGTTTACAATTTTAAATGAAAAACCGTTTTAACTTTTAGTGAAAGAAAAATAAAAAAATTTAATTACATAAATTTAACTTAAATTATTTTACGAACAATAATTAATATTCTTATCAAATTCATACGAATTATCTAAAAATTTACAAAACCTTTACCAGGATAAAATGCTTTTTTTTTTTAATCTCAAATAAAACGTTTTAATAGTTTACGTTTAAAACTTTCAAAACACAACTACTCGTTTAAAACGTTTTAAACACGTGTTTCAAACGTACTGTCTAAAACACTGGGTTTTCGTCGTTTATTCACGTGTGTCGTATGTCATAATAACGTCACAGGTATTTGGCGGGAACCACGGACGGCCGCGTGGTAGTGGTGAATAACGGCATATTACTAAACTCGTTTCACGTGCGCAAGTCCCGCGAAATGGACCTGACGTCCCTCAGGACGGAAAGCAACCGCCTGAGCGTCATCACGTCGCCAACCGAATACGGACGCCCGGTCGAAGCGGTCCGGATTTGTATGTCCTACTTGTACGGTCTCGTCATTGTGGTCGGCGACGCGAACGTTTATCATTTCACGAAGACGGACGACAAGAGGTTTGTGCCACAGCCCACGTATAATAGGCGTGCGTTTTCAACGAAAACAACGGCGCAAAAGGGGGCCTCGTCGAAATTCACGTGTCGACATAAATCGTACGGTTCATTCAAAAGAGTTCGGAGGGGGGAGCCCCATTAAATTAAAATTCCGATGGGGTCTTGGGCTAGAATCAGTGCTCGATCATATCGGTCGTGACAAAGCGTTAAGTACATAGCTGATCGGCAAATATATGTCGGTCATAATATTGTGCATGTTATTTTGTTATTAGTCAATTTAAATTTTTAAATACTTAAACTTTAATTTTTGAAAAGATGAACCCATGCCTAATAAATTCTATAAAAATAAAATATCTAGACAAAATAAAAAAAGACGTAGAAGATAATATCATGTCCACCCGGTTATTGTAGACCGGCCAATTGAAGGTGAATTCTGTACGCTGTTTTCAAAATTACAAGAACACGAGTCAAAATTTTTTGATTGTTTCCGAATGCCTATTAAAAGTTTTGACGCGCCTCAAAAATGACACGATCGGTATCGACGTTCATTATACAATTATAATCAAAAAAAAAAAAATAATTGGAGTTTGGATGTTGATGACCTAAAAAACACAAAAATTCCCTAAAAAAAAAATGCGAAAATGCCCTAAAAACTTCAAAAAAGTACCTTAAAAATGATCTAAAAAACTAATTAAGTAAGTGAAAAAAATGTATTTATAAATAATAATTTTTATTAGAGATATGGAGATATTTCAAAAAGAAAGAAAGATTTCTAAGGGATGATGATGGCTCCCTGATAACTACAAGTGAAGAATTGGCAAAGAAATGGGCTAGATACTTTGAAAAGTTGCTAAACTGTGAAGAACCAAATGAAACCTTTAATTTTAATTTTAATCAGGAAATCCAAGAATCACAGGATTGTGAAGAACCGACATTGGAGGAAATAAAATTACAGATAAACATGCTAAAGAATAACAAATCCCCCGGAGAGGATGACATTCAATCAGAACTCTTAAAAGAAGGCGGAGAGGAAATGGTAATGTGGTTATGGAAAGTAATTCACAAAGTCTGGACAACTGAAAAAATACCTAAAGAGTGGAAGACAGCGGTTATTTGTCCAATTCATAAAAAGGGAAGTAAACAAGACTGCAACAACTATCGTGGGATAGCCCTCTTAAACGTGGCGTATAAAATTTTTTCGAATTGCCTATTAACAAGAATAAAAACAAAGGCAGAACAAATTATTGGCAATTACCAAGGTGGCTTCAGACCGGGAAGATCGACCACAGACCAGATATTTATTTTAAGACAAATATTCCAAAAAATCTGGGAGTTCGATAGAGAAATACACGTTCTTTTCATAGATTTTAAGAAGGCGTATGATAGCATTCATAGAGAAAGCTTAATAAACATCTTGAGAGAATTCCATTTTCAGGACAAGCTTATAAAACTGGTTGGGATAAGCATTTTGGAAACATTTGTCAAAGTTAAGGTTGGAAATACAAACTCAGACCCAATTTTAGTTAAATCGGGATTAAGACAGGGAGACGCTATGTCACCAATCTTATTTAATATAGTAGTAGAGAAAGTTGTAAGAGAGATGAATATTACACCGCAAGAAGGAGTTAAATTCCAGGAATCGTCCATAGGACTTCTGGCTTATGCAGATGATCTGGTGATCATGGAGGATTCACAAGACGGACTAAAAGACTTATTAAACCGGCTGGAGAAAGCAGCACTGAAAATTGGACTCCATATCAATGAGGACAAAACGGAATATATGGTAGTAGGAAGACGAGACACTACAAGATTATATCCAACTCTTAACATCAACAACCGAAATTTCAAAAGAACAAGACAATTTAAGTACCTAGGATCCATACTTTCAGAGAGAAATGAAATCGAAATCGAAATAGGAGCAAGAATTAAGTCAGGAAATAAATGCCTTTATGGTCTTGCGAAATTACTGGGATCAAGATCGCTTTCAAGAGAGTTAAAATTACAATTATACATCACATTAATACGACCTGTTATTACTTATGGAGCTGAGGCGTGGGCATTAAGGAAAAGTGATGAAAGAAAACTCTTAGTTCTGGAAAGAAAAATACTGAGGAAGATCTTTGGACCAGTAAAAGACATGCTTAGTGGGGAATGGAGAATAAGGAAAAATGATGAACTAGAGACACTCTTTCATAAACCCAGTATACTCGAGACAATAAAGAACAAAAGATTGCTTTGGGCTGGGCATGCCTGGCGTAGTCAAAATCCGCTCATACGTATGGTACTGGAGGAGAACCCTAATGGAAAAAGACCGCTAGGAAGACCACGTCGGAGATGGGAGGACGGAGTTAGGGATGATGTGAAAGCATTAGGTGGAGGAGAAGATTGGAGACTAGAGGCATCGAATAGAGAAAATTGGAGGCAAGGATGTATGTCGGGATGGTCCTAGTGGCCGAGTTTACCGAAGAAGAAGAAGAAATTAGAGATATGGGCGTGATAATGGGTGTAATAGTAATTTAAAATATGAATTATAATATTAATTAAATAATTTAACAATCGTATACATAACAAATACATATACACAAGTTATGTATCAGCAACATTTTTTTGAACATTTTTTAAATTTTGATCGTTTCATAAGTAGTTTTTTGACGTTTTGTTTAATTTTTATAACTTAATCACGTAATTTTTAATCCGTGTCTTATTATATGACAAAAAACATTGACTTGGCCCAAGATCTAAACAATGTTTATTACATATTTTTATATATATAATACACCTTTATTTATTTTAATTTTATATTATAATTACATAAGATAATCTGATTTTAAATAAAACAAAACTCAAATATATATTTTAATGGCACATCAACCGATAACCATTTAGCCGTGTAAATATATCAAAAATACGTATTCATCTTGCACAATGTTTCTTTAATATGTGTAATTTTTGTTCTTTGAAAATACAAATGTAATTACTCAATGAAAATTTGTTTACAGTAAATAATTAATTTGAAGAATGCTTCGATATTCGTTGGGCATTTAAATCCGAACCCTAACAATTACACATTCTGAAGTATTTTTAATCTTGTATATTAGTTATCCACTTGCATGTTCACAAACGGGTAACCAGTTCAATCAAATTACAAAGTACTCAGAGAAAAAAAGGAATTAACATATTTAACATATTCTTTAAATTTCTAAGTGAATTTCAAACATTGCCTAATACTAATGTTCGGTTTTTGAAAACCCAAGGGGAGGGGAATGCTCCCCATCTTGCCGTTCCCCGTCAAATTTCCCAAAAAGGGCAGACTTTTGTCTAAATGGTAACTTACGTTTTCGTTACAGGTACGTACGAAACTGCGTGTACCAGAAACGCGGGTACTGGTTCTTACGGAATAGCGACGACGAGGTGCCGTTGCACCGGTTGGAAAGTGTGTGCATCAGTCCGAACTACAAGAGCCTGGCTATCATAACGCGGTGCGGCCAACTGTACGATTGCCCGTTGGGTTCCTCGCAAAAATACGATGACAAATCAGTGAGCAAAAATACAATGATACAATTTGAAAACGGCCTCGAGTGGCTTAAAAGCCTTCACATGATGACGATTAACAGACCGTTTTTGTTTTGCCTCACATTATTTTTTTCACACGCGCCGCCGTGTTTACGGAACACGGATATGATACGTTACATCTGAACAAAATACACGCGTGCGTCCGTCAGTGATTATCATACGACAAAAAATGACGCACCGATCTTGGATATGGTCATAAACCCCCACCCTTTGGTCAAGGTTAAATTTTTACGTTGGGAAAATACAGTAATTACTACTCTTATTTTATATACAATTATAATACCTGTTAGATTTTACCAATTTTAAAGTTGTATCTACTGTTACGCCTTGATCACAGAGAACCTCCCCTCATGCGGCGGTGCGTTAGACCGGAGAAAAACGTATAGAACTTTACAGTTTTTGGGGAGTTTTATCATTGAAATTGAAAAATAAGATATTTATTTTAGACGATAACAATATCTACAATTTAGTTTCTATAAATGTTTGTGCTTAAATCAATAGTTTACGAATAAACTTTGAAAAATATTGATACTACCATTTTTTGCCTTATTTTGACCCTAATGTACCATAAAATGGCACCAGCAAGGGTTGAGTGATATCTTCCAAATTTTACCCAAATTACTTTCTCAAACGACTTAAGGAATATAGGGGGTAATATGTACAAAATATTTTAATATTTTCCTTATATCAATAAGTACCACCCTTATATATATATATATATATATATATATATATATATATATATATATATATATATATATATATATATATATATAGAGAGAGAGAGAGAGAGAGAGAGAGAGAGAGAGAGAGAAAGAGAGAAATAGAGAAAGAGATT
This sequence comes from Therioaphis trifolii, assembly GCA_027580255.1. Classification (NCBI taxonomy): domain Eukaryota; kingdom Metazoa; phylum Arthropoda; class Insecta; order Hemiptera; family Aphididae; genus Therioaphis; species Therioaphis trifolii. Next base: position 42,613,197 of record CM050405.1, read on the forward strand.
AGCATCTACAATGTTTTCTTTTTTACTATAAATGTTTTAAAGTGAGTCTAAATAAATATTAGTGTTGACCAACGAAACTGATTCTTTAATTCGATATCGATTTTGAATTAAATATTTGTATATACTGGTAGAATTCAATCATAATGACTCTAAGGTTTATTTTACAAGAATTAAAAATATTACTATAAATTAATAATTTTAATTATATGACATGTACAATCAAGGGCGTATTTCTGGGGGGGCGATGGGGCGATAGCCCCCCCTGGGATTTTTTTTTTACCTTTTTCACATTATCTGTATTATATTATAATAATCATTAGAAAAAAATTACGAAATTATTTAAAGTCATAGATTATGATATAGGTGTATAATACATTTAGGGTTCTAAAATTTCATGAAATTTATTTTCTTGAAATATCTCATTTACACGAAAAATAAAAATTTTCCCAAAATAAATAAAAAAAAAGGTTGTTTTCCAATTAATATATATTATAGCTATTCAGCTATATAATGTAATAAAGATGAGAAAACACGTTTTAATTAGGTAGTATATCTATTCTATTCTATGAAAACATTGAAAACATAAATAATTTTTAAGCACCAAGTGCACAATGCCTATGTTTTTTATGTTACTTTTAGCTCTATAGTGTTTGATTTTTTACTTAATTTATAATGTATAAATAAAGGTGATACCTAAATATAGCCTGAACCAAATTATATACACTTATACAGTTATACTTATACATAAAACATACTTACTATTCATTTTTAACCCTTGCATTTGTGAATGTTATCTATACATTTATTTTTTGCAAAACAATATTATTTATCTATTACAGATTTTACTTTTTTTTTCTCAAAATTATTTATGAAATGATATTATCTCTAAACAAGTACAAAAATACAATATTAGACAGGTATCTAATTTGTAACTGGACACTTAAGATTTCTTTTGCAAATTACAATTTACAACACAAGACATGAAAAAATAAATAAATAATCATTACGAAATAACGAACTATTATCAAGTAAATAAAATTCTTCTAGCTCCAAAAATCATTAATAGTTACAACCACGGTCTTAGAAGATATCTTGTAAGACCGTGGTTGCAACCTAAAATTTATAAAACTCAATATGTTTTATTATTTGGTATCTGCCATCTGGTATAAAACATAGAGCCTTCACAATACGCCGTGTCGCATAGATTTTTATAAATTCAGTGCGTAGGTAACAAAATAATTATTAGTTTATATTATGGTCAAACTGTAAGTCTATAATCAAGGAATGATAGAATCTGATTGATAACATTTCACTAATGCATACATCGAGATATATAAACTATACATAGTTATATTATATATTACATATAATATATAATATGTAATATAAACTATATATAGTTTATATATCTCGATGAATGCATATCATATTATTATTTACCAACATCATGTCATGTATTTAAAAAAAAATTTATATTTCATAATTTCATTGAAATATTTCAAGATGAGTGAAATTTTCAATTTTGAAATATTTCAAATTAAGAACCCTAAATATATTGATAGAAGCGTTCGGAATTTACCCAGCTCGTATCGTATCGATTTTATAACGATAGATACTTTTAGATACACGTTATCTGATACTGAACGTTCGATAATTTTTTTTTTTTTTAAACACGAAATAGTAATAATATCATTGTAGTACACGAATACGTCTTCACAGTTCACGTAGTACACTAGATGCATGCAAAATAATAGATAGATTTGCAGAACACAAACGATTAAAAGAATTCGTTTTATAGAATAATAATTTTAATTAGTTTGTGCTTCATTTAAAAGAATTTTTATTTATTTTTAATCCTAAATATTATTAGTTAAATTATTTTGTTTATTTTTTATTCCTCAACATTACAAGTCTAAAAGTCACCCCCCCCCCCTGAAAATAGGGTCAGGGACGCCCTTGTGTACAATAAAAGCACATATTTTACATATTTATGTGATTTTATTTTTATATTTGTTATTTCTAAATAGTATTAAGCGGTACTTTTACATTCACTCACTTTGAACTAACATTGATTTGCTTAAAATATTAAGAAGCGAATACCAATACGAATTCGTATTAATAGTTTCGTATAAAATATTGTGTGATATCGTAATGATTTTCAAACTTGTCGAGAAAATCAAAATCGACATTTAAACTTACATCACTGGCCAAAACTTTAAAATAATGCGTGAGGGACTCGAGTGCACGAAGCATATGGCCGCGAGTCCGTCGTCTTCGTGTATCAATTTAACACGTATGTTTTTATACCGTTCGTGTGCAATTAACTATATACGACTAGCACACGGTATTGGGTTCACCGTACACGTCGTCGCGCATTACACACAACAAAGGTGCGCTCCCAACGATACGCGTGTAAACTAAATTTTTTTCGTTTTTTCTTCTCCGTCAGGAATCGGCCGTCGAAATCGATCATTTGCTGGTCGACGATTTCCACTTCGGTGGCGTCGAAAGCTTATCGACATGCGTTTGGAAACCATGGTTGATGACATGTGGCAAACTCGATTGCTCCATCAAGTTGTGGGACTTCAACAAGTGCACGTTACTATTCACCAAACAGTATTTGCATCAGGTGTGTTGATTTTAAGAATTTTCATATAAATTGTGTCGAACGCTGACGCGGTAGTTTTGATACTTCTAAAATCAGAAACACCGACTTTTAGCGTTTGTATTTGCATTGTTTATTTATTAGAATTACGAATTCTACTCGTATTATTATTATTATTATTTATATTTTTTTGCTTCTTCTAAATGTACAATTGATTTTACTAAAATGCATTTCACAGAACTACCCGATCTAAATACAACATTTTGAGTAAATATTATTTCATATTTTCGAGTGACTAAGTAATTTTCTAAAATAATCTTTACTTAGTAATTTTCGTATATTAGTATATTTTTACACATTTTTGAATAATTGGCATCATTAAATTTAAATTTATTTGAGTAACTTCGACTTAGTTTAATTTTCAGTGCCCCAAGTTGTGATTTTTCAGGATTAAAAAATGTTTTATCAATGTATTACTAACATATTTATCGCTGTTGACTGGCTTATTTATGTAATATAATATACAGAAACATACATTGTATCATGAAATAAATTGTAATTGATTAATTTTGACATTTTTTAAAGATAAAACTATAAAAAATGTTTTAATAAACTACAAGCTGTATAACGCACCAATATATTGTATATAAAAATATTAAGTTCAGTATTTAAAGTTAAAATAATGTACCCACCTAATTTACAATTTGTTTATTAAATTCAAAGTCGATCAATAATATATTTGGTTAATACATAATACACTAATTATATAATCAGACTCCATGAGACATTTTACCTAATATTACCCAATAATTACCAAAAACAATAGATCTTCTTAGGAAAAGTTGATTAAATTAAAGTATCAAGATTAAACCTGGTTTTTAATATTATTTCGTAGAAGTTAAGTGTTTATGTTGTTTGAGCAAAAGTTAAAATAAAAGGGTTGATATACAGTAAATAAACTATTATTTAAAAAAATATTTAAATAAACAAAGTAAAAAAACAAAATTGTAATAATTTTATGTAATTTTATGTAAAATGATCTGGAATTTTTCAAAGATAATTCAAGGATCATTAAATGATCTGGTATCTATAAACAAGTATTTATAGGTTATATAAGTAAGTAAATCTGTGTTTATATTTCAGGATGAATTATTATTTATTGGGTTTGGGAAATTGTATTATTGGCAAGTCCCATTGGAAATAATTTATTCTCGGGTCCAATATTTTGCAATCCGGGTCTGGACGAGGGGATCAAGTACTGGGTACTTAGTAACCTGGGTTAGTAACCTAACCGCAAAGTAATTATGGCGCTTTGAAAATTAGTTAAAAATTGAATAATGCTATATATTGATACATCTTTTTAGGGAGGGAGAGAATGATAAATGATATTGAATGTGGCGTTATATAGAGCTAATTTTTTACCTATTCGAAAGTAGTCATGACTCAAAATTTATGAACTTTGAGTTGCGACGGTATTGTTCTAGAGGTGCGAATTAAAATACATATTTACTCACTTACCGGCTTTTCGCGTCAAGGTGTGCAGCGTTTCGATACATCCGACTGGCCTGTACTCCGTGGCGGCGTTTTTCGACCACGTGGAATTCCAAAAGATCCAGACGGGAGACCTGGTGCCGATGGAAAAGTTCCCGATCTTGAACTGTTCCACGGTGGCTTTCAGCGGTTCCGGTCACATGTTTGCCGTGGCCCATCGGGAAAAGATCGACGTTTACTCCACACGGTTGTTGGACAAACGCTTCTCGTGTAAAGTACACGTGGGAACCGTGAGTCACGTTTTTCGGACACTAACGCGCAGTGATTTGCACCCCTTTAACATCAAGGCTGGCTCCGCCAATGCGTACATATCAATCGGTATTCACGTTAACTGTCTGAATTAAGATAAATATACATTTTAAGTAAAATATGGGTTCGACATTTTTCATATCCACGGTAGAGTGAAGAAAACCAATATTTAAACATGACTTACTACTACTTATTATTATTATTATTATTATCATTACAGCTACTTGGGAGCTATGAAAAAAAATAAATAACAATACCAACAAATTCATACTTTAAATACTAACGTTGAAACTACACAACACTATTTAGCATTTCATCGTATGGTTTTTGTTATAAGCGCAAAACTTTATTATACTTTATACGGAATATCGTTGTTCGTACAAAAGGAAAATAGTTTATCGTCAATTATTACACCATCGATATTTTACTATAATATTTTATTCCGTGATCAAAATCTATAATGATAGTGATTAGTGTTCATATTATAATACACAATTTTTATAATAATTAAGGATGGTCATTTGTCATATATATATATATATATATTACTATTTCGTATCGATTATTAGAACATAACTCAAAAATTAATTGCGATAACATTGAGTAGATATGTTGCAGGTTTTTACCAAAAAAAAAAAACCTATTTTCATTCACGGTAATCATTTTACACATTTTGATAGTAAAGTAAATCTATCGAGTGATTTTTTTTTTTTTTTTTTGAACTCTTATTCATTTGTTTCTGTGAATTTTTAAACGCGGGTTATTCACAGTACAGTTTTGACAATTCGATCGCCTTCGAATTTTAGAGATTTTCCAATTAAAATAGGGGATGAATAACAATGCCTGGCCTATAATAAAAAAAACGTCTCTGACTTTAATCACTGCGTAATTAGTGACCGTGCACTGTACACTGTTTGTGATACGTCTCAACTATAATACATTATGATCAACTTACGCGTGAAAACTTGATGTGAACCAGATCAAAATGATGATGTGGTCCAACCAAGACATGTACATTGTCGCTTACAACACGTTCGGCGCCATATTCATGTTTTACGCACAAACCGGAAAAAGGATGTTGGACATACCACCGTATTCGGGAGCCGACTATACGGGATTAGCGGTCATGAAAGACATCAATCGAATGTACATCATCAACAAGGACAGGGTTTTACGAGAAGTCTACGACCGAAAGGTTTTTCATCATTATAATAATAACAATATTCGTTTCAACGATAAATACGCTTTGATTGTGTATTTGAAAACATCTCAAACTTAATAATATAACAGGTGTGTACAGAGGCGTGCCTAGGGGAGAAGTTTTGGGTGTTCAACCCCCCCCCCCCCGAAAAATAGAAATAATTGTTAATATAAGTTTTACTTAATATTATATAATATATATATATTACATGTGGAATTTGATTAGGTTTGGTTCTTTTTGGTTTTTTTTTATTATTACTATTGAATAATATGACTCGATCTGACATATTATGTATGTTGTTTGAATATTATATGGCCAATTAAAAAATTTGAATTTTATATGGCCAATTAATATCTATTATCTAGTAAAATAAATACACTTATACACTTAAAATAGGTACGTTTTAGTAAAAATATTGACCCCCCCATCATTTACATCATCATTTACATCATTGTAAAACCATAAGATCCTTCGCTTCACTCAGAATCTAAAATAATTACTAAGAATACGAGCGCGTACACTGTTAAAAACAAAAATGAACGGGCAAACCACCACAGCACAGTGTATGCGGTTCACATATTTTGTAACGGCGCTGTATAACTGTGAACAGATTTTTGGGGAACCAATGAAAAATCGGCTGCGCGTAATGGACTCTAAAAGGTCCGCCACCCGGTCATGATCTTCACGTGCGCCGAGTATAGGAGCAGCATAATTACAAACATCGTACGTCGTACAAACTCGGCATACACACTCGCCGAGTATGCGCTCGTAAAGCACACGAGTCGTGTGGCACCGGCTTTTCAACGAACGACACACGACTCTACGGAATCGTATTATTTTCGTTTTGCGTCCTCCCAATAGAAAAAAATCAGAATGCAATACCACAATAATTAAACATGCCGAATTCAACAATTTTATATTATCACATTATTCACGCACGAACGTATAGTAATATCGTGTCATATTTTACTTAAGGTTGTTCGTGAAATAAGTTTTAATCAAGGGCCTTTGAATGCGATATCAATTACCAAGTCAGAATCAACGTTGTTCGTGGCATCTCAATACGGAGTTGTAGTTGTCATATTATTACCGATGGAATTCACAGTCGTGCAAAATGAGTTTAAAATGCACCAGAACATTACGAAGGTATAATACCATATAAGTCGAGTATTTTTTTTATTTTTTTTATTTTTTTTTAATTTAAACCAACTTCTAAATCTGAACTAATCCGTTAGTTCAGATAAGTAGGTGTAGAAAACTATATTAAGTCGATTTTTATAAATGTTTCATCACAACATCATCATGAATGATTTTAAGATCCTATCGTCAATTAAATTTTATGCTAAAAAATATGTAAATCTTAAATAAAAAAAATTAAATATGTAATAAATTTCTCTGTGATACTATTGAAAATTCAAAAGTTTTTTCTCGAAGAAATTCGACTTAAAAATACGAACGGTTTTTTTCTCGAGTACAATATATTTCCATAAAACACAGCTCGTCATTTTACTCACGATTTGATTGCCTACCTATTTAATTTTGATTAGTTGGAATTCGGGCTGGGAAAAAAACTATTGTTATTTCCTCATCTTCTTTAGATATAACATTTAAAAGAATACAATGTAATGTTTATTTTAACGTCGTCGCAAAATAATTTCACCGAAATCACCGAATCTCGCGTGTTGGTGTAGATGTGTTTGACGGCGGACGACTCGGTTCTGATCACTTGTTCAGAAGACGGCACCATGTGTATGTGGAAAGTCGAAGACACCAATAAAGACGAGAGTGCGGACGATCGTGTGAATATGCACGCTGCACAATGCGACGACGCGCTGATCAGCATGTCTGAGCTGAGACAAATTGACGAAAAAATTCCCAAGACCGAACTGGCGGTCAGCAAACTGGAGTCCGAATTTTCATACATAACCGAACAGAGGATAAAATCGAAAAAACAGGAAATGGAACACAAGATAATCTCGATTTCGCGTTATTTCGATTTCGTCGAAAAGCATAAAATAGTAATTGAAGTTCGATTGAATTTGATACCCCATGTCTAATGTGGACCGTTTAAAAGGACCTGGCCGTCGTGCATCGCGACGTCATTAGTGAACTTCATAACGACAAGGTCGAATTAAAAGCAAAGAACGAACGGGCTTTTGCCCGATTTCACGCAAAGTATTCCGATCTGCTCTTGGATAAATACAAGAAGTATCTACAACTTGAAAACATGGCGATCACCCGGATCAAACACTTGAACACGTGATATACCTACTTTTTTTATCGACGGTTTTTTTTTTTACAACGCGCGTATAATAATTTGTGTTTTGTCGCGATCGCATTAGAGACGTAGAAGAAGCGCAAAAAAACCTAGACCTGGAATTCCGGGAAGCGATAAGGAGTTACGAGGAAAAACTCAAAGAAAAAGACGAGGAAATTTTAAAAGTGCGCGTCGTCCGGTTCATTCCGGGCACAATCGTTGTTGTCGCAAGATTAACGATATCGTTTGTGTTTAGCCAAAAGATAAACTGATCATCAAGAAAAAATATCTCCAAAAATTGATCGGCGATACCGAGGTCAACGTGGATAAATACGTGTCGAAAGTAAGGCGTGAACTGACCGCGGAGCTGGAGAACAGGAAGCAGTCGTTGTTAAACGCTAGGGCCGATGAAGTCAAAATCAAGATGGACTATGAAATGTACGTGATTTTTAATTTGTGTCTACGTATATCGTCTCGCTCGTCAGGTTGGTCTACATCAGGGGCTTTATTTGAGGTGTTGTAAGGTATGTAGTGTTTTCAATGATTAGAATAATACAGCCCAGTTTAAACTTTTCGCGCATTTTTTTTTTTTTTTTTTTTATGAAATATAAAATTATTTTTACCCGTATTGTTTTGTAGAGTTACGTCCATTATAATGACGTTCCAACTCTCGATTCATTCCAATCATCCGTTCTCTTATCCAATTCATTCATACTGTTGGCTTTCTTATTTGAAGCTTATATTTAGTTCATAATTATATTGTAATCGCTTTGCTGTAATTATTTTTTTTTAATAAAAAGCAAATTAAATTAAAAAAAAAAAAAAAAAAAAAAATAATGACGTTCGATAAAAAATATTTAAGAGCTATCGTTAAAAGTTAATATTTTAAATTTTAAATGATCATTAAATTAACTGCGTATAATGATTTGCTTTCAATTGTTTTTAATTTTATTTCATTTTTTTATTGATATAGAATAAATGGTAAAAGAAATTATGATGTTGCGAGGGTATGAATTCGTTGCGAAAATTGATAGGATCTCTACTACACGGTATCTAAATTATTTGAGACCTTGACGTAAAAATATTTCGATGTGTCTGAAATTCGGTGGCCCGACGAAAAAATCCCAATGACGCCCCTGGTCTATTATTCATTATTACACGGGTAAAGCACACGTTTTACATTGTCGTATAGGTTTAAGAAATCTACGGAGGAGTTGAAATTTAAGACGAACTTCACCGAAAACAAGGTGAACTCGTTGAATATATTAAACGACCAAAAAAGCAGTCGGGTTTCCGCCCTTTCAAAGGTGCTGGTACAATACAGAGATGATGGTCAGCGAAAAGACGAAGAAATACTGGCAATCGAAGGACCCGAGAAACAATTAGAATCTGAAATAATTATGTTCAAAGCATCCATCGAAGAATTAGAATTGATCGCCCAACAGTTGATAAAGGAAAATAAAGACGAGAGAGACCTCATTGAAAACGTAATTTCTAAAATTCATGACGTATATCTTATGTTATTATTGTTTATAAATATATATACACACACACAATGGCTTATTTACGGGGGTCCCGGGTCTCAACCCCCGTAAAATAGGGTGACCATACGTCCCGTATTATACGGGATTGTCCCGTATTTTCACTTTGTGTCCCGTTGTCCCGACAAAAGTTATACGGGACGCATTTTGTCCCGTATTTTCAAGTCGGTCCCATATTAATCCCGTTTTTCTCTTCATTGTTAATTTATAAATTCTACGATATTTTTGTATCACAATATTCATTAGAACATATTTGAAATCTATACTTATCAGCATTATATTTAGATTCTTGTCTTGACACATTTTAAAAACTTATCTTGTAATGAGTTTTAAAATATTCTATTAAAAGAAACTAAGTTTCTCGATGAAATCAGTTCAGCACAAAAGTATACAAAAACATCAAAAGAAGAAATTTATCTGCCATCGTCTTCAAAATAATTTTTTTTTGGACTTTTGTGTACATGTTATACTTATTAATATTTTTATTTTATTTGTATTTAAAAACTATTATACAGCATACATTTAATTTGTTTTTTTTTTAATATATTCAGTTAAAATTAGAATTTCCTTTTTTTATTTTATTAACTTAGTGTCACGTATTTTATTTTATTTTTATGGTCACCCTACCCTAAAAGTAAAAAAAAAAAATTGATTTACGTTGAATTGATATGTATTATATAATAATATAATAATTACATTTACAAGATTCCGGACTCAAATACAAAATACATTATATAATTGCATTTAGAAGTCATAAATTAGTAAAAGTAGAGGAAGAGAATATTCGATCACTACCTTTATTAATATGTATTTATAAATTTTTTAATTTTATTAAGTTATGACTTGTAATTCAGAAATAATGGTAAAAAGGGTCACTAAGAATATAAAAAGTATTTTTGGACCCCCCCCCCTCCCTCCGAAAAAATTTGGAAATACGCCACTATAAGTATACACTATATGAATGACTGTTCGTTAGTTTCGTTAAACCTGGTGTGTTATATATATTTGAATTATATTTATATATAATATAGGTACTGAAATTTAGCAATAGCAATGCCGAGTCAGCTTATATATGATTTAAATATGTATATTATATAAATATAAAATATTTTTTGACTATTTTTTAAGTTGTTCAGTTTTATCGAATAATAACATGTGGCGAAAGAGAACAATTTTTTTTAAACAGTTTGCTACTTAAATTGTTATTATTAGACCAATAGTTTGAGAAATGTAAGCGGGTCAATTTTAAACAGTGGCAATAGGAATATCAGGGGTTGTTGCAAAAACGTTCCGTCACTACTGTCCTGCTCTAAACTCGATGCACTCTTAGTCGAACTTAGTCGAACAACACAAATTCAAGTAAAAACGTTTAATAATTAATATTCTCTTTCGCAGTATTATGTTATTAACGGTGGTTACCGTTTAAAAAACTAAAACGTTTAAAACCCCAAGTATTTAATTATTTTTTCGTAGAACTGAAGTCCCATTATTTATTTATTATTTATTTCCTTTTTTTGAACTTTACATGAAAAAAAAAATTTAACGTATACCTCGCAAAGGGTTAAAAACGAGGGCAAGCATATTTAATAAAACCGTCTCGAAAAAACATATTCACATATGCGTGCGCATACTATACGTTTGTGTTGCGATTAAAAACCGTGCTTCGTATTATTCGCAGAGGGATATCGTGTTCGACGAGATGAGTTTACACGAAAAACGTTTGGGGTCGTACTTAGTCGAGTTAAATGTTACCCAGGAAAAAGCCCAAGTCGCGTTGAACGAGAGGAAAAAAATTCTTCAGGATACGATTGCTGTCATCAACAAAATGAAGGTCGATTTGCACGAGATCATTAAACCGTATTCGAACGTGCACGAAAAAAATAGAGTAGTGACGGTAAGCCGCACGCCCGTCCACGTGTCGTCACGTCGACGACGGCGCGGTCGGTGCTCGGCGCGGTCTGACGAACGCGTTATGTTCTTTGTTTAGCAATTCTTCGACAAATACTTGAGAGAAAAAAACCGCTTCGGGGCGAGAGTCGAGTTTTTATGGCGAATCGGCGAACACACGAAGAGTGTGATCGTTCGGCTTGATCAGATGATCAAGTCGTTCTCGAAACCACAAGAATCGCACCAGTTGATGACGCGAGAAAACATGCGGCTTCTCGGCGTGATCGAAAGTTTGCGGAAAGAGGCCAAAATGTATTATTCAAAATACAATCAATTGAGACATTTTTTACCGCTGGACGGTTCCGGGGAAAATAAATGACCGTACGATTATGTGAATGTGCAATTATTTCATTGCAAAACAGTTATTTTCCAAGTCAATAAATATAAAATCATTATTAGTATAGTTTTGACGTTTGTACTAACGCGATAATATTCTAGTAGCTAATAATACATCGGTAGTGTAACGATTTAGGATTTCTCATTGTCTGTAGGTTATTATATTTTTTCCGCTACTCAAAATCTCTTCCATCCATTTTGCTACAAATATTTGTTCACACGCACCACGCTCACGTTCACACGCAGACACACACATTCATTCTGTACCACATACTTAAACATTTTGATTTTTAAGAAAACTGAGTTTGTTTTGTTTTGTTTTTTTTTTTTAATCCATTGTAATGTGAGGATGGTGGATGCTGGACAATGTTATAAATTAATATTTTTGTAATTAATATTGGTATAATAACGGTATAATTAATAAATTAATACTAGAGGACAATTTGCTTACACAAGTGCCAATGGTTTCAAAATGTTATGATTTAACGTTATTTAGAATCGAATTACTATAACAAAATATGTACCATCCCAAAACACGTTATCACTGAGAAGCTTCTACTGATGAACCAACAATAACATTTTAAATATAATAACGTTTAAAGGTACCTATCTATAAAAAAAAAATCTATGTTATCGCTAATCAATCGTGTTTAACTAATTGTTTATATAAATTGTCCGGAAAAAATTTTCCGTATGAAAAAATTACTATTTCATCACGAACAGTTAATTGTATGCAGAGTAATACATGATAATATTACACGTTAATCGCGCACACGAGTGCGTACTGAAAATTGTAAAACGACAGCCACCTTGGGAAAGCGCTTTGCGCGTGTGGGACCTTGAATCGCCTATTGACTCGATCCACGAGTGGTTGACCTTATGCAATATCACGCCACGTGTGGCGATTCGCCAATTTTTCCATATTGTGAAAAATATAACTAACGGGTGTGGGCAATTTAAAAATTAAAATAAACGTCATGCTAAAAGTATTTCATTTGCATTTTTGAGTAATTCTAATAGTTTCTTTTTTTTGTGTATGCGCGTATGTCACATACTACATACTGTCACAGTCACAGTATAAGTATTTGAATATTGAGTTGTGTTTAGGCTTTAGAGATACCATTCGTCCCGTATTTGAATAAAGCGTCCTGATGTCCCAACTAAAAGTCCAAAATAACTCTCTTGTCCCGTATTTTGAATAATTCGTCCTGTGTTTACCTTGTTTCAAAATTAATTCAAAAATTTTTTCTCATCATTTGGCATTTTAAAATTAAAATTTTAGTCTATTCAATAATCAATGTTTATATCCAGTGCCTTAGCGAAGGCAGCGCGCGTCGGTTTCCGGTGTTCGATACGAGTACTAGTCGCGTTCATTATTACACGGATGTATTTCACGCGGATACAGTGAAAACGCAGTACTCGGTCAGGAATCAAGATGACGGCGGTCGAGTTTACAGCGTTTTTTTTTTTTTTAATCCATTCTGCATTCAAAAAAATATTCGAAATTGTAGAAGTGAGTCAAACGACTACTTTTTTGACGTATAACGCTGTATCAGATACTTAAAAAATAGAAGCAGTATTTTCTGATATTTTTTCCGTACAATTACGGCCATGTTTCGTAACGCGTGAGACGAAGAACGATCGAGATGGAACTCTAGTAAATAAAATACAATAAAAATAAAATTAAAAAAAATAGGTACAACGTTAATGATATATAGAGAAAGTTTTGAGTTTCTAGCGACATTACTTTCGAAGTAATGACGAAATTACTAAAGTCGATTTACTAAGAGTGTCGTTTACGACGAATTTCGCCGTTTTTGGTCCATTTTAGGTTGTTTATCCGCTCGTCTGGAAAAACTATTCAGATGAGAGCTTAATAAACCCTCAATGTACCATCTACGTCGAATTTATTATCTATAGAGTTTCCGTATGGAATTTTCGGACAAAGTTAAGTTGAGCAAAAAGTGTCTTTGGAAAAAAAAAATAAGTAAATAAACGTCGTTGTAAAACCATAATTATACGCTTCACTCAGAATCTAAAAGTCATGAAAATACATCTCAGTTGTTCAATGTTCTGGAATCATATCTTAAATGCAAATATCTACGATTGTCGTTTGTTAGCAAGGTTAACCCATTTTCGACAACTGCATTTATGTAATTAATTTAATTAGAAGATGTTATTCATATAATAGGTATACTATGTCAATATATTATATTATACTTATTTAATGCAATATTACAATTATAATTTATGTGAATTTACTAGATATATTTTTGTAAAATGTATGCAATGATAACCTACCTACCCATACCATAGTTGATCGTTCTTACAACTAGATTAAGGTCACATTTTTTTAAAACTATATTTATCGGATTTGATTTTACTCTAAAATGAAGAAAGCAGAATAAAACACACAATATTTTAAAAGTGTATTGAAAACACAATAAATTAAAATGGATGTAAATCTTTAAATTTTATTAATGAATGGAAAATGACGATTATCACAAATAATATCTTATATATCTAACTGCAACATATTAACACTTCACAATTTGATTTTATTAAAAAAAATATTCCTTTGAATTTAAAAATTATTTTATTTTTATTGATATTGTTATTAGTTTTAAAGTTACCATTGTTTTTATTTAATATTAATAGAATTATTGAACGTGTAGATGATAAATGTAATTGTATATATGTGCGCGTTCGTGTGTGCGTGCATGCGTGCGTGTATATATGTGTGTGTGTGTGTGTGTGTGTGTGTGTGTGTGTGTGTGTGTGTGTGTGTGTGTGTGTGTGTGTGTGTGTGTGTGCGCGTGTGCTCGCGCGCCCGTGTTTGTGCAACATGTATCAATTATGTAATATTAATTTTGAACCAATGCAATCAATTTTTTCTCTTGTAATTCACATATAACCATTCATATACTTCATCAATTTTGGTCTAATTTTCGAAAGATTTGTTTAAAAAACATTATCTAAGTTTTTTTGATTGAAAACACTATTTTTTTTTTATAAAAAAAATTTAAAAAACCTTTGTGCTATCTGTATTTAAAATGTCGTTATGTTTGGATAGATTAATTTCTTCAAATAAAAATGCTAAAGTTGAAAATTGACATAAAAACAGTTAATTACGTATTAATCATATAATAATTTACGTAAACTCTTTTTTTTCAGAATCGTTAGAAAAGTTTATGTGTAAAGTCAATTAAATTTTCAAAAGTGTTAGTCAAATATTTAAAACTGTATTAGGGATTAACTTTAAAAAATAAGGCATTTTAAAAGTTCTATTTTTAGCCCAAAAGTTGTCAAATTTTTTTGAAACTTTTTTATAGCATGTAGTGATACGTCAATAGAATATGATGAAAATTATATGGTAATAATATATGGTGAAATTTTCAAGTTTCTAGCAACATTATTTTTGGGGTAATGACAAAATTACTAAAGTCGATTAAATGAAAGAGTCGTTTACAACGATTTTCGCTGTTTTTAGTCCATTTTAGACTATTTTTCGAGTCATCTGGAAGAACTACTGAGATGTGAGCATAAACCCTCAAAGAACCATCCACATCGAATTTCTTATCTATAGAGTGGCTGGATGAAACTTTTGGACAAAGTCAAATTGAGAAAAAATTGTCTCAAAAAAAAAAATAATAATAATAAATAAATAAATAAACATCATTGTAAAACCATAAGATCATTCGCTTCACTCAGAATCTAAACATGTTACGTGCAAACAATCACTAATCAGGAACAACTTGTTGAATAAAAAAAATTTTAAAATCAAAATTGCATTTCAGTATACCTACAGAATTTTAATTTGAAATCGGAATATCGAATAATTGTGTGATAAAAGTATGACAATAGCGGCGATTGAAAAATGTAAACATTCACCCAACACGCATAAGACCGAGTCCACGCTAAAGCAACAAATAATTTATAAATGTTGACAAGTGTTCCCAATTGTTTTTGTTTCCTTGGAACAAACTAGAACATTTATAAACACACTGTCCACATCATAGTAACAAATTCCCAAAAACAACTTAATAGAAATAAACACGCTGGAACATTCTGTCCTCACTGATAAACTTTTCACTCTTTGTTACCGATTTTTCATTGTTTAGTGGAAACACGTTTCTTCGTGTTTCGGTTTCAATCGAAACATGAAACAAATTGAAACTTTTGTTGCTGGCAACCATGCAGTGACTTTTGTTAACATTTGTCAACTTTTGAATTAGCTACATGTACAAACCCCGTAAAATGTTGATTATTTTTTACTCTAATTTTGCATTTAAATAATTAAATATTAAAAATATGTTTTGGAAAACTTAATATAATTATATTTAATAGTTAACAGATATTAAAAATCAACAATGTATTTTATTCTGAATTTTATTTTTATTTTAAGCAACAAAATTGAGTTTCCCTGATTTTTTAGATAATTCGTCCACAACTTGTTAGTAAAAAAATCAAAATATTCCACAAATTACTATTTACCAGTGTCAAAGGGACATAGAGCTAAAATAAATTTAGATTTAAAAAAAAAAAGAGTTCATCTCAAATCTTGGGAGGGGTCAAATCCAATGATCCCCCTCCCGTAAATACGCCACTGATACCATATATACCATATATACCATTTATGTATAATGTACCGTATACATGGTACCTTTAACCGGCCGTTTGAAGCGAAATCCGCAATTGGTCGTATGAAGTTTGCTGAAAGACTTTGAACAATAAAAACTTAACCGTGATAAGCGTTCAACCCTGAACTTTCAACTTCCATACCAAAATTCTCTAAGCCGGAATTTGTGTTTGGGTATTTACTTACGAACTTTTACGCAAGAATATCAAACATCCCATGCTCGTGTTCTTTACTTAACGCGGTTTTATTTTTTTTTTATTTTTTTTTTTTTAGTGACATAAAATTGTTTTTTTTATCCATAATGAGTATTCTATCGTATTCCGCGATTATAAATTACAACAATAAAGGCATCTTGTATATTTTTTTTTTTTAGATAGTCGTCGTCGTTATCATTTTCTGGAGTTTCCGATAACACCTAATAGACACTTTCCTCAGACACTGATGAGGTGTGACGGCGGTAATTATCGCTGCTCGTGATAAAACCTCAGATGACTTGAAACGAACACTTTATATTTTTACTCAACTTATTCTTTGTAAGCAGTGGCGTAATTACGAGGGTGCACGACGGTGCACTTGCACCCCCTTGCGAAACGTAGCAGGTGCGAACATATGATTTTGCACCTGCTGAAACTGATCTTTAACCAAATAAAAATAAAATACGTACCTACTATAGGTAGGTACTGTTTTATTGTTTTGATATAATTACGAAAATGGTTTCATTTTTTCTTATAAAAGTATCAATTAAATCATATACAGTAGAAGCCGCTTATTAGAAACACGGATAATTGATACAATCGCATTATTGAAACAAAATGTCCCGGAACGGACCGGCCGTATGTTAGAACATTGAAAATAAATCGGATTATTGAAACATCACATCGGTTATTTGAAACAAATTTAGCCACATTTTAGAAGCTTTTAGGCAATTGTAGAAGCTCTAAAATGTCCTCAAAAGTGTCGTCCAGTATCGTACGGATGAAATAGGTTTTGAACAGCATTACTCGTATGAAAATATGGTCATGGAGTTACTCGACGCAAAAAAAACAAACTAAGATAGATAAATATTTTAAATAATATAGAAAAATATATACGTTTGAACAAACTTTTTTTAAATATATAATATACATACATAGATAAATATGCATATTATAAATACATAGTTAAATATACATAAATACATATATTTTTCATTTTTTTTTTTTCATAATACAAATCAAACCAATCGTTTATTAGAAACAATCGGATAATTGACACATTTCACCTTGGTACCAAAGTGTTTCTAATAAGCGGCTTCCACTGTACTTAATAATAATATTGCATTTTAAATATATATTCAATATTCATTTAAAGAGTTTAAAATATACAGATTATACAGATTGGGATGTGGAGACTTTTTATATCTGTATGTACTATGTAATCAAATATAAAAAGGTAAATAGTACGCAAACAAAGCGAGCAGTTTTGAAAATGATTCAATTTCACTTTTTGGTTTTTGATCAGTTTGGCACCTGCTAAAATTGTATGGAATTACGCCAATGTTTGGAAGTACTGCGACACTACGTAATTTTTTTGTGACTGTAATTATCAATCATCATTATGTTGTAGTAGTAACTAGCTCGAAATCGTTCCAAGTCACACTGATTGACAGTAGGTACCTAGTAAAAGTTAAAAACCTCATAAATATTCGAAAAAACCAATTTTGTGAAGTTACCTAATGGTGATATGAAAACAAAATCCTAACGTACTCACCGCATGGGATATTCTTAGCTCCTTGGACGAGTTGGAGAGAGGATGGTTGTATTGAATTTTAAAGAAATGATAGATAATTTCTTTAGTTAAACGATTCTACGCAGAGCTTTAGAATTAAAATATAACGTTTGGATTTCTTCAAATAAATTGTTAAAGTTGAAAATAGACCTAAAAAAAGTTCATTGCGTAATAATCGTATAATTCTTTACTTAAATGCTCTTAAAAATAAACCTTTGTCATGATTTTTTTTTACTGTCGTTAGTGACGCATATGAAGAAACTCATTAAATTTTCAGAAGTTTTTATCAAATATTAAAAATGGAGGTACCGATTATATAAAATATCAATTTTCGACTAATTTTCAGAAATTTTGTTTTTAATACCTATTCAAAGTTTTTATGTTTGACAAAAAAGACAATTTTTTTATAAAAAATATTCAAAACATCTTGTTCTATTTTCATATCATTATGTTTGGATTGACCGATTTCTTCAAATAAATTGTTTAAGTTGAAAATTGACGTAAAAACAGTTTATTACGTAATAATCGTATCATATTATTTTATTTAAACGCTTATAAAAAAAATCTGGAGCCACGATTTTTTAAATTTTTTCAAAATCATTAGATAAGTGTCAGAATAAAGCCACATTAAATTTTCAAATGTTTTTTGTATAATATTTAAAATTGTATTAGGGATAAACTTTATAAAAACAAGTAAATTTCAGAGTTCTATTTTTAGCCCAAATATTTTGAAACTTTTTTTTTTAGTATGTGTAATGCGTCAATAATATATGGTGAAAATTTCAAGTTTCTTGCAATATTACTTTTGAGGGAATGACGAAATTACTAATGTCGATTTAATGAAAATTTTGATGGCTAATTGCGCCATATTTGGTCCATTTTAGGCTGTTTTTCCAGTCGCCTCACAGTGGTCTGTATTGTAAATTAGCTTACATTAATTAATACCTTCTTAATATGAGTTAAAAAAATTATGTTAAATATCAATTCTATTAGTTTTTAACATGCTGAATCCAAATTTCTTATCAGTTTTTAAATCAGCCCCTAATTAGGGGTAAAAAAAAACTACTTTCCTAAATTTTCATAAAACTTGTATATCGAACATCAATTAATTTACTTGTTTAAGGGTGTATCCAAATATAATATTAATTCTGTAATCAACCTCTAGTTATGGATAATAGGGGATGTTATTAATTTTTAAACTTAAATTAAATACATTTATCAATATTTAACATTGTAAGTAATATAATTATAAAAACTACGATAACAATATATTATAGTCACTATCAAATAATGTTAATATCACTATCACAATCACTGTTCGAATTTGTTTCGTCTAACTGCATTATATTCAATAATGATTTAGCTTCATTTGATAAGTCTTGTCATTTTTTTTTTTGGAAATAATCTTATGGTCGATATTAAAGGGTCAGATGATATTAATAACACATGTAAGAGGTCTTCGTTTGTGTTTATTCTTGAATTTTTTCTTGTGTGGTGTTGTCTGTACATTTTGTAATCTTTATTTCGAGATTCTTGGGCCTCCTCTGATAAATTTCCTAAAATAAAATTTAAAATGTGCTTCATTATTCAAAAAAAAAAAAAAAAATTAAAATATTTACCTATCGGTAAAATTGCATAACGAATAACATCAGCACCGTGTATTAATAAAAAAAATAAAATAAAATAAATAAAAATAAAATATTATTATTGAAAAGGCTTTTTTTCCTAAATTTTCTAACAAGATATTACACATTTGAAAAATTATGCCAAGTTAATACGCAAGTATACGCAAAAAAATGATATTAGGTTAAACACCCAAGAGTATGTAGAATATTATAGCATAGTTTTGTAACAGTAATAATTAGTAATTTATTAGTGATACCTTTTTAAGTTCTAATAATAACAATTAACCATAATAAATAAAACATCGTTGTATCAACTACATCATAAAAAACATAAAAATAATATTATTAATACACTTACCTTCTGCACCAATGTCCATACTTGAGGTTTCAAAAAGAAAAATTATAACTTAAGTTACACCTAACCGCACAGATCGCTAAACGTGAAAGACAGTATATTGCGTGGTATGGCCTCGTTGATCGACATTTCTGTTCCCTAATCGTAATTTTATTGGCTTGATAAGATATAAAAGTTTCGCATTATATGAAATATTGTTCAATTAGGTAATCAGTTTTAATAATTTGATATCAAGTAATACAATAATCGTACTTTTAAAAATAGGTTAAAACTATCATCTGCATAAAATTTTCAACGCATAAAATTGCTGGATGAAACTTTTGGGCAACGTTAAGCACAGCAAAGAGGGTCTCCAGAAAAAAAAATAAACATCATTGTAAAACCTTAAGATCCCTTTGCTTCACTCAGAATCTAAAATGTAGTAATAGGTTGAATTTAGCAATTTATAACTTTCGAAAATGTTTTATTACTTAAGCAGTTCAATAACTGTGAAAAATACATTACTTACCAGTTACCTGGGCACTCTGGAAAAGTGTGTAATCATTTTTATTTCTTTTTATAATTGTTATGACATCTGCCTTAAGCTACTACTTGTGCAATATCATAAAAATGTATACAATTATTACATTCAGTTTCAACAAGAAGTGTATTGGCCATTTATTTACATTAGTTACCTATCTATTAATTAGTGCAAGAGTAATATATTATTTTTATATTTAAAAAAAATTAAGAATTTCTTTAAACAAAATGGAATGAAATTGATTTGGACGTTTATGTTTTTTCATATTTTCAGTAGGGGTGACCAATGACAACCGTAACATATTTCCCAGAGATAAAACAGTAGGCGCAAACCGTAGGGGTGCTAAAAGTGCTTATTATACAGTTTTCCCTCGTCCTTGGAAAAACTGAAAATGAGATAGCTGCTCCGAATAATTAACGAGATGAAATACATGCCATTTAAAATTACCGCTTTTGGACCACTATTAATAACATTTAAACAACTAAAACTATAACAAATTATATCAGTATTTGAGTGTTAAAGGAAAAAAAAACTCTCATTTTAAATGCTGTGGCCTCATAATATTTATAGATACTACTAATGTTTATCAATATATGTCTATTGAGTTGAAACTATTTTATACAAATATTTGATATTTTTATTTTCTGGTAGTCACCGAACATATTATCATTACTACTTTAGTGACCTACGTTTACATGGAAACGTCTAGTCCCTATTGAATGTATTTGTTAATTTGATCTTAATGAGCAATCACACTTAGTGCGTTATAGGTACGTCGAAATTGATTGTTATCGATGGCAATGTTAGAAACGCTGGAGGAAGATTCAACTTTAAAGATACAAGATGAATTGGAAGCAACATTGAAACGCATAACAAGTCTCCGTGGAGTCGTTGGAACTCTTGTGGTAGGCGATGACGGTTTGTATTTTCCAACGGTCATTAATAATTGAAAACTCGATAAAAATATGCATTGGATGATGGACAGTGGAAAAACTCCGCAGGTCATTTAATCGAGTGCACGATGGATAAGACTTCCGCGAAGCATTACGCTAAGTTGACAAAAGATTTGGCGGAAAACGCAAAGCGGTGCGTCAGGGATATAGATCCGACAGACGAGTTAGTAATGTTCCGAGTGGAAACTAAGAAAAACGAAATGTTCATAGCGCCAGGACCAGGTGAATCCAATCATATAATAATATATCTCGGTGATACGTGTCGTAGTTCATGTAGGTTTCGGTTTCTGGTTTAATGAAACAACTACCATAGTCGAGTCTCGATGGCTCGAATCATAAACAGTATGCAATTTAATTCGCCGGAGGTATTTCCAGAGTTTTATTACTCAATTTTTTTTTTTTTTAAGTGTGAAGAAATTATTTATTCATTAACTACGATTTGATTAAAATATGAAATTTATAAACGCTAATACTGTACACAACGTATAGCCTATAGAATAAAGATGCGCGGCAACTGTTAAATTATTTTACAGAACAATATACATTTCATACGTACACATTTGTATGATTGTAAAACACTCCTATAATGATAATATTAATATCTAATGATGTACGAATGTCGTTACTGACTTTGAGTGGTCTATGGTAAAATATCTTTACCTCCGACTCAGTAGCGCTGATAGATATTGCGTCGGGAGTTCAGAAATTTCTAAGAGGCAAGAAAAATATTCGCGTAGTTGAGGTTTGAGTGTAATGTATTTGTGCGTCATTAATAAGTAATAACATTCACCTCGTACGAATTAGATTTATGCCGACAATCAAAATTACACTTTTTCTTCATTAGACGTAAATATAATATTAATAGAAATATAATAACTTACGGTAATATTACATTTGGAGTTACAGCAAAATTTATATTTTAATCATTATTATTAATTATCAAAATCAGAAAAATAAATTTTATAAACAGTGTGCAGGAAGAATGAGTTTTACAAAAAAATTAATAAATATTAAATTGTGGAGCTGTGACAATTAAATTAAATATGATTAAAAACCTTTAAATTACAAAAACGTCTGCTTGATACTAGAATGTTTTTTTTTTTTTTTTTTGACAAGATTAAAGCATTTTAAATTTTAAATTATTTATAAATGATATTTTATTGCATAATACTGAAAACATAAAATATAAGTGAGATAAAAATAAGTATCTTCATAATATAAAATAATAACATATAACTGTTGAATTAAATCGCTTGAAATTAATTATTTTTACAGATTTTAAAATGATAACCATTCAAAATACGGTATCAAAACGAAAATGATGAATACCGAAATAAACCAGTCATGCGCTCAAAAAAACTATTTTTAATATTAAATACTTAAGTTAAAGGAATTTGAAGCGGTAATTTTGTGTTTCTCTCTATATCATTCTCACACAACATAGAAGTATTTTCATTCCAACATACCGATCGAACTTGTTATGCGATAATGGTCCTGAAAACAGATTCGACTTTGTCGTGAAGTTTGCTTTTTGTGGACTTATCACTTTTTAATTTAGCCTCCTTAAATGTCATTAAGAAAAATTAAACTCTTGAAAATAAACAAAAGTTAATTTTTGGAAATCTTAATTTAAAAAAATACACACTACGCCCCGCGTGTATTCATCGCTCTTTGGACAAGTTAATGTTGGTGTGGGTGTATAGAATTTCAATGAAATGATAGGTCATTTCTTTAGTTAAACGGTTCTGAGCAAAGCTTCAGAATTAAAATATACCGTTTGGATTGTCCAATTTCTTCAAATAAATTATTTAAGTTGAAAATTGACGTAAAACCCGTTTTTTACCTAATAATCGTATAATAATTAACATAAACGCTTATAAAAAAAAAAAAAAAACACTTCATCATGATTTTTGAAATTTTTTCTGTATCACTAGTGAAGTATATGAGTAAGGTCATATAAAATTTTAAAAGATTTCATCAGATATTCAAAATATACCATTCATATTATACTTCATCAATTTTCGGAATTTTATTTTTCAAATTGTCTAAAAATGTTTTATTTGATAAAAACACTTTTTTTTTTATATACAGAAAATGCAAAACGCTTTGTTCTATCTGTATTCAAAGTTTCGTTATGTTTGGATTGAACGATTTCTTCAAACAAATTTTCAAAATGGAAATTTGACGTAAAAACAGTTTTGAGTTTATTACGTAAAAATCGTATGATAATTTACTTAAAATGATAACCTTTATTACCAACATGACAAATTGCGGTGTAAAGTAACAAATATATAATTGGCAAATATTTATAGTAGAACTCCGATTATCCGGACAGATTTATGTCAAAGGTGGTCCAGATAAGCAAATATCCAGATGATTGACGTATAATATATCAAAAGTTATATAATTGAATGAATATATTGTATGTACCTGTATGTATTTATTATTAATATGTACGTAATATAATTTAAAATTTGTAACCATAAACAAATGATTTTATTATATATTTAACTGAAACGAAATAAGCCTTAATAATAATATGTGACATATTTTAAAACCAAAAAAAAAGCTGACTTGGTACATTATTCATTTTGTCCTGAAAAATGATATTTTAGTTCGCTTCATAGTAGACTTTCTCTTTAGAGCAGCTTTATATCTCAATTTTTTCTCGTTCGGTTAATTGGGCGTCCGGATGATTGGCGTTCGGATAATCGAAGTTCTACTGTAATTGAAAATCAGAATTATATTTTTAAATTATATAAAATAGAAATGTAGAATTTAAAAAAAATTAATGATGTCAGGGGAGTGTGGTTAAAGAAACCTCTCCTGAGTCTGTATAAAAAAAATGTGTACTTAGAACGCAGTTTTTTAATCATTGGATTGAGCTACAGAACTTAATTTTTCTCGTTATAGCGAGCTATCAAGAAAAATATAATATTCATAACTCTACGAATCGATACCTAATATGCATTCATTTTAGTTTATTAATATAATGATGTAATGTAAAGACATTTTATTATGAAAAATCGTAATTTACTACTAACCTCATATAAATTCATCATAAATTTCCCTTTAAATTATAAAATTTCAATAAAAAATTAAAAAATTTCCCATTTTTCATCTAATTATCAGTAGGATTTATTTTTTTTAAACTTTTTCTTAAGTATGTAGTGATACGTAAATAATATATGGTGAAAGTTTCAATTTTCTTGCATCATTCTTTGTAGGGTAATGTTGAAATTACTAAAATCGATTTAATGAAAGGATCGTTTACGACGAATTCAGCCATTTTTGCTCCATTTTCAGCTGTTTTTTCTCTCGCCTGCGAAATTATTGAGATGAGAGCTTAATTGATCCTCAAACATACTCTCAAAATTCTAAATATTGAATACTTATACAAATTAGTACTCAAAATTACTAATTACTAGGTATTGAGATTCATGAGCTTATTTTAATCGGCTGTTTGTAGTGTTTTATATTACATATTTAAATATTATTTAATAAATCAATGTGTACACACAATCCAACTGTACAGCACACGAAAACAGAACCTCTATAATAGTTACCAAACAGTATTATTGTAAAGTTTTTTTTATTATTATTCGGTTAATATTTAACAATATAAATAGCTTGTCGATCGGTCTTTAGAGTTCGTGTTTTTATAAACGATTAACATTCCTAAAGAGATTGGTTTCTCACATTGTTGTGTCTCACTATATATCACGTATCAAGAGAACACACGTCACTTTTAGTAGTATTATATCACACACACACACACACACACACACACACACACACACACACACACACACACACACACACACACACACACACACACACACACACACACACACACACACACACACACACACACACACACACACACACACACACACACACACACACACACACACACACGCACGCACGCACGCACGCACGCACGCACACACACAAATACGCACGCACGCAACACACAAACATATGTACTCTTACAATTTAGTAAATCGATTTCTTATCGAGAAATAAAAACATTTAAAATACATGGCGCCAGTCGTTTATCAACAGACCAATCCGACACACATTCCAAAACGTTGGTTCCGAACCGATGAGTGAGTAGACTGATATTACGATATATTCTTTAAGTGACGCATATAGTACCTATGCATTTCTGTTATGAAACGGTCGGAGTCGTCTAATGAATTTTATATGGCTGTATTTGAACTTCGAACATAAATTCGAAATGCATTACATTTAAGAATGTTTTATATTAGTACCTACTGTTTGGAAAATCTATGATGCATTTCAAGCCTTAACTACTCGAACATGTGATGAACGATGATGCATTATTTTTGATTTTTGTATTAAAATTAAGACACTGTACTCGGTATGTGTATTTTGAAGCGTCGAGTGCGAGAAAATCAAATGTATAGATATCGGAAGTTGATGGATCGACGGAATTGAATGTTTAGATAATTACTACAGGGTTCGAAGTGTTATGCATTTAAAAAATGAAAATATGCAAATATTATAACTTATAAGTAACAAAATCTAAATAAACAAAATAGTCGGCCTTTGCACCGTGGGTATTCTTCGCTTCTTGGACGAATTAATGATAACGGATTTGAAGAACTTTGAATGAGCTACTATCACGATTAGCGAACGATACGCGATGTGTATGATATTGTTCAAACATGAAATAAATGAGAAAAATCATTATAATGCTTAAATTGTAATAGTCATTATTACATTAGTTGATCACGAATAAAAATTAATCAATTTCAACCATAAATATTTATTAATATTAAGTGAACGATTGTTGTTTGGTTTTTATAAATTTTCAATCGATTCTTTAAATGTCATGTTTAATGTTTATATTGTATTGAAAAAACACCCTCTATCAGTGGCGCCGAACCCTATATACAGGTGGGGCGGTCGCCCCACCTTTGAAAGTGGGTGGGTGGGTGATAGGTGCTAGGTGGTTAGGGTAGTAGGTGCTAGGTAGTTAGGGTTATTAAAGTTAAATTGTTGAAACTTGAAAGTGTTTAATTTCAAAAACTGATTAATAAATACGTATCAATTAAATAAATAATACAAATTAAATAATAACTGCTTGTATATTTTATTCATCTGCACTATTATATAAGAAATAGTAATTTAGCTGAAATATTTAAACAATACTTCCGGTTCCCAATGTATATTTTCGTCATTAAAGTAAACACGACATTTCAATGTTTGTCTGTTATAATAACATATATTTGAACCATTTAGTATACTGTATACACTGTTATTGTCAATCCTTGTCAAAATGGTGGCACGGTGAGGCAGTATGATTTTTCCATTTTGGGCAGATATAGAAAAACGTATACATATAGAAGAATATATATATATATATATATATATATATATATATATATATTTATGTATATATATATATATATATATATATATATATATATAGATGGGGCGGGGGTGGTGACGGAGAAACAAAGAAAAATTTGATGACCATTTTTTTTAAGTTGTGAAAGGGAATTGTTAGGTGTATGGGTGGGGTAGGTATTAATTTTTGTACTTTGCCCCACCTATAAAAATTGAGTTCGGCGCCACTGGTGACCGGGGTACAGTGAGACATGGGGAACAGTGAAACAAGATTCATAATTCGCGCCAAATTAAATATACGTTCGTATGATAATCATAGAATGATAATAAAATGAATTGATGTTTATGATGTTATAAACATTTTAATCTAGGAATGGATGAGCTCCAATAACTTGATAATCTGTTATCAGCGTTACACTGTTTACGCACGTCGGTTGTTTGATTACAATTTTCAAGATTTTTTTTTTTAATTTTTGTTTTTGAATATAGGTAAGTAAATTAAATATTATTATAAAAACCATACATAATTATGTATTTTAAGGTATTTAACTATATTTTACAACGCAAATTAACATATTATCCGATGACTTAAATTTATAAAGTACGTTAGGGGCACTGTGAGACGGGGCACAGTCAGACAGCTGTTGGTCTCGTGAATAATGTTCTTTTGTAAATTATAGTAAAATTTGTATTTTATAATTCACTTATTCATAATAAACGTACCTATATAATAATATATCTCATAGTTAAATTAAATACGAATTGTATGTGTAAATTAACATGTCAATATTTGATGATATAGGTTTGTGACGAGATATATTTTATATTTGACAGTCAACAGTCATGGTTAGAAACTACAAAAGGCGTACGTTAGGAACCTTCAGTGAAGAAAATATGAGAGAAGCTGTTCAATTAGTATTAAGAGGTATGTCACTCAGGAAAGCGGCGGAACAAAAATTAGTGAAGTTTGAAACATTAGCTAAAACTATTTAAAATGAAACATTAAAATTTTAATATTTACCTATAATTTCTTTTAAATAAATTTATTTGTTGTTGATTTGTTTTTTAGTTGTAAGTTTAAATAGCTGAAAATGAGACATAAGACTGTCAAAATGTAAAAATGTTTACCTTTAATTTGTTTTAAATAGAAACTGCCTACATTTATTTGTTGTTGAAAAATGTTATTATTTTGTTAAATACAAGACATATTTATTTGATATTGGTTATTTTTTAGTTGGAAGTTGAAATTAATACAGTGAAAACTATTACCTATACTATTAATTTTTAAAATACAGGACATATACACATAACACTTAAAACTTAAAATGTTATGTAAAAACATAAACATTTAACTATAATAAACATTACCTATATATAGTGTAAAATAATAAAATAATGTATTTATAATCATTCAGAAGTTAGTGTAATTTACAGCTAATTCTAATTCCATTAAATTATTCAAAATGAGTAAACATTATTTTAGAATTAGGTTAGGTGGATTCTTATATAATACCCTATTTTAATATAGTTTTGAATGTGTCTCACTGTGTACTGGGTTGGGGTACAGTGAGACAGCAATTTAAAATTAACTATTTTGATAATATCTTAAAATATATTTAAGTTATGAGTTATGTTATTACATGATTTAAATGCTTAACATAATTATTGTTAAAATAAATCATATATACACAAAATCATAAAAATTATTAATTTCAATGATATAAGGAAAAGAAAAAAAAAATGTTTCACTGTACCCCGGTCTCCCCTAAGTATTGAAAAAGTACATTTGTAATTTTAAAAAACTTTGTATTTTTGTTTTACAATGCTGCTCTAAATTCAATACTACTGTTTTATACTTTGTAATAATAAATCTTAAAATCAATAATTACTTGCTAATCTGGAACCTAATAAATAACAGTTTAATTTTTCAAAGTCGTAAACATTTTTTATTGGGAAGAGTAAATGGACAAAATCCCCTGTTTTATTTTTCCAAAACTAATTCCTTACATATATTAAAAATATTATACATTAATTAATACAATTTTGCATATGTATTTCCTAGAATTAAAAAAAAATGTATAATATTTAAGTTCATAACCAAGTAAATACAGTACCTATTATGTACAAAAAATTACAGTTTAGATTCTAATTTAAACCAATCTATTAATTACAATGATTTTTATTTTTTTCCTTTTTTTTATACTGTCACTTTTTGGTTTTTTAAGGCCAAAAGTTTAGTCTAGCAACTATATAGATTGAAAATCACATAGGTAGTATTTTAATGGTGTTAATGGTTTATTTTTCTTTCTTCTTTATAATTTTAAATAATATATTTATTAGAAAAGTTTCATATTATACAAAAATTATTGTAGTTTTCAGAATTAAATAGTTTATATTTTATTAATTAGGTACCTAATTTATTACAACAAGAACAACTAAAATCATCACTCATACAATGGTTTTTGATATAAACAGGCTCTTATTTATAATAATTATGAAAAAAGGCCACTTCCTTTGTGTAAGGGAGAGAAAGGTCTAATTTCAAATAAATAAAACTATAAAAATATTTAAGAATAAAAACTTAAATTTATAAAATAGATTTGAGAGAAAATTCAAAATAATCTATTACATTATTTTATCTAACTTGAAAAAACATCCCATAAAATTATTTTAATCAATTTAGCAGGTGTCATATAGAAATAAAAGAACTTTTCACCGCCTAACCCTTAATAATATGATTTAAATGTATGTGAAAAAATTGCTATTGTGCCAGTAGCATAACATAGATATGGTGAACTGTGCCTATGTCAGGAGCGCAAATTGTGAAGAGGCACGTAATTATGCTTCAAAATTGGTATTTTTTCATTTTAATTTATAATTATTATTATTATTATTTATATTGTCTATTTATTGACAATACATAGAAAACAATAACGATACACATGACCCTCGTGGACAATGGTAGAGGTTATAATTTACCTTCTTATTGCCTTCAAGTATATTTCTTTTTGTTGAGAGTTTTTCTGTGCTTAAAGTTCTGTTTAATTTTACCAGGTCACATAGACTCGACATCGGTGTATGATACTCAAATTATGAAACAGGGTTACCTTTTATAGAAGTACTCAATACCTTTGTTCGTTTTAAAAACTTATGTTTATACTATAGTGTGGTGGAAGTGTTGGGTGTGGACGGTGTGGTGTGTGGTGTACCAATTCAAAACAAACGTTTCAGGTGTGAGAAAGTCAGCTGATTGATAAAGATAGTAAATAAATGATAACGACTTTTTAAAAAATGTTCCATCATGGCATCATCTAATTTCTAAAAATCCAATTTGAAAATCTTTTATTTATTAACAGATAGTCAGATTAATAGATTTTAAAACTATGGATGATATTTATGTGCAGTTGCTTGATTCATCATCCGACGAAGATGTTTTAGAACCTTTTTGTAACGCACGTAAATTACCTGCCGCTGTTTTTTGTACTGCTGATGATGACGGTAGATAATTCAAAATATAATATTTATTTAAAATATTTAATTTATAGACTCGTTAGGGACTATTTTAAATACTATTTCTTATTGGGTAGACTGGTTGAAGATTATTTACTATTATCTTACTTTATTAATTTTGTTAAATTGTTTATAATTTATTATAATAAAATATTTATGCTTTAAATGTGATAAGAAATAGTGATTACGTGAGAACCTTAGTGGACTTGAGGACGGTGAACATAATAGTTTGAATATCATTGTACCATAAGACTTCAGCACTTATTTCTACCACAGGTGTTGTCACTCTATTCTGTGGTCCAGTTCCTACTGCTTACTACTTTGTACGACTATTCAATCGTTCCACATCCGCCCCAAAAATCCCTTAGTTAGCTTTCATTTGACGTTTTGCACACTATATATTAGCCATATTGCCCTTCTTAATAAGGAAAGTCCATTGTTGATAAACAACAATCTTTCTATGCACCCTTTAACCATTTAAATCTGTTGGGATGTATGTATGTTGGTAATTTTCGGTTCATAATACAACAGGCTAAGTCTACGCAAGTTCATGAAATTGAAAAACCTTTATACGTGAACCTGTACTTTTTCAAATTAATTATAAGCTAATAAACATTATAAGTTGTTTCATAAGCATATTTAGTATCTTACACAAGTCAAAACAGACCTTTTTCATAAACAATCAAATTTAACAGATTGTACCAATATTGGTCGAACTAACAATACATTTTTACTTAATATTTTTGAAATACCATCAACTTCTTAACACAGGTTCTTACATTCACTAAAAGCTATTAACATTAAATTGTACAAATTATAGTTTAAATAATACACACAAATGCTAAAATGCATTTGTTTTCATACAAGAAGTTATTGATGATCGATAATCGTGATAGTTAAAATACTACATTATTTTACGGAATTGTAGTATTTGAAGATATGGTTTATGAGATAGGATTGCTTAAAAATACTTAAGGAGAGACTCAAGTACATTATGTACAGTCTTATATGGTACTTATAAAATATCATAGAAGATATAGTTAAAATATTTCCATGGTTGTATTTCTATATTGAATCAACTGTAGAGGATTTTCAAATGTTCAAAGAACAAAATCAATCTATTCCATCTTTGGTTTCATGGTTTATTATAAAAGAGCCATAGGATATTAATCTAGTGTGTGAAATTATGTTTAAATTTGATAATGAAGTACAAAAAAAAAAAAAAATCAATTCTTCTAGATAACAATCTTTCTAAATCATTGAAACACATATTTTAGAAATAAAATATACTTATTACACAAAAATATAATTTACTTAGTACTATTGTTTATTATTTTTATTGGAACATTTTCGAAGGACTTGTTTTAAAGTCTGTTGCCCCTTGTCTAATTTTTTCGATTTTTTGCGTCCACCAGACTGGGCTGGACTTGATCTTTTCCTTGAATTAAAATCATTTTTTTGTTGTTGTAATTTCTCAAACAAAATGATTTGTTCTGTACAAAACTGGCACGGCGGTTTGTCTCTATTATGATCAAATAAACAACCACAAGTACAATCATCCAACATTTCATTTTCTTCAGCATTGCTCTTTGGTATATTACTGGAATTTTTGCTAGTACTTGGATCTGAACAAAATAAAATAACCTTTTAAACAGTTAAGTTAAATATTGGTTATAAAAACATTATCTTACCGCTACAAAAAGACGAAGAACTGACAGAATTAAATAAAATTGAGGTATTCGTTGAGTAAGAACAGCTCGGCAAACTATTTTCTATACTTTGCACGTTGGAACTTTGATCACTTACCTTATCTGAAAATATACAATTTGTATACAATTTAAAAACTTCAAAATTAATATTTAAGAACTTACAAAAATTAACATCCAGAAGTCCTTGTTTAGGTAGTTTGTTCTGTAATTAAATAATATTTAAATCATACAAATGATTTTACACTTCTAAGATAGTAATGTATATTAGACATACTTTAGAATCAAATGGTTTATTATGTTTTCTGTTGTTGGATTTGTCAATTTTTGACTTCATCTAATAAATAATATTACAATAATTGATGTATTCATAGTCAAATTAATATTTGATAATTATTGTGTATAAATTTAACCTGGTTTTTTAATTGTTTTGTTTGTGTTTTATCCTTTTTTAAGAATGTTTGTTTAAGTTGTAATTCTTTTTTAATCTATACAACAAATAAGATATAATTTAGAGCATTTATAATACATTTTAAGATTTAATATCCTTACCTTTTCTTGCATAGACAATGCAAGTTTAAAATCTTCTTGTGCTATTTTTTCCCTTAATTGAATTTGATTTTCTTCCTCTTCCTTTTATTAAAAAAAAAAAACTTAATGTGTCAACAAAACATTGCAATAAAACATTGTAATAATATATAATAATATTTAAAATAATTTGTTAAATTCACTTGTAAATTTTTTGCCAATTCAATATTTTGCAGTTCAATTTTTTCTTGTTCTCGTTGAAAATCCGCCATCATATTATCAAATTCTTTCTTTAATTCACCTTCATCAGTTTCAACACGAAAAAGGCCTTGACCAACGATAACTAAACACACACAAATTTATTTCAATAATACTTATTTTCAAAATTCATAGATAAATAAAAATAATTGGATTAATATTTTATATCCTATATCAATTTGATATAATTGTGTATTATACTTCATATGGTAATTTCCATACATTAAGTTAATATACATATGAATATGATATTGATTAACACAGAACGTTTATTTAAATTACTTGCTTCAAGTCCATCGTCCTCATTATTCAGTCTTTTCCGTACTTCAACTGGATACTGTTTCTGCACTGCTTCCCATAAATTTTCATCGACCAAAGCATCCCAATCGTGTTTGTATGTACGGAGCCAATTGCTGATTCGTCTACGGCATGTTGGACATTGGTATGATGTCATATTCACCATGTTTTGGAAACATTCTAAGCACAGAGTATGGCCACACGGCATAGTCACAGGTCGTATGTAAATGCATCTACACGCTATACAAAACACATCTTCATGACCTAGTTTTTTTTTCAAACCATTTTGTTTTTTCTAAAAAAATACAAATCACAAAAAATCATTTACTATTTATTATTTCAACAATAATAATGAAACAAATTTTAGATCACTTCAACGTGATTTGAGATGAAAATTTCTGAATAATTCGAAAGGAATATATATAATATATAAAGCTAAAAATATGTATCACCATAATAAAATAAATAATAATAAAGGTTATGTTAAAAAACTTTGGGAAACAATTAAATATGTAACTAATTACAAATCAAATAATTCCAAAAATACAGTGCATTCATTATATATAATAAACAATGAGGGTACTCAGATATTTGATGGTAAAATTATACTTAATATTTTTAATTATTTCTTTTCTACAGTAGGTAAGAATATCTATGATAATATTTTAAATAAAAATTATATTAAAGATAATTTTTAGGATCTAAATAAGGGTTGTTATATCTCTGAAAGTATATATTTTACTCCTACCTATTACTTGTGATGAAATAGCTAAGTACATGCTTAAGATTAAATATCATTGTTCTTTTTATGAAAATAATTTATCAAATATGGTATTAAAATTTACTTCTACAACTATTTCAAAACCTTTGGCAATCATATTTAATAAAGTAATTGAGTTGGGTATTATTCCTTATGACTAAAGAACCATCATGACCTAAGAATTATAGACCAATTATTTCATTAACACTATCAATTTCAAAAATCTTAGAAAATGTTTTAAGTCAGACTGATTTATTTTTTAAATAAACAACATTTTTTTTCTTGTAGACAATTCGGTTTTAGAGAGGGAATGTCTAGTAATGATGCTTTATTTCATATTACTAATTATATTTATGGTAATATTGATAAAAGTAATTATATAATAGGCATTTTTCTTGATATAAAAAAAAAAACTTTTGAAACTATAAATCTTGATCTATTAATTAGAAAATTACACTATGCTGGGATAAGAGGTAATATTTTAAAAGTAATAAATTTATACCTAAGTGATAGAACTCAAATAGTTAGAGTTAATGGTGAATATAGTAATGTAAATAATATTTTGATTGGTGTTACGCAAAGTTCTGTTTTAGGCCCTATATTATTCAATTTATGTTAATGGACTTCTTAATGTTTCTATAAAATGTGATATTTATAGTTTTGCTGATGATACGGTTATGCTTTATAATAATAAAAGTATTTAAGTCTTATTTGATGGGGTAAATACATTAGTATTGTTCAGAGTTGGTATGATAATATTTTTTTAGAGTTAAACCTAAAAAAGTCTAATTACATACTATTTAATCTTAGATCTAATGCAGTTAACATACATAATCTTTTTATAGGTCCACATTCTATAAATTGTAAAAATAAAATTGTATCATGTAATTGTCAACATATTCAAAGAGTAAATCATAATATTAAATATTTAGGGTTAATATTCGATAAAAAACTAAAATGGAATTATCATGTAGATAAATTGGTAGGTACTGTCAGAAAACTATTTTATAATTTTAAAAGCTTAAAATATGTTTTAGATATTAAACATCTGAGAATTATATATATATATATATATATATATATATATATATATATCTTTAGTTCAATCTTTAGTTTACTATGGATTGCCTTTTTGGGGTGGCACCTATAAAGATTATTTGACTCCGTTAAATACAACTAACAACAGTTTAATAAAAAATATTAACTCAGCCATTTTTATACCCAACAAAGCAGTTATACATTAGCTTTAATGTACAATGCATATCCATATTATAAATCTTTACTTTTACTTGTATATAAATACAGACATTGTTTGAATACCATAGATCATAATTATAATACTAGAAAATGTCATTCTAAACTAAATTCTATTAAATTTTATAAGACTGTAACGTCTCAGAGTACTATTTACAAATGTACATTGTTGTATCATAAATCAAACTTAAATATTTTTAACTTTAATAATATAACCTCATTAAAATTATATATTAAGCTTAAGCAGTTTGATAATGTTACACTTAATTATGATTTATAAATCATTCCATTTCTTTTATTTTATTTTTTTATTATTTTTCCTATTTAATTAGCTCATATTATGTTGTTATACAATTCTAAGTTTATAGTTTATTAACAATACCTAATGTTATAAGAAACTCTCACTTCATAGCATAAGCTCTTAGCTTTTTTTATAATTTAAATCTATCTGTTATATTATTTCACTTGTTTTAAATTACTATAATTCTTATGTACTTTTTGTTTTTGTTAAACTATAATGTTATATTATATATACCTTACGTCGAAGACAGGGTAACAGTAATTATTCGAGTTCAATAAAGTACTCACCAAACTCGTGGTTTCTTTTTCGATTGCGACGGAGCGACGCGTACGGTCAGTACCACGCCGGTTCATGGCGACGTAGGTAATATTTCAACGGATGTGACTTTTGAAATAACCGTGAAGCGTGAACGAGTATCGAAAGTTTTATTAATTCGTTACCGTGAAACGCGTATCGAAATCCGATAGTACCGTAGATAACATAACGTCTTGTTTACGTTTTTTTCACGCCGTAATAGTGATAAAACGTTCGTAACATCACTCCGGTCAGTAGACGCCACGGCCCGGTTAACCAGTTACCGTCCGGGTAAGTACGCTATCAACACCAAACGTAACCGCTGCACCGGCCACGGGTTGGGTGACGTGTATATCGCGTGATCAGCTAACGCCGTTCGATTGGCCAATCGCAGGACGTTGAGGTTACACCGGCGTAATACGGTGTAGCGTCGTAGCGTAACCGCTGTTTTGGCGTCTGTTGTCGCGTTGTTACTTGTTGTGTTTGGCGTCGCGTCGTATTCTCGTGCAAAGCATCATTATAAAGATAAATAAATATATATATAAAATATTTAAAGATTTTAGTTATACTAAATATATTATATACTTATAATATAATATTACTTACTTATATATTATAATATACTTTATAATATTTATATTTTTACTGTCGCGTATCGTATTTTTGCGTACGCATTGTCTTCGGAAACACCATACCATAGACTTGATACACTGTTTTAGAAGTTCTGTGGTCTATCGAGCGTCTTTGATTGTTCCGTACGCGATTTCGCTCGTGAACGTGCGACACATCGGCTCAACAAATTACGAACGGATTCAGGAACATTTGATTTCGTAACACCGCGTCATGTAAGTGTTTGGTTCTTTTTGTTGTTTTGCTACTTGTTAATTGTTATCCATGCCACGGTATAGAAGATATCTTCTATACCGTGGCGAGGCCTCGATCGTCGTTATCTATAAACGAGAATTCGGCGAACTGTCCAGTTATTCCTCGTCTGCGTACTCATACTAATGGTAAGTGTCCACACTCCACTTGAGATTATAGCTCGAGATTGATCTCGGGATGTTATCGATTTGAGATCAATCACGGTATCGAGATAGGTTTTGGAGACTCGAAAGTGACATTAATCTCGAGACCAAGACAATTTCGTGTCGACTAGAGAGTTAACACACACAGTCTTGTGTGTGACTTGACCGCGAGTACACGTGTTTTTTTACAAACTTAAATGTTTTTTCTTTCTTTTTTTACATAATGGATTCGCGTCAGGCCCTAGCTTTTATAATTGCGCATAATATTGTACAAAAACGGAAGCTAAAAGAAAAAAGAAATGTTGGATTAGGAAATGGGTGGACCGTCGAAGTGACTTGGGAGCCGCTTCAAATCTTGTAAATGAGCTTCGGTCGGAGGATGCACAGCAGTTTAAAAATTTTATTCGGATGTCTGCAGTGCAATTTGAAATGCTTTTGGATTTAATAAAACACCAGATTGTCAAGCAAGATACACAATTGCGTGAAGCGATTCCTATAAAACTTGTGATTAACATTCCACAAAAATTCCTTTTCTTCGTAAAGAATAATTAACTCAAAAATGTCGTCATCTGTCCATTGTCGTGCACTCATTTTAAATTAATTTAATTTAATTTAATTTAAATAAATAATAATTAAAAACATTCATATATTATGGTAAATATTTAACACGGGTGCTCTCAGCTCTTCAAACACTGTCGGAAGACTGGAGACTAGATCTCAAGAGCAAGAATGAACGTGTCCACTCGCGACACATGTAGTCTCGGTGATTAGTAATGACTTGTCTCTGCGAGTACTCTCAGGTCCATATACATTTGTGACTTAAGTCTCGAGACTAATCTCAATTGGACACTTACCATAAAGCGTATGGAAACGTAGTCATTGACGTTCGGGCCCGACGCCGTCCGAGAAAAGTAAACGATACAATAACGACTATATATTATACGACGTTCGGCAGTTCGTAAACGTGTGTAGACATCCGGTACTTGAAAATAAAAAACCACCGTGACAAAACTGTCGAATTGAACCGTGTTTATCGAACGTTGCATAATTACGCTTGACAAATAATATTTTCGCGACACGTAAATTACGTTTGTTAATTTATGTTCGAATGTTATAGACGTTAATGATTTTCACCGAGTAATGTCGCTACCAATCGATTGCATAGACTTCATTAGATATTTATAATCAAATATACGCTCATATCGCTTTAACGCTTTTAACGTCTGAATGTCGAAATAAATGAGTTGCGACCGATGTAGTTTCGAAGGGTACTTGGTCATTGTTTGCCATTATCTTAATAATCCCATGCAGGCATTAAGAGCCGTTCTGTCAAAACAGTACCAAAATGAAAATTATTACATTACATTTAGGGCACGAATATTATTTGGAAATTAAACATAAATTTACTACATTTTGATTCAGTTGTATGTTAAAAAAAAAAAAAAAAAAAAAAAACCCATATATATTAGGTATAACATTAATTGTACACTTTACTAATTTAAATTTTGCACATTTTACTATAAATTAAAAATGCAAAAACCATTCTTCTTCCATAGCTTTTACGGTCCTTGAAGGACTTTCGCTGCCTCTACTACTTTTTTCCAGCTTTTTCTTTTAATGCTGTCTTCTATTAATAAACCTTGTGTGCACTTATTTAGATCTTCATTAACCCTATCTATCTACTGCCTATCCCTACCTGACTTAATATCGTTAAAGAAAAAAAAAGTCATAATTCTGACTAAAATTTAAAGGCTACATTAGGTGTAAATACTAAATATAATTTGGTGCTGCTCTCATATGCGGACTACAAATTCATATAGTCTACAACCATGTAGACTGCATACCCTAGTAGATAAAAAACAATTATTTTATATTATTAATTGATACAAACATTGTCCATTTCTCCAAATGGATAATAACACAATGTGGATGCGACATGTACATATTATTATTATTATTATTATTGGTTTAATTACATTATTTCTTCTGAATTTGAACTAATAAACATATATTGCAATCATAAACATAGTGTTTTATAATATAGGTACTATGTGATCTACGTCCTACTAGGTAGACTGCATACATGGGCATAAACATGTCGGTAGTCCACATATGAGAACAAGGCCAACAATTTATTGTTTAAAATATATTTAATAAAACTATAATTAACTTTATTTAGAAAAATGGCTGATACAAATGCTGCTGGAGAGTGTAGTGTAGCTGCTTCTCGTGGTGATTCCATTTCCAAGAATTATATTCAACTGCGTGTCATCCCTAGCGATTCTTCCAATGAAGTACATTTCCGGGTTAAGCCTAATGTATCTTTAGAACGTTTGAAACGCACATATTGTTCTAAGCTTGGTTTGCAAGTGAATGAAGTGCGTTTCATGTTCGACGGAACAAGAATCGCTGACCAAGATACACCACTTTCCCTTTCTTTGGTAAGTGGTGATATTATAGAAGTATACCAAGAAAGAGTTGGTGGTTCCTAATATTATTATTTTTTTTTTTTTTTTTTTTTATTATATGATTTAAAAGATTAATGTAGAATTATTCATAATAACTTATGTCACAGCAAAAATTAATATAGAACAAAAAATGTTTATTTTTCATCGCACTTAAGTTTTTCAAATATATACTTATATTGTATTCATTCAAGTCATACATTTTTTTATTTTACTTTTATAAATAATGATTTAATATCATATCATTGAAAATAAATCATAACATTTTATAGTTGAAACTTTTGTTGTTAATTACCTTAATAAACAAATAATATTTACTGAAAAACAATATTTTTTTTATTTATCATATAAGCAGTGGTGTAGTGGGGGGTATATGCCGGTATACTCACTTCACTGTTTTTCTGTTGGTGCATATACTTATAGAAAATATGTGATATAGAGGTACACCCATGCATTTCTTCTATATATCTCCTAATTTATATATATATATATATATATATATATATATATATATATATACATACATATATATATGTATGATTTTATTTAATATTTATAAATAAAAGTGTAGAACAAACCTATCAGGTTTTAAAATAAGAACAGATAGTAGATATTTATAGCATACATTGTACCAAAATCATACAGATTAAGTCCACTAAGGTATATAATATATGTATATATTATATATGCATGTGAATAGAGCTGAGAATCTTTGATAGAGAACCAAGTTATCAGTAACATTGCCCTAAAACATTTAATAATAATTATTTATATGTAATTGATAAATGATAAGACACAACAGGCATCAACATTACCTCAAGTCCATAGCCGACATGTAACAACTCTGTTGTTGGTAGTTATTTTTTTTTCTACTGATTCAGTCAAATTTTATGTAAAGTGTAAAATAAGTATAAAATTCATATACTGTATTGACAAAAAAATAGAAATCTAATAAAATAAAACCAGAAAAAAATAAGGGCAGAACATTATTTTCATATTTTTCTCAAAAACAAATCAAATAATTATTATTAAACTATTTAATTTTTTTTTAAAACTACAGTTTTCCATTTTGCATCTAAATAATTCATAAAATTTTGATGATAAATTTGTTTTTCATATAAAATAAATGTATTTCAACTCCCTATAAATCATCTGAAAATCAAAACGTTTCAAATGAAGAACTAGTGGATGGTCCAAACTCAGATTTAAATTTTTCAATGAAAATAAATACTTGTGAAGTAAGTACTAACATTTTCTTAATAAAATGTTAAAAAGGTAGGTACTATTTTATAAAATGTAAGTAAGCATCTACTTTTGATGTATTTACCAATATTATGATTATTATTGGTAGTTAAAATATATACATCACTATAATAATTGTACAGTTGATAATTAAATATTATATGCCTTCTTTACAAGTTACAACATTCATTAGGTAAGAAATTTTTACTCATTAGGTAAATGTTGTAGAAATAAGCAATGTATTTTAAATACTGACACTGATACAAATAAATTTACCATTAATTTATACATTTTGGTGAATAATCAGTTGTGTAGATTAATTATTTTTATGTTATAAATTTACAAACAATTAATTTATTAGCTACAATTCATAAAATTAAACAATAGTACATATTAATAATAATATTACTTATATTACTTAAAGTTTACATATAATATTTTTATCATTTTTTTCATTGCAACAACGTCTAAAAATGCAAACATTGAACTAAGTTTTAACTATTATAATATAGAGGCAATATTTATCTTACTGGATTGTTTTTATTATTGTAACTCCAACTAATATTATTTTACTCACCCTATGAACTTTTATGTGCATACCTATTTTTAACATTTTATCATAAAGTGTTCTGTGTAGTGTAAACTATAAAGTGATGCTCAATTTTTTTTTTTTTTTATTGAAAATAACTAGTATAGAAGTCAATAATTTAATTGCCAGTGATTTTGTAACAAATACAAATGAATCAATTCAGGGAAATTACTATCCTAATTTTATTCTTAGATATAGTATTAATTTTAAAATATGAAAGCATCCGTACAAGAACCAGTTAATCTAAATTTTCAAATAATCAGAAAAATAAAGTCCTAGCGTTTTTAATAAATTATTCGAAAAATTAATTAGGAGTAATATGTTTCTTAGGATTTAATAACCAATGTATAGTAAATTAAATAAACATTTTTAAATACTTAAGATAATATTATAATAAATTTAGCCGGTGTAAAATTAAGTCATATCTAAAATATAACCGGTTATTGTGATCTAGTCAATAAATGATACAAATTTTAAAATTAAATTATTAATTTATTTACTTTAAAAATATTAAACCATTATATTGTACAGAATACAAAATTTAATATATCTTATCATTGCAAAAACCTGTTAAGTCTGGAGGACACATTCAGTTCTTGCTCTGATTGACAGAAAATTTTGTTTTCAATACTGTTTATGTTTTCATTATTTTTGTGATAAATTAAATGTATAAAAATAAAATTGGATTTAAAATTTTTGCTAACAAAGTTCATAGGTACTTGTTATTAAATGTGCTTTTTTAGAAACTAGAACAATGGCTTGAAAGAAAAACAAAACATCCCTGGTTAATTTGTTTGGATCAAAAATTAGGTTGTACTATTTGTCAGGAGGTTGGTTGTTTGAAAACTTTCAAAAAGCAAGGTGTAGAACTTTCAAAAGAATGGATTTTTTTGTTTGGTTGGTAGTGGAAATCATCCAAATAAGAAAACACAATTATGATCCAGTCTTCGAAATAAAATTAAGAGACATGTTAAATATAGTGCTCATATTTTTGCTTGCAATATTAAGAAAGACAAAGGGTCTAAAGCTTTGACCAAGAGTTTTGAAGGTCAACTAATCAAAAATCAAGATTCAAATAAATGTATTTTTCGTACTAACAATGAGAAGTTGTTGATTCTTTCAAAACAAAACATGGAGAGTTCATGCTAGAAGCTTTAAATGCTCAAAACACTTTGATGTTCAAAAATATTGTTTTAACTAATAATAATAAAGTAAATTATTTAAACCATAATCAATTTTTGACAAGTCTATGTAATAACAATAAATCACTTTTACTTGAAACAAACGATAAAGAATTTTTCATTTTAAATGATTTGCAAACTTTTAATAAACGCACATGGCCATCTGCAGATGATAATATACGATTCCGCAAAGACAAAAAGAGATTGACTAACAGATTTCAGTTAAATACATATCATGCAATTCAGGGTTTTTGAAAATATATTGACAGTCAAATAATCAATGACGAATTAAAAGAGTTTGAAATTTTAGTAAAAAAATTACTGGTTTCCACAGCAGAATACAAAAGAGGATTTAGTACAATGAATTTGATGTGTTCAGATCTCAGATCAAGACTATCTGTTATGAATATTTCTAATCTAATGTTTATAAATATTAATAATTCCATTACTTATTTTTATTTATTTGTTTCATTTGTACCATTCAGGCATGAAAAAACCTATTAGATTATTTTATTAAAACTTCAAGGGTAGTATTAAATTATTGTTATTTATTTTTAAGTAAGTATTTAGTATCATTAAATGTATGCTAATTGATTTCTTAGAGTATGATTGTATGAAGCTTAATTGCGGCAAAGTGTGTTTGTATAAATAATATAATAATAATAATATAGTATACAGAGGAGGTGGGAAGAGAAGCTCACCACATCAAACTATTGAGTCAATAGTTAAGAGTATACTCACTAAAAATTGAACGACTACATCACTGCATATAGGTACATGTTGTGTCTGCAGTACTTACAACTTCATATCCAAAATGAAATTTAAGTTCAGGTAAGGGAGAATCAAACTTAAATTGAATCATTGAATTTAAAACATCATCCATTTTGCATATGGATATAGCAAAGTGTTGTGTCATTAATTTATAATATAATTATTAACTATACACAATGTTGATGTATGGAATGAATATAAAGTATTCAGATTTATAATATAATTATTATTATTATATATGAATGTATATTTATTTGCCGAGTAATTAAATGTTAATTTTTGGTACATTAAAATAATAGCACTTAAAGTGCTGCAATAAATACAATTTTAGAAATTGACATAGAATTCTGTGTTTTATTTTATAATTCTGACAAAACTTATGATTGGTTTAAAAAAACAATGTCGAGAAAAGGTCTATTCAATATTTTAAAATTATTAGTCTGATTTAATTCATAATTATTATACAAATTACAAACCATTACTTGAAATCATAATAGATACAATAATTACCTACATCATATATATATATATATATATATATATATATATATATATATGTATATACATATATATATATATATATATATATATATATATATATATATATATATATATATATATATATATGAATACACTTTAGAATTTAAGAATTGGTTTCATATTCTTTTAATTTTCTCAGTTCAGATCACATTACATTATTATTCTAAACCTAGTTAATAATATAAATGGCACATCATTTTCTTCATTATAAAACTAATGGTGCACTTAATTTTTGCAACATTTTCTGGAGATGATCCATTTTTAATGAAATATGACCAATAGTGTCATTAGAAATGGCGTACATGGTACCTAAAAAAAAAGCCTGTTCTTTAATAATTAATAATTTGTAAAATTATATTTGATTAAGTAATGATAATGAAATCACAAAATGTGATAATAAAAGTGATATTATTGGTATGTTTGATATTAATGTGAT
This sequence comes from Therioaphis trifolii, assembly GCA_027580255.1. Taxonomy (NCBI): domain Eukaryota; kingdom Metazoa; phylum Arthropoda; class Insecta; order Hemiptera; family Aphididae; genus Therioaphis; species Therioaphis trifolii. Next base: position 42,657,276 of record CM050405.1, read on the forward strand.
GATATAATATTGCTGTCCATAGTCTTGGGTATTATTTAAAAAAATACCTTGTGTTTTAATCCTAATGACACTGATTATTTTATTACCTCATTACTCAAAATTTTCTCCGAGGCAATTTTAAATATCTAACCTGATTCATGGCTAATAGTATCTAAAAGTAAAAGGTTGGGAACCGCTGTACCAGACGATCGAGGTCGTACAGCTTGTGAGTGTCCTCACTCGCAGTAAGTGAATTTAAATCATATTAAGACATTTCATTAGCATGGATTCATGTCTCAATCTTGTCAAAATTAATATACTGGTTTTTTATCGGTATTTTTTGTTTGTCCGCTTTGTCTAAGTTTTTTAATAATAACTAAGGACCAACTAAGTACCTACCTTAGTTCAGAAAGAGCATATTTTTGTTAGAAAAAAATCTCCTAAAATATAAATCCTATGTAAAATTCAATATCAGAATTTGAGAAACATGTTTATATTATTTTCAGAATATTATTTTTAAAGTGTGATAATGATTTTTGTACTGGCCCCTCCAACATCAAACTAACTAAGCTCTACTGTATAGTTAGTAATAGTTTAAATACGTTTTTAATAAAATGTAATCTTATGAAATCGTATAATCTCAAAATAATGTCTTATAAAATAAATAAAAACAATTCTCTTTGTGATCAAATCATATACTTACCATTTACCAATGAAACTTAATATATTTTAAAAATACGATCTGTAGTATGCGATAAAAATAACAATCATCATAGTGACTAATGGATATTCACATTATTCTTTTCTTAACATTTAAGGTGCAGATTTTTCGATAAACATTATTGTAAAACTATAAGATCCTTTGCTTCACTCAAAATATAAAATATAGGTACTAATCATTCTTGTGTACCTATATATATTTATTAACAGTGTAATAAAATTATAAAAATTAAAATTGAATAAACTAAAAATATATCTACATGTTATAAGTACTTATTATTCATAACACAAATCACACATAAGCACTCAATATTTATTTATATTATATGATATTGTCAATAATTATAACATCATACTTCGTTTACGTCGCCTTAGTGTATTAGTTAAGATATTTTACACCCCGGGGTAAACCTACCTAAAATTAAGAACTGTTGTTTTATAAACATAAAATTGTTATTTATTAAATGTTAATCTATACGTATGTCTGTGAATCTACATTCAGTAAGCTGAAGTTCATAAAAACAAGTACAAGATCCAAATTCACAAGTGAGAACGTTGACAACATTTTGAGAATTTGAGTTTCTTCCCAACCTGCTAACATAGATGCCATATTAGAGAGTTGTGAAATATTTTGCCCTTCGACTTCAACGAATTAATACATTCAAGTAGGCCTATTCGTGAAATTAAGTAAAAGACCTTTCCCTACTTTTTTATATGCAAAAAATTTAATAATTTTGATGTAATAAACTTATGCTATAATCATATTTTTTGTAAGTTTAACACCACTTAATAGTGTATTATTACAATAAGAAAAATATATTTTGTAATTTATTAACCAATATCGTTTAAGTTTAGGCCCTGACTAAACTATACAATTTGTACTTGCGGCCCTGAGGAAAATTTGATATGAACTATTTGGCTTCCTCAGAAATCCTAGTGAGGACCCCTGCTGTAAATGGTACCTACATTGTTTCAAAACTTTGTGCCTTTAAAATATTGCACCCGGGGCAGATGGCCCCTCTGCCTCCCTTTAATCCGGCTCTGAACTGCTTTATAAGAATAGAAATAATATTAAATACACATTAGATACTATTTCAGGTATATTAAATTATGTTTTTTATTATGATTACAAATTGTGATAAAAAATTTGATTAAAATTGTTTAAAAAACTGTGAAAATTATTTTAGTCTTGTTTTTTATTTTTTTTATTTTTTTTAGTATGGTCGTTCTATTATCAAATGATATTCCATATGTCTGGGATATCGCTTTATCGCATGCGACGAAAACGAAATATTTTGTTTTTCAAATTTTCGTGCGATGCGTGCGTTACCGAATAATCGGTTTGCCCGTACACGTAGGACAGTCGAATTTCTTTAAATAATATTATTTTCATATCTTGCCGGATCATCACATGGGTCGCATCCGACGTATTTGACGGACGCTACGTAGAACACAACGAAACGCTGAGTAGGTAGTGCTTTGACTGTATATTAAAAAATATGAATGGTTGTATTTTGAGGATGTCTTATAATTTTGAATAGTATTTAATATTGATTCTACACACAGTCGTTTTTCTTTCGTTTTAATGCTGTCCACGTTATTTGAAAATATAGCACATGATTATCTAACTCTATGTTGTGTGTACGTATAAATGAAAATGATTTATCAACGTACATTTTAAACACACCCCAGGTATTTAATAATGAAAATAACTCGTCATTAACTGGTATAATTCAAATTAGTTCTTCGTATTTATTGAACTTTAATAAAATTAAAATTGACATAAGTTGTAGTAATAGTAATAAAAGGTTACTAATGTCAATAAACAACTAAAAAAAAAAAATTACCATGCAATTAGTTAGTATATTTACTACATTTTACATTCATTTGGAAATATCGTTTTTGGCAAGGCCTGTTTTGCGCTAATGGAGTATTTTATAAAATTTCTGGTATTTTCCTATTTTTCCATAACAATTTCAAGTGAATATTATTTAATTTAAATCGAGTATTTTTTAACTTTATCTAATTCGAAAAATGAGATTATGAGTCTAATAAAACAATACAACACATAATTAAAATATTGAAGTTTCATAATTATTTAGCTTTTCAAACCCGTATTTTGTATTTCTTATAAAAACTATATTAAATATAATACAAAATTATAATATTATTATATATTATTTTATATGTTTTCTATAGGCAAATTAATATACATGACTGCCATAATGGACTTTTTCTCCTACTAAAAATAAAACTGATAGCAGATTTTGCTAGCTTACTAGAATTAAAACAAGTGATTGGACATACACAGATTTTTTTTGTTTTCATTTTGTTTTTTTTTTTTATTAATTCCGTATACCTATTTTAGTTATAATAGTTGGGAAAATTCGATAAAAATTGATAACAATAATAATACACCTTCACTTCCATCAGCGAATGAATTTAATGAATGGATTATTTCTAGAGTATCATTCTCTCTAAAACACACCTCCTACTTGAAAGGCCACCGGCTTCATGAAGAGTATAACCTATACAATTTAGGTAGTATTTAGTAGGATATAGAAAGAAATTTTTTCAAAATTCTGAGTTTTGAGCATTAACTAAAAAAAGGATAAATGAATTTACAGCGATTGTTTAAAATAATACTTTAGTTTGTTCGTGGTGTGCTCAGTAAACAATATAATATTTTAATTTTAAATTGAGAAATAATTTAATATTAAGTGTTAATCTTAACTTCAAACTTATTTACATAAAAATAAAAAAGTTTACTTCCAATGTATATTTTTGAAACTATCGGATGTATTATCAAAAAATCCCGGATTATCACAAATTTTTTGATGATTTAGTGTTGGCCGGTGATGGGAACTTAACGGCGGTTTTGGAAAATTGCTCATAATTTTTTATTGACTGTCCAAAAAATTGAAAAACTTTCCAAAAATGTCCAACAAACATCCAACAAAATTATTGGATAGGTTTAATTAAATTCTGTCACATGAATGCCGCTAAGTTCACGGACGTCTCAATATATGCAAAATAGAAAAAAAGTGCCATTTTCATCAGAATAATACAAATTGTGGACATTGCTCACTAAAACTCCATTTGGACGTAGCAAAAAAAAAAAAACATTTGCATACAAATCCTAGCCATGAATTAATAACTTAGATCAGCGATTTCCAAACTGTGCATCGCGACACTTTCTAAGGGCACCACGGTCTAGGGTTCATAACAAATAGTTTCAAATTTATAGATTTTTTTCGCTATTGTTTTCGTAAATAATGTAATATTTTCTATTGTATATTCGGACATTCTAATTTTAACCTTATAAGTGAATTCGTAAATGTAATTTCAGATACAATCATATGTGAATATTTTTCATTTTTAATATTTTTTATGTAATAATTATAATCATAATGACAATAATTTTTATTTATTAATCTTTTTTTAAGTTTAAAATGCATTCATTTGTAATTAAATTAGCTGTGTAACTTAGAATGCTTAGATTGTATTAGGTTCAATAAAATTAATAAAATTGGTTATCAATGAGTACTTTTTTTGATCTGTTTTTCATGTTATATACAGCAGGGCACCGTGACTAACTTGGGGCCCCTAAAAGGGCACCGCGGAAAAAAGTTCGGGAACCGCTAACTTAGATTAAAGGTATGCATATTAATTAGTGTTGAATTTTTGATTGTCACTAAGCATGACAAAAAATCGATTCTTGAGGCTAAGATTTAAAATGGTAAAATTTAATTTTCAAACAACTGCACATGAATTGGGTTATTATCGAACATTTCATCTACAGTTTAAAACATTACTACATGGTAGTTTTATCCGCACAGTCATGGTGATAATCAATTTTTATCATCAGTGCAAAACAAAAACGCCCCACGATTTAAATTACATAATCATTTCTGTCTTTCTATCTCTCTACACACACACACACACACACACACACACACACACACACACACACACACACACACACACACACACACACACACACACACACACACACACACACACACACACACACACACACACACACACACACACACGCACGCACGCACGCACGCACGCACGCATACACATATTTTTTTAAATTTTTATTTATTTCTTTATATAGGACATGGGTAGGTACACTTTAAAATGTGAACACCACTGGCTGGTGCTAGAATGGTTTTGTTTTGAAGAATATCGTGGTAATTTAAGATCGAAGTAATAATTGACGTCATTACAGAATATAGTAATATCAGTGACAAAATATTCCATTTGAATTGACCTTGTAGCAGAAGTACTATAAAAGAGCCCGTTAGTCTGATGTCTAGATGGTCTGTACAGTTCCAAAATTTATGTCGAACCGAGTAGACGCGTATACAATGCACCACTAATACTTTTATGTACAGTGATCACTGTGTATCTACGTTTTAATGAAAACAAGTTTTGCGTAAATATTTTATTTTATATTTAATTTGTGTCGTATTGTAGATTTCGTAAAAACAAACGCATTTAATTTACCGGGTGAGTGAAGATACCAAGACAAAATGAGCAAGTGGTCGTGGTTGATGATTGCATTGGCAATCTTAGATTCGGTAATGAAATATTTTATAATCAATAACACGTTTACAACATTTATTCATTTTATTTATAAAAAGTTTTGGTGCGCTGATGGAGCAAAACTTTTATTGGAACGCAAGTACATTCACTTAAATGGCCATTAGAAAAGCGTCTTCGCTCTTATAAGCAATTTGAGTATCTTTCATCATTATTTACTTATTTCTAAAGTATCATTGTTGTAGATTATGAGTGGAGCGAATGATCTATTGATTATATAATGATGTTTTTTTTATTTCTTGTTCGGTGTCATTTTTTTGTGTGATCTTTGTCCAAAAGTTACTTTTGGTCTCTATTGATACAAAATATCTTTATAGTTTATGGTAAAAAGGTTTTTTTTTAACTTAAAACATTTTCAAGTGTGAAGGAAAACTGTTGAAAATGTTTTACATAATCTTAAAAACGTTTTTGTATGAATTTGACAGAAGTTTCAACGTACCTACATTTGGATTAAAAATAGAACTTTCTAAACATCCTGTTTTTTTAAACATTTTTATCGAATATAATATTTAAATTTTGTTATTGAAAATAGAACTTTCTAAACATCCTGTTCTTTTTAAATATTTACATCGAATATCATCTTTAAATTTTGTTATTAAAAATCATCGAGCGATATAGAAGAATATAAACAATTGTTTGAGGGGATAATGTTTACAAGCCATCGCTTATCATACATTATTAAGTTTTAAGTATATAAAATAATTTTAAGAAGTTTCTCAACGCATTATACATTTACAATTTTATTTTAAATTATGCAAATGATTACCTTAATACCATTAGTACATTTTTTAGAAACAAGGTCTCTTTCCGGTAGTTATTGACTTATTGTGCTTATTTTATTATTTTTTTTCAATTTTTTTTCGGTTTCTTATATTTATCTCCAGCTGTTTTTTTAGTCCATTTTTTAGAACATAATATAAATTCAAAAAATATTCTTTAAAATATTTTAACTATGTAAATGAGTAGGTTCAATTTATCGATATTATGCAAACATTATTTCATTATTATATTATTATTATGTAGACTAAACAATTAATTTTTGAAATATTTTTCATATGAAATCTAAGTGAGAGAAGCACAATCAAACTATGCGTCACAGTTTCACGTAAAAAATTCAAAGCATGTCAATATATTTTCATGATGTCAGTATCATTAGTGTTTGTAGTGTTTGTTCGTGTGTGTGCGTGTTTGTGTGTGTGTGTGTGTGCGTGTGTGTGTTTGTAATGCATTAGTTTTCCTGTTCATTTGATGGACTTTTATCTTAATTACGACTCATGGAATGCGTAGATAGTAATTACTATGACATATATGTAGTACATGGGTGTAGTATGGTATGCATATCTAAGTGGGCTACACAGGAAAATAAAAATGCACTTAAAAAACCCTATATTAACTTGAATTAATGGAAACTGAACATTTCCTAGATACAAAAACGTATTTCTTATTAATTTATTACCTTTTAACCCGATATTTTTATGTTACATATAACAATTAAAATTAAATTAAGACGTCTGTCTTTATCTGTGAAAATATTTAACTCATCGTCTGAATTTAATGAATTTGACAAATCTCTTTCAATGTGGAGTATTGTTAAGTTGGAAAATATATCATTTGCATAGTTTTTATAATCAAATCTTTTATCTTTATCATAACAGAAACTGTTTTATAAGAAATTTAACACTGGAGGGGGCTATTAACGTTTCTGTGGTGGCTGTAGCCCTCATAGCCCCATAGGGAACTACACCCATGATGCAGTGACATCATTTGAGACGTGGTTACTACGGCATTCGCTCTGCCCTACAACATGGTAAAATTCATCTATTCTTCGTCTTCTATAGTCAAAATGTCACTTTCTATATATATATATATTTTATAACGTAGATACAGCTTTAGATTTTATGTCACTTATGTTAATACATATTTCCGTATGATGAAAATTAAAATATTATAGAAAAACTTATTTACTTTCATACACATTTTTTAATCGTAAGTCCATTTATCAGAGTTACCAGTTTTTATTTTCATTAGCAAACTTCGATAAGTGCTTATTTATCTTGTATTTTCTTTAGTCGTAAAATTAATCACTATAATCGTGATTTTAATTACTGCATATTTTCTCAAAAAGTGTTATAGCGGATTGAAAAATGTATCACGTACTTTGATATTAATTTTAATTTCAACTGAAACAAGAAATATTCAAATATTTATTACTGATTAACCACGTAGTTTACATTTAAAACGAAATCATTAAATTAAATTTCTATAGATTCAATGGACTTCTTCAGTGACACGCCGCATTTATAATGATAAGGATAACACACATCCAGAACGATCTTTATGGCATTCAAGAACGTTTCATCAGTCAAAAAATATACCGTTGTTTAATGGACCGAGGGACATTTCAAACAAATCTAGTCTGGATCATGAGTAAATCGATTCGTTTTTAATTTATATTTTATTATTTGCTTATTTTATTCTTAATACTAACGAACTTTAAAAAAAATATCTGATATGTTTGTCCGACAGTACATTTTCCCGACAACACGTATGCCCGATAATACATTTTCCTTATTTCGCATTTGTCCAATTAGATATTCACCGAAATTTAAAATTAAAACCGTATAGATTCCTATATTCGTTATACGAATTGTATCCAATCTGCTTCTAAACACACGCACGGGCGTATATGTATTATCACGTGTTTATTATTATCATAATTAGAAAGCATAATATACACATGCATTGATGCATAATCATTAATCGGCACCGAATAAAACTCTTTACACGGTGCTAGTTTACTAGCGACTAGTTAGGTATAACTTTTTTTACCATCATAGTTCACTATCTGATGGTAAAAAAAGCACTGTCTGCTCGAGCGCGCTAGTAAACTAGCAAACTCTTTTAATAGTAAACTATAGTTTGCGAGTAATGTAGAAACGTTTTAACTTTACTAGCAAACTAGCACGTTTTTTTATCCGATGCGAATAGAAATAGTATCACGTTCAAAGTGTTCTGTACTCAACCGCATTATGTTTCTGTATAAGTCCTTAAGTACGTATGGTATAAGAAGCTCCAAAATAATCTCTGTTAGAAATCCATTTTTACCCATAATTTCTTCTTAGTTTTTTTTTTTTGCTTCCTTCATGATCAATTTTTATTGTGGTTCTCAAAAAATGTATTCTCGCCAAGCCGAATTTGTTGTCTATGGTAAATAAAAACACAAATATTTCACGAACTTATTATTAAAAAAAAAAAAAAATTAAATCAAACAGCCGAGGGTACTTCGAGACGACCAGTCATGGAGCAGCTGCATGTGGTACTGGTACTGGTGATACTTGAACTTCAAGTAACTACTAGTATTTGAATATCGTGTGTATGAAAAAATTATTTTAATACGTACTAGTAAACTAGTAAAACAGTACGGCGTTTCGCTAGTCGCTAGCAAACTAAAGTCGGGGCCAAACGAATTTGTGGTTGGTGGCTCCGCCTATTTTTGCCGGCGTCTAATAAGGACACATAGTTTTAGGAAACGTTCACACATGAAAACCTCACAATTAAAAATTAATATGGGAAAATTGTGATACTAATCACGCGGTAAAATGATACGGTTACTTGGTTTTCAGATATGCCGCAACAGCTGTTACTTATTAGTGTAATATCGCCTCGCGGTGGGCGGAGGTTATACATATAAATATAAAAAAATGTAATTTATGTATTAAATTCAATTAATATTATTTAAGTTCCTCGTTAATAAAAGATAAGAAATATTTATCTTTAGTTGGTAGTTATTGAATCTGATATCTATGTTTTGTTATTTAGAGGCCCTTTGAAAATATTTTCCTGGTTTTCCATTCATGAGCCAGGCCGACACTGATACAATTCATATACTATGGTAGGAACAGGAATAATATTATTGCCTTCAGTATTTCGGTAATGACGAGAAAATCATAAGAATGTTTTACTACGAGTACTTGTCTTTTTTAAAACGTAAATGATTTTGCAGCAGAAAATTAATTAGATCTGAATCCTAGGTTTATTTTATCTGACTTTGAGCAAACGGCTATATATGCTTCAAAGCGTGGATATCCCGATACTAACGGTATAGGTTGTATTAGGACATTTAGGACAAAGCGTATGGCGCCAAAGCCGGGAAAATTCTCTCAGGAAAAGATGGAGAATTCAGTTTGAAATTGCGTCGTATTATTGTACTCGCTTTTCGTCCACCAATCGAAATACTAGGGGTATTTGATGAATTGAAATCTATTATTCCCGATGAAACTTCTGCGCGAATGCAATGATTTTAAACCAATATGGTAGAATTAGAAATATAATGATAAGTTGTTGTATAAGTCGTATAGCTCCTTTACTTCATTCGAAATTTTGTTTCATATTTTTAGCGAAAGGAATTAGGAATACCTAGAACATAAAACCACGCAGAAGCTTGGCCCGGGTGTTTTGAAACTAATGTTGGACAATGTAATGTTGGTGTTTAAAAATTATGGAGAAAATTAAAAAAAGAGCAAATTCAAGTTGAACGAAGTGCTGAATATATGGCCTGAAGGAGGACGTGCTCTCCATTCGGAGAGAATACGTTCTCAAGAATGAGAAAAACGCATTGATACAAAATTATAAATGACAGAGAAAACCGTTTAGGTTTATCGTTTCTAAGAGGGAGTGCTTGATTGTAATACTTGTAAATGGGTTGTAAATAGTGTAATATTTATTATTGTTTAAATTATTTAATTATAATGTAATTTAATATTTTATAACAACCTATTCTATATAAATAGCAAATAAATGTTGAGTATAATATTAACGCAGTATACTAATTGAGTCCCTATACCTGAACGGGAAAAAAATAATATACTAATTGAGTCCCGGGTACAAACGAGACATACCTATACTAATTGAGCCCGGGGTTAGGAAACTAATTGTATACGAATTGAGTCCGAGGATTATTGTGAGTAAAATATAAAATAACCGTCCTGAGTACAGACACAGCGGAAATCATGCCGCACAACCGTGCCGTGCGTCAAAAGCCACTCCACACGGATATACCTATATATACGTATCATTCATATCATTTTTATGACTTTCGTCAGATAATATAGTAACATATTATACTATGGGCAGGGAATTTTAGATTTTATTTCTATCATCGCTTGTATAATGATCACCGTAAATTTAATACTATTGAATATGTACAATGCTTATCCTATAAATTTTTACCAATATAAAAATGTTATTTTACCATTAGGTATCTACATTTATTTAATTATACACAAATTATTCATATTATATTATACCCCTACATTATTATATATTTATATTATATTTTACGGGACTCATTTAGTATTAAAACATGAACTCAATTAGTATTATACCTAAAATTTCACTGGACGCAATTGGTATATACCCTAGTAAACAACCCGGGACTCAATTCGTCATAAAAGGTTATACTGGCTCAGTTCGTATGCAGCCAATGTTGATTTGTGAATAATATATCATATTTTATTAATTTTTTTTTTTCATAATTGTTATACGTACATTTATATTTTATAAAATAACTCGATGTTGAAGGAAAAATATATTTTCAGGCCAACGAAGAGTACAGAAAATGTATTGTCGGGTCAATGATGTCGGGTGAATGAAAAGTCGAGAAAGTGTTCTAATCCATTTTTAAACATTGTTTTAAATCATTTAAAAATATTTGTAGAAAATAATAAAAATAAAATCATTTGATAACAACATTTTTGATGAAAAATAGAGAATAATAAAGCTAACCTTTATTTTTACTATAGTTAAATAAGTGGTACAGTTATTTTTGTTTGTTTTATGAATGTTAATAATGAATAATATTCTCAGAATTGAATATCGCTCGAAGATTAATCATGCAAACGTAAGAAGTTCACCACTAGCATTCCGCACAAAAAGAACCCCACTCAAAAATGAATATTCAAGCCGTAATACATCTACACTACTAGCTATGTTTTTTACAAATTCAACTGATCAAGAAATGTTGAGAATGGCTTACAGTGAATTTTCACCAGAACCAGATGCGGTCGAAAAATGTTCCGCGAATAGTAGTTACTGTGACAAAATTGATAACTATCCGAGGTTTTTTATTACTTAAGATAAAATTAAAACCATCATTAGTTATCATTAATTCACTTAATATCATTTTTTTTTGTCATTAGACAGGAGATATTACAAATTTTTAAAGACAGTAATTTTTCATCAAATAATAAACATTTTATGGAAAATATTGAAGATGATATATCTGCAAATCATGTAAGTATCATTGAATTCAATAGTAAACAAATTCAGTTTACTATTGTATTGAAGTTTCTCACTGGAACACAGTAATATTATAATTCTAGAATAAAGATAGAAAGAAGAGGTCGTTGAATCAACTCAGACCCGTTTGTGATTCAAAAGTAAGTGATACTGACATCAGTTATTTTCTACAAAAACAGAAATATGTGCATAACATTAGGTATGCAAGAATATTTATAATATTTCGCTTGATAACCGTGGGGAAAAAAATATGGTCTTACTTTCATGTTATGTCTTCTATCGTCGAATAATATAATTACACTTTTAGGATTTTCGTAACTAATTTATCAACAGACAACATTGACTATATAGTTATTTGTTTATTTATTTTCATTGTTATTTATAGAAAACTAGTTTTCATTTGTTATACATTTATTGGCATAAATTAGTCAAGAAACTTTGAATTCTTTCCCAAAATTTTTTATGCACAATATTGATTTTAAAATCTTAACATCAATTAGACAGATGCGATTTCACTGTAGAAAAAACTTATTTTCATAACGCTACTATCTTAATTAGTTTAATTTCACATACGCAACACTCTGTACATCCTTGAAATTGTATACTAACTTAGCACAGTAATATGTATATTGTATATGCATGTAAGTACTTTAAGCTAAATTACATGAATTTTGACAATAAATACTTTATAGATACAAATATTATATCCAGAAGCCGCTCTATCTATAAATAATAAATGGCTTTATGTTGTACAACCTTTTATAAATACAAGTAACAGCTTCAGACAAGGAATTAAAGTGGAAATATGTTCGTAAGTTCTAAACATACAACTTAAATGATATTCAATATTTTATAATAACTAAATTTTATTTATAGACACGATAAGGATTCTAACGATTTAGAATTAAAATGCAGATTTAACGATTACTTACCTGAAGGCATATCATCAGTTTGTGTGCAAAAATTCATCTATAAGAAGATGATAACCGTTAGCAATTCAAAGGAAATATATTATGAACAATTTTTATTTCCATCTTGCTGCACATGCATGTATAATACATTTGACGACTTCTAAACTAGAAAAGAAGGAGAAGGAGAATATCGAAGAATTTTATAGTCATGCGGAATTGCATGAGATATTCAGATTTATTTAAAGGAATTTTTCTAGAAATTTTTGTAATAGATTTAACACTAGTACGTCATGCATATTACAGATAATTTAATGGGTTAAAGTAACTATGTAACAGTTTGTATCTTTTCAAATATTATATTAAATTAATATTATTGGAATTTATACTACTTCTTATAATTCAAAAACTCGGTCTATAATACATAAGTATTTATTTTATTATTTTAATGTATGACTGCAATTTACACTCGCAGCCTGTTGGAAATTGAGAAAAAATCGATACACACACACACACACACACACACACACACACACACACACACTTATTTTTAGTTTCTCCTAAAATACATTTCAAACAATTTCTTAATATCAATAAAAATAATGTGTTATTGTATGTATGTGTGTGTGTGTGTGTGTGTTTGAATGTATTTTAAGTACTTATCTTAGAAGTAAGACCTTGGTTTAAAGTGTATGACACTTCTACTATCACATATTTTTCAGGGAAAAAAATTATCAAAATCATGGTGACCAAAATAATGGAGATGGTTGTATTGAATTTTAATGAAATGATGCGTAATTTCTCTTAGTAAGTCAAATGTGAGCAAAGTTTCAGAATGCAAAAATACGTTTTGAATGGAGCCATTTCTTTTAAATAAATATTTATCGTTGAAAATTGACGTAAAAACAGTTTATTACGTAAAAATCGTATAATAGTTTATTTAAACGCTTATAAAAAATCCTGAGTCAAGATTTTTAAAATTTTTTTAGAATCATTAAAAAAGTGTATGATTAAAGTCATATTAAATTTTCAAACGTTTTGTCAAATATTTAAAACTTTATAAGGAATAAACTTTAAAAAAATAAGGTATTTTCAAAGTTCTGTTTTTAGCCCAAAAGTTGTACAATTTTTTCGAAACATTTTTTAATGCATTTTATGATACGTCGGTAATATATGGTGAAAATTTCAAGTCTCTAGCAACATTACTTTTGTAGTTAAGACGAAATTACTTTGGTCAATTTAATGATAATGTCGTTTACGGTGAATTTCGCCGTTTTTGTTCCATATTCGGCGTTTTTCCTCTCGTTTAGAAAAACCGTTGAGATGAGAGCTTAATAAACCCCTAAGCTAGCATTTTAAATACAATTTCCTATCTATAGAATTACTGACTGAAACTTTTGGATACAGTTAAGTTCATCAAAAAATGTATGCAGATTAAAAAAAAAAATTTAATAACGTACTTCGCCCCATGGGACATCCTTTGCTCCTCGGACGAGTTCACGGGGTTGGGTGTATTAAATTTTAAAGAAATAATAGATCATTTATTTAGTTACACGATTTTGAGCAAAGCTTTTTTAGTGTTTTTCAACACTTTGATTTTCAGAGGTCAAACATTTGTTAAAAGTGAAAAAAAATGCGAAAAATCTAGAAATAGAATCTGAAATTCAAACTCGATTACGCTGCATTAAAATGGTTTTTACTTATTCTATTATCACACTCTATGGGCAGATGTAGTTTTTGTAAACTCCGTGGCGAACTACGTAATTATTTACGATTAATATTAATACAATATATAAATTGATCCATGGCCGTGTCTATATTCTGTATTTTGTGCTGCAACGAGTCTGTCATAGTGAATTGCTGTTCAAGATTAGCAAGTGGCAAGGTTAGTTTAAAAAAATATTTTTACTGAGTAAGTCAAAAATGTGTAATTATATCTGAGTTTTATGCCCGGTCACATGAAAATTTACAGAACCGATATTCGGTTATCGGTTCGGTAAAATTACAAAATCGTTCTTTAAAATAAATCATTTTTAACAAAGATAAATTTATCGAATCGATGAGTTATTGGTCCGATTTTTGTTCTGTAAAATTTACTCTTGATCATTTAAATATTTAACTATAATTTTTGGTATCACATCAAAACTAATATGATTATAAATTTTGTAGTTGTATGTATGATATTTATTATTAATTATAGTTTATTTAATTGTATTTTTAATTCGAATACTAATTTTTCGTAACTATTAGATGCCATTGTCATCTTCGTCCTTTATCTGGCGATTCTGAACCAGGTATATCGTCTTTTTCTTTACTCGTCGCACCATCAGTCTAAATAATTTTATTGAATCCATTTTATCAAATGTATTATAACAAAAATAATTAGATGATTTTAAGTTTGGGCGAAAACCGTTAAACGACACCTTATAATATCTGAATGCCGTACGAAAACAAATACATTATTTGGTAATTATTTAATTAACGTTAAGCTTATTTTGATATTTTCAATGATATTTTTAAAAGGCAAAACGAGTTCAGTCACTAGTGATTTTTCAATCTGAGAAGTTTTTACCCCTTTTTTACCTTCATTAGTGTCCATAACAAACAAGTAAGTCGCCAACACAAAGTTCAATAAAACTTAATAATTTGTATTCAAAAACATTTAATTTGACTTCCTAACGAATACAAATTTATCACAATAAATTGTGTGCAAATCACAATGATCGTAAAATCTCTGATAAAAATAATATTTACGAGCAACCGTTAATTAGGTAATCTTATTAATTCAAATAATTTACAACACTTTCGCAATCGCAATCTGTTCTATAACTTGTCATACCTATACAGAATGGATATATTATTATCAGTCCAACAGTTTACAAAACTGTTTTCGTGCAACCGGGTATTGAACTCGATACCGTTGTACTAATCTCATAACGTTCTTCATCACACAGAAAGAAAAACCTTGATCTTATTGAAAAAAAAAAATAGGTTGGTTTGACAAGTATCTTGTTGCTATTCAGCCGACAAGATTTTTATCAAACCAATAAATGTTAAATTGTTAATACGATAATAATATTCCGAAAATAAATCTTATATTATCAACAATAGTCTTGTAAGTTGTAATACATTATTATGAACTACCATTTTCGAATTAAAATATAACTCTTGTAACAATGACAATATTTTTATCATCACAATCATAATTGATACTGACCAATAACAATTTTATAGTTTAAATGATAATGTTAATTTATGAATTAACAACTCAAAATTGTCATATTAATGAGTCATTATTAAAATTGTTTATTGAAATATAATTTGCATGATAAATTGTCTTATTAAAATGACAATTATTATCTTGTCAGAATAGTTGACTTATAAGTTTAAAAATAATGGTGAAAATTTTTAAGCTCCTATTTCAATTTTATTTATTTTAGTTATTACCTACGTAAAATAATAAACATTTCAACCACAACAACAAATTCAAAACTTTAGTTAGGTACTTATTTAATAGGTATACAATTTGGTAATTAATAAAATACAATTTTTATAATAAGCTATTACGTAGAAAACAAAAAAAAAATTGTATACTTAGTTAATTAGTACCTATATAAACAATGTATAAGTAGAATTATATTATAATACTAATACAGTAAAGAAATGTATTTACAACTTAATTACTTAATAAATACATTTTAATTATAAATGAGCTATCTGAAATCTGATTCCTTTTTAGTATAAATAATAAATAAAATATTTATCTAGAAAACAAAAAAAAAATTAAATCTTAGTTAATTAGGACCTATATAAATAACATATAAGTAGAATTGTATTATATTATAATACTAATATATCATAATATAATACTAATACAGTAAAGAAATGTATTTACAACTTAATCAATTAGTTATTAAATTTTAATTATAAATGAGATATCTGAAATCTTATTCCTTTTCAGTATAAATAATAAATAATATATTTAGCTTTAAGTAAAAAATAATCATAGAAAAATGCATGTACCTAAAAAGTTGATCTACGGACAGACGTAGTCATTATATTATATACTCCATGGGCAGCGATAGGTGCCTATAGACCTATCGTCTATCTAACGTGCTATATTGTCATTTCTTCATTTATTTGTATTGGGTGAATTCAGATGCACTTTATTGCGATTATTATTACATTGCTAGCGTGACTCGGGGAGTCGCTTTACTTTTAATCTTTCTAATGGTAAGTATACAATATTTTTATACATAGTCGGTGTATTGTATTCTAACGATTTTAAGCTATTGCATAGCTTTTATCGTGGCGACCGAATCAAGAAATTCCGTAACGAAAAAAAACCTAACACGCATTTTTTTTTTTTTATGCATGAAGATACTTTTTCTTATCGAAACACTGGTCCGAAAGTTTCATCCAGCAACTTTTTCGAACGGAAATTTTGTCAACATGGTACTTTTGAGAGCTCATTTTTCGAATTTCTCAATAGTTTTTCCAAGCGTGGGCGATAACTACCGAAAAATTGACAGAAAACGGGAAAAATGCCGTATTTTCGATTTTCGTGAAATCTATTTTAGTTTTCTAGCCATAACTCCAACAATAATAGAGCTAGGAACTTGACATTTTTACTGACTACTAATAATAGTCACGCGTATACTCAATTAAAATTTCAAAAATATTTAACAACTTTTGACATATATATAGAACTTTGAAAATATTGAAAATTTCACATTTTTTGGAAGTTTTTGGTTCGTAAAATTTTAACCTTTGGATATTCAGATCTGAAAATTTGATACAATAATATTCATAAGTATTTCTACCGATGATGAAAAAATATCGAAAATCGTTAATCACTATATTTTTTTACAAGCATTTAAAGTTTGCATTTTGACGAAATTTCTTATTTTTAAATCAAATTAGGTACACACTTAAACGCACGTAAAAAATAATTAGTGCTTCCTAAGATGATAAAAATCCTATGCAATAGCTTTACCACGGCAGTCCCCGAGTGCCACACGTATTTTTTATTTATTTCATTTGAAATTGAGAAAAAAACAAAATCGTACGTGTAAATTGCACACCAATATACCTACGTGCGTCGACGATTGACCTTTCAGCAGGCGCGTATACGTATTTTGTACCATAATTATGGATTTATCGACATTTTTCTTGTCTTTTTTTCTACGTGGATCGATTAGTACTAGATTTTTTCTCTACCCTACGTTACTATACAATACACTAGCTTTCGTTGCCCGGCGTCTGAAATGACGTCACTGTCGCCGACAGACTGGTAAATAACTTCTATAATTTTATTTGTCACACAAGCTCCTATAATACCAAATAGTATCTATTATAAATATTATACTACAACAGTTTAGCTTTAGAACTATGAAGTCAAAAATAAACCAAAATTAAAAACAAAAAAAAAGTATTTTTTTTAAGAATTTGTTTGTTTGTGTATACGTAGTATAGTCAAGCATTTTTATTAAAAGTCTGAGAGTAGTGACAGTGTACGGCGTACATGTAGTATGCCCAATGGGAACACTACTGAGTATTATAACATCAACTGTATCAAAAAACACACATATTACCATAAAATAGCTTTAAAAAGCAATATTTGAGCACTGCTGGCAAATCATAACTTTCATTTAACGTAGGAGAAACTGGGTACGGTTATAACAGTTTTCATAAAATTATGTATTTCAAACAGAATTCAAACTTTTTTGGTTTGATGACACTTTAAATAGATTAAGTAACATGTTATCTGTATAGTTGTTTAGTATTGAGTTTTAAATTTCACTAGTAGTTGAATAAATATTAGTTAAAAAAAAAAAATAATAAATAACAAAATGTTACAACTGTACCCAGTATAAGTAAAATTATTGTAACAGCACCAGGGGAAAATGTAACACATGGTTTTTTAAATTTTTTTATAATTTTATTAAGTTGTTTAATTCTTTTTAAATAAATCAAATAATAAAAATGTGTTTAAAAATCAATAAAGAACAATACATAAACAATACCTAAGAATAAAACCGATATAATACTTTAACATTTTTAGAATTAATAAAATACATATAGTTATAAACATAAAAACAAAATTGCCTAAAGTGTATATTAATAACAGTATACTTTCAATAATTTTAGAAGTAATAAAATTTATAAAAATTTTAATACATATTTATATTGTATCACATAAAAAAAGAGTAAATAAATTGTGCAGATGTTAATAGAATAGAAACAAATCAAATTGTTTAAATATTTTTAACAAATAAAATATTAAATATACATATAACAATAAGCATAAAAACAAAATTATACATGATATTAATAACAGCAGGTAGGTATACTTATTACCTTTTTAACAATTAATATCTAAATTTATTTTATAGTTAATTAAAATCTAACTAGTTAGTCTCATAAAATAAAATGTAGGTGGATATCTACTATCACCATTGTTATAGGTAACCAACCTAACTATCAGCCTCACAATTGTCACAAATATAGTTAGCTGTATCAGTCCAGTAAGCTGGCATTTTTAAATTCATTTTTTTTGCAAATTCACAGTTTTTCAAATAAGTAGCCAACATTGTTTCTTGGTCCACATCAAATATTTTTGTGTGTGGTCTATAACCACATTTTGGTAGAGAATCTCCAAACTCAGTAGCTCTTAACGTTTTTACATACCGGTTCAAACTAACATGACATATACCCAAGTTTTCAGCAACTGATCGCTCTGATTTTCCTTCATTAATGCACATTTCTGCAGCTCTTTCCATTAAATCTGGGTCATTTCCTCGGTTTAATACTCTTTCATGTTTTCGTGGCACAACTATGACATAAGTACGTTGATGAAATTTCAATTCAAATATTAAATGTTACAATTGTCCCTTGATCAACTGTTACATTGATCCCCATTTAAATTTTTTGAGTTGCATTAAAAATATAAATAAAATACTTACTAAACAGAGTTCTTCAACAACACTATTTTGAAGAGAAGAAGATTCTCTAATCCATAACGCAAAAAAAATAAAAATAATAATAATAAGCTTAGTCATTGTTAATCAAAAGATAATGTTGGTTTTTTTTTACTTTTGTTATAATAAACACTTTTTGTTATTTTGCTCTTAACATAAATATGATAACAGCAGTTTGATAATATGGTAATAACCATTATGTTGTGGTACAACTTGAGTATTTTTTTTTAATTTTTATTTTTTTCGTGAAGGAAAATATTGATTATGTTACAATCGTCCCGTGTTACATTTCTGTGGTTGAGAGCCAAGACATAATATGTGCAAAATGACTGCTTTACAGGAGAACAATTTTAAAACATCAACAATTATCAAAATACAAAAATTCTACTTTATGAATGTTTTTTTTTATTATTTATTTTTGTCTAACCATGTATGTGTGTAATATGCATGTTATGTAATATTCATATAAATAACTGGTAAAAGAAAAAAAGAAATTTTCTCTATAATTTTTAGTAACATTAGGAATTTAAAATGCAGTAATAATATTTAGTAATTTTTTCTTTTACATAAATTAATAACATAACATATTTTGACACTATATTTGTATTTTCTAAAAATTTGAAAATAAATTATTATGATATTATCATTGCTTTAAAATCTCAATTTATTAGAGTTTCGGCTTAGAATATGACATAATATGTAAATAAAAAATAAAATAAAAACTCAGACTTGTAATAAATTAATATAGTAGGTACTCCACCCACATTAATAGTTTAAAAAAATTTATTAAAAATATTATTAAAATGTAAGCTATTCATAAAAAATTGTTAATAGCTCAAAATAATTAATTTATATCTTTAGACTTAGAAAATAACATATTATTATTATTATGTGAATAAAAAATTTAATAAAACTCAAACTTGTAATAAACTATATAAAGTTTTTGAAAAGTACTCAAAAATTTTAGTTTTTATAAAACTAATTAACAATTAAAAATGTAACCTACTCATAAAAAAGGTAAATAATTAAAAACTATTCATCACCTGATGAGCTTGCATTTAAGTTTGCAGCTGTTTGTTTCGACTTAGTTTTGAGTCCATAGTAAAACGGATGATACAAAAGATCTATCAATGGTAGTAGACTAAGAAGATCTTTCTTTTTTTCTGAATAAGTCGGATTTGGTTTAATGTAAATCTGTGGAATTACTAAATGTGATGCACTCATAGACTCTCTTCCAGCTCTTGTTTTACAAATTTTGTACCCAGTCACCCTTACCTTACACGCATACCACATACACTTAGTACACGTCATACGTGCAGTAGCATTTTATTTCGACCGCACTCGAAGCACGGTCCCTATTTTTGTAGGAGTTATAGTAACATCAGGCATACTTGGAACACCATATTTAATTTCCAAAAATCATGATGTGTCCGAAAGTTGACTTGAAATTCGAGCGCGAGAAGCAAAATGTCCCATCACGAGATCAAACGACAATGCTTTCAAAAATAATCTTTTGGTGTTTGAGCCGTTGTGTTGCTTAGAACATGAATACGGTTACCTGTGCATTAATGACAGCGATATTCATCCAACTATGAAATATAACGAGTGGCCATCTCTTCGTCAATAGACGATAATCTATAGGTACCTAATCATTTCCGGCTTACGAGTTTCTACGTCAATTTTTTAATCATAGTGCAATCATAGTAGAAAGTTAAATAACTGCTTTGTTTTTTTCGAGGAACATATTATGACAATAAGGTTTGATTTTTTAGAAAATATAAATCAATTTCTTTTTTATTTTTAAGTTTGTTTTATCTCTAGATTAAACTTTAACAGCCCTTAATCCAGACATAAACTTCTTAAGTCTATGTAAAAGAAACTATAGTGGAACATATCTTTATTTAGCGAAATTCCCAATGAATTTTTTTTTCTAGTTATTTTTGAAATTATGTTTAATTAACGTTATTGTTTCACAAACAAAATATAATTATTCATATACGTACGTATATTTATTTATTTATACTTAATGAATCAATTGTGTGATGTTTTTAAACGACGTTGTAACTATTTGAATATTATTAACGAATAGATGCTATTGAACATACTTACGACCGAATGCCACTTAATTAATTTTTCTCGCGTATATAGTAAGAATATAATATTATAGTAATTGATTGATAGTCATTAGCTAACTGTATTTGTACGATGTATAAATTAGTTTTTGATTTTTTTCATTGTATTTTCAACTTTTATATCGAAAAATGAGCGAGTTGGGATATTAATTCGTCACAGTTAGGTTTTTTATTTAATTCTATATTTATGTATATCTATTGATTATTATGAACATTCTGATACGTAGTAGTTTAACATGCACTAAAAAACTGTGATCATCCGAATATTCTTATAAAATGAATGAGGGGATTCTTTCGAATTTCGATACGATCTTGCGAATACAATTAAAGTAGTTAATATTTATGTATGACTGATTTTATAAAGAAGAAATCAATTATATAGCCAAATCAACATAAGTCTTGTTCATAAATATGACAACTCACTATTTATACTAGTTTTGTAATATAAATAGTGCCGGTAGCGGGATTACGAGTCAATCTAGTTTACCGAGTTCACCAGTACGAATAAATAAATAGTCCCTTATACATTTTGAAAACATATTCAAAAACTAAAAAAAAAAAAGTCTATGGCACCTATTTTTCATACTTTTGAAAATCGAACTTTTACGGTACAGGCTTTGAATTTCAGTGAAATAACAAAAAAATTATGTTTGCTTTGATTTTTTTACCTCACCAGCGAAGAACGGGTATTCAACTGTTTCAACGTTAACTGCAGCTTCAATCATCACTAGCGTCAGTCAACAGCTGGTGTCATCTACACTTGCTTTCTTGAGGCTGATATCGCCTCTGTGTGAAGGTTCATATCATAAGAGCGTCACATTTTCACTTGAAATATACCGCTGATCCGTGATCGTCTAACATATTAGTAATATTATTTATCAACAGGTAATATCGTAGCAGCAAAGAAATAATTAAACATGTACGGGATGTAAATAATAATAAAACAAAAGTAGCATTAAGCAAAATTGTAAACATGTATTATCATATCGAACGTTAAATTTATAAAACATGCCATACACCTAGTTATCTAAGCACTTTTTTTTTCTGAACGGAAATGTCTTAAGTTAAAATTAATATACAAGAAAATAATGATAAGACATGTAGATAGTTTTATTAAGCATGGATTGGTGTTATCACCTAGTGTTATTATAAATTAAGTAGGTATTTTATTTGATAGGTACTCGTGTGCATTTTATTTTCGATTGAACAAATTCGTTTTATGAACGAGCCAGTGGTTTTGGCAAACCGACTTGCAAACACTCTCATAATTTCTAGAAAAACGATCCTTATAAAATCTCTATTTTCAAAATTATCATAATTTATAAAATATAAAATTTAACTATTTAATTTTTAATAAAACATTTATTAAATGTATGTTAAATTAATGTTCGTGTGAGTCTTTAAAAAGTATAGAATTTCATTTTCTTCATAAAAACGAGACATATCGCTCATGTAAATCTAGTGAACATCTTGTAAGGGTATGTATGAAGTTCACGACCAATTAGTTGGCCAATTTGTTCACGCATTGGTATGATGTTTATCGTTTAGGCAAAACACTATTTATATTCAATAATATTTTGATTTTTTTTTTCTATTATTATTTCTTCTGTTTTTGTCATTATTATTTATTACTATCATCGATTTATACCAAGCGCCCAGTGAACAAAATAATACAAAAGACAAAATGTCCTAAAAATTAATATTACTCATTCAATGGCATATAATTTACGAGAATACTTAATTACGTAACTATTTGCACTTGATATAGTTACATTCATAATAGGATTCGAGAGTCGAGACCATCACTATCACCGAATAGCTCAGTTCTAAAAATTGGACGATCGATAGAAATCGCGACTTGCTAACGAAATTTAAATTCCATACGGCACACGGTGTATTGTGTTATCCCTGGTTTAAATTTTCATTTTCGTTCAGTCCATTATTTTAAAAAACTCACGATTCACTATTATTTTAGTGTTGGCTGAATTAATTCGTCACCAATAATATTTGTTTACAAACATAGAGCTCTAACAATCTTCATTTATAAGTCACAGTTTTATTATTTTTCCGGAGAATTTTGATCTATTATTTACTTTTATTATATGATATAATACAATACATTTATATATAACTTATATTCTATACTGTTATTTATAATTAGCGATCATGCGTGAAATTTGTCATATACAAGCCGGTCAATGCGGAAATCAAATCGGTGCTAAGGTAGTGTACATAATATACCATATATTAAACGCTATACCAGCGTACTTAACTATTATATAAAAATATATTTTGTATTTAGTGTATCTATACTGATGTTTAGTCTGTTCTAAAATGTTGGGGATCCCGGCAGAGCCGGATTAGGTACTTTGGGGTCCGTAAGCAAATGATTCAGATGGGCCTAATTAATTACTCAATAAATATGAGTAACATCAATAAAATGTACAAAAGATTATTTTTTTCTATTATAATATATAGTCTTTCTCCAAATGTAGGGGGGGGGGTGAATACTATGTACAAATAACACAATACTTTTCACTATTTTATAAATGAACATAAATAATGTTTAATACGAAACCGTGTTAAATTGAAAACTTTTAATCTATCAAATACATATTTAAATTATAAGTAAATACACAAATTACTACCTATAAAATTAGTCGCTGTTCATTCTCATTTCTCATCAGCTCGTTTATTCTCTTCATCAAAACATAATTCTCTGTTTCCAGCTTTTTCATTTGCAAATGTTTGGATCACATATTCAAAGTCTAGTGTGTTTTTACAAAATTCACTTTCAATACTTAAAATTCCAAAATTGTATAGGTTATTTTGTAATAGTGAATACCTTAAAACGTTTTTTAATAATTTTAATCGTCTAAATGATCTTTCACCTGTACAGTTAGTACACATAAGAGAAAGATATAAACGTAATAATCGTTCAATATTTGGAAAACTTTCAGTCACATTTAAATCAACCATCAGCTTATACATGTCGAGCAAAATGTTCTTATTTTTATTTTCGTTTGTTGTAATTAATGATAAAGACGTTGACGAAAAACTTAAAAACTGTTTAAACTCATTTGTAAAATCATCAAACAAATTTCACTATCTCGTATAGCATGCATGTATCCTTGAAAAACGCGTAACGAAAATAACGTCTCCGAAAAGGCTCGAACGATTTTAATGATTTTTTTTCTCGTATATATACTATGTTTGTTAGATAATATAAGATAATGTTTTATACTTATGTTCGATTTATTTGAAAATTTATATGGCAGAATAACGTTTGCCGGGTCAGCTATATTTTTTTTACACCGGACATTTTACGGGCTGAATTATTTCGAGGGCCGTAAGCAATGCTTATTTTGTTTGTAGGTGAATCCGGCCCTGGATCCCGGGCGATTAATTTATGCCAGCCCCTCCTTATTATCAATAATTACACATATTTTTTTCACGACCGAAATTCTCTAATATTTTTCACACATTTAAATATTGTATGTAAATTCGATGTTAAAACCTAAGCTGTTGTTAAACGACACTCATTTATTAATTAAAAATAATTAAAACCTTTTTTTATATAATAAATTAACATCATGAATTTCAATTTTCAACACGGTATACATTTTTCAATGTAACTTCTTCTTTGCTTAATTATTAGCAAAACGCTTTCAATCGTATCACTATAATTGATTTTAAGAGTCCTTTGTAATTCAATGTGTAAATTTATCAGTGCACTTCGTCTAAGGGGCAGAAATATTTGGTCTTGAAACAATTTTTACTCTGCAAGTGTCAAAAATTACCGTTCCGCATTATAACTAGTTGCTAGAATTCAACGAAACATCGTAATTTTGAACTCGCATATAGATATCCTACAATCATTATTTTTCTGTTATGTTATACATATCAATGTTATATTACTATAAGGCAACAAATGGTTTATTAAATGTTATAGAATACAAATACCTAACAAAAAATATATATTTATATGATACATAATTTTAATTTGTCTTTATATTTTTGAAATTAATTTCATTTACATTTTTTACTACCCCCGTGTGCCTTCCATCAAAAAATTACGATCCTGTTAATATTACATTGTGATCGTGTTTTTTTTTTAACTGCTTAGTTTTGGGAAGTAATATCAGATGAGCACGGCATTGATCCAACTGGGTCGTATCATGGAGATTCTGATCTACAGTTGGAACGAATTAATGTCTATTACACTGAAGCGCTTGGTAAGAAGTTATCAGTAATTAATAGTATAGTGTTACCACTTGATAATGTTACAAAACATACTGTTCACTGTACTAGATTTTTTAACGCATAATACACATACCTATTACTAATTTGTAAATATTATTGTATATACTCATATGTTTTTATCAACGAATAAATCTATAGACTCGATTGAGTTTTTTTTTTCAAAAATCTGACTCAAATGTATTTATTTGACATTAATAACTAATGTCAAAAAATAATTAATGTGATAAACATTTTAAAACAAGTGCGTGAAATCTTTAATTAAAAAACGTAAAAATGTAAATTATTACGTCGATATTGAAATTTAAATATTAAATATTGATCAATTTAAACTATGCATTGATATTTGATACAGTGAACCTCATTAGATCATTCTGAGAGATGACAAAACAATCGTTTTGTAATAACAATATTGATTAAACATTCAACATCAAAAATAATGTGTTATATATGTAAATGTTGTATTAGGCGGAAAGTATGTACCTCGTTCAGTTCTTGTGGATTTGGAGCCGGGAACAATGGACTCTGTGAGATCTGGTCCTTTTGGTCAAATTTTCCGTCCAGACAACTTTATTTTCGGACAATCCGGCGCCGGAAATAACTGGGCGAAAGGTCATTACACAGAAGGCGCTGAGTTAGTCGAATCCGTTTTGGATGTAGTCAGGTACCTATAATCACCTATGTGTCACCTAGAGTGCCCATAGTTAACCATAAATTTAACAAAACATATTGTCTATAAATATATTAGGAAAGAAGCAGAAGGATGTGACTGCTTACAAGGGTTCCAATTGACGCATTCATTAGGTGGCGGTACTGGTTCTGGAATGGGCACGTTATTGATATCGAAAATCCGTGAAGAATACCCAGACCGTATAATGACCACGTACAGCATCGTCCCTTCACCAAAGGTATGATTGTCCGCCTCTTACACTTAGTACCTACCGTGACAGGTCTATTTACCTCTCATAAAAAATCTGGGTTTTGTTTTCATTGTTTTTGTGCTGGTGATAGTAAGCATAAATTATTTTTATACGTATCATTTAGTATCATACTGTCCGGCAAATGACCGACTTGAAGCAAGGAAATTTTCATTTTATTTCAATGATCACCATATTTTGTTCACATTTATTCGTAACTATTCCTTTAGAATTCCACCTATTGCAAAAGGACTATAGACCAGTGAAAATAAAATCCCCTACAATGTAATAGCGTAACGTTTCTTTCATGCGGCTCCTCGTATTAAAATATCTCCTATTTGTGATCGCCATTTCATTCAATATCACGTTCAAACAAGGAAAAACAATGTACTTTTTGAGTCTCTGAAATCTAAAAATAAAGCATCATAATTTATTTTTTTTTTTTCGTATGGCATGGTTATCCGGGAGATAGACCGACCCTAGGGTCTACAGTTCGGATGCCGGTTTCTGCCATGCCCCGGAGTGGGGGATGGCAGTCTCTCTCCGAAGATAGTTGTTTCCTGTCCAAGTTAGAGAGACTGCCCGAGGCCGGGTTCGAACCGGCGACGGTGCGCGCCGTAACCGCCACCTGAGTCCACTCGGCCACTCCGTCCCCCTTTAACCCAACATCTGTTTTATTTATCGTTTTCTAATTCCAAAAACTCTAGAAATCGCCATAGCAAAATATTCACCTCTATTTCTTTATCCATTTTAAGATCAGGTAGACAAACTTAAAACACTTGTCACTACAACTGATGATAATCTCGTACTGACATAACCTTGTTGCCAGTGGCGAACCCAGGATTTTTGAACTGTGGGTCTGAATCACTTATGAGAGGCCACTGTGTAACTTCTGTGAACTATGTCAACTATAATATATTAAAAAGTCACTCTCGAAGAAGAGACTTCTTACGATTTACCTTATTTATATCACATTATGATTACCAACATGGCAAAATGCAATATAACTAAAAGACGTCTATAACTCATTTTTAAGTAAAATTTAAAACTTACTTAGAATCTTAAGGTATTATTAATTAATTGTTATTTTTATTTGTCACATTAAAATGTATACCTACTTAATTAATAAATCTACCTGGAATATTTAAATAATTTTGAGTTTTTTAGATTTTGAAAATGGATTAGGTATACATATTTATTAGGTATTTTATTTTTATAGTTATAATTTATAGTTACAGTATGTATATATTTTTTTTTAGATTTCAACGAATGCTTTCATTTTTGTAATAGAAAGTGGTTCTAAATTCTAATCCAATACAAAAATAATACATATAATATAAAGTTTATATTTTTATCATAATATATAATAAACATAAGTATAACAATAAAATATATATGAGTAAATTAAACAAAGTAGGTACAGTTATAATAAAGGACATTACAATAACTTTCTGCGCTTTTTCATTAGTGAAAATGTTCTAATTACAATATCAAAGTCTATTGTTTGTGCTATGTTACTTTCTATACTCAATATTGCCAAATATTATACCAGTACCGCGTACGGAACTCGGGGTTTTTCGATTTATTTACAATATATTATATAATGTTAATACGCGACGCCCGGCCGCTTGATATCTAACAAGCTATATTTTTTACTAATATTTATTATTTATTATAGAATCTTTTATACAACATAAAAATTAAATTAAATTAAATTTATAATTATATTTTTACCTATAGAAATACTATTTAGCCCGTGTACATTTTATAAATAATTGTTATTTAATTCTATTTTATTGTTGATTATTGTAGTATTGTAGGTACATATTTTTTGTTTGAAAAAATATGTATGTAGTTTGTTATTTTGAGGGGCCACATTTTACTGAGAAAAAAACTGTGGGTCAGCTGACCTCCCAAACCCCCCTCTGGGTCCGCCCCTGCTTGTTGCACCCAGTGCGTTTTCTCGGATTTTTTTTTTTTTTGCGCATCAAAATGTTTTCCAACAGAATGTTTCGCAACAAAAAGTTGCAGCCGGTGCGTTTCCAGCTTAAGCCGTTGGTAATAGGCGATACCCAATCGTGTTTTTTTTTATCATATTCTCCTACTCCACGTTTGGCACTATACATAATTTGCCTAGGCAAAGCTCGTATTACGTTTATTTCCGAGTGATTATTGGCACTTCACATGAATCACTAATTGCAGAAAGGGGACATGTCCACAAAACCGTTTTTTACAGGAGATACATAAAACTGTCTAGGCAAGACTTAGGTAAGAGCTAAGTTTAAAAATGAGTATATTACCTTAATACTCACTATTTGAAAACTAATCACAAAATATTTTTTACACAAAATATTATGTATTTGAGGCAGATAAATACAAATCCGGTGATAACTAAATTTCGTCAAAAAGTGGACATGTCCCCTTTCTGCAATTAGTGATTCACATAATACCAAGGTATTTTGCAAAACACCGAATTATTCATATTGCCGGTAACATAATATACACATAATATGCGATAACGCTTGCCGAAAAAAAACGCCGGGGTGGTTTTAACCCCTTAAGTCCTCCGGGTCGCGCAACTTCCGACCCCCCACCCCCACCCCACCGACCCGACAAATGACCGAGTCTTCGTTCGTAACCGCAGGTGTCCGACACGGTGGTGGAACCGTACAACTCCACGTTGTCCGTGCACCAGCTGGTGGAGAACACGGACGAGACGTTCTGCATCGACAACGAGGCGCTGTACGACATATGCTTCCGGACGCTGAAGCTGACCACGCCCACGTACGGCGACCTCAACCACCTGGTGTCCGCGGCCATGTGCGGCGTGACCACGTGCTTCCGGTTCCCGGGGCAGCTGAACTCGGACCTGCGCAAGCTGGCCGTCAACATGGTGCCGTTCCCGCGGCTGCACTTCTTCATCACCGGGTTCGCGCCGCTCACGTCCCGCGGCAGCCAGCAGTACCGCGCGCTCACCGTGCCCGAGCTGGTGCAACAGATGTTCGACGCCAAGAACATGATGGCGGCGTGCGACCCGCGGCACGGCCGGTACATGACCGCCGCCGCGGTGTTCCGCGGGCGCATGTCCATGAAGGAGGTGGACGAGCAGATGCTCAACGTGCAGACCAAGAACAGCGCGTACTTCGTCGAGTGGATACCGAACAACACCAAGACGGCCGTGTGCGACATACCGCCGCGCGGGCTCAAGATGTCCGCCACGTTCATCGGCAACACCACCGCCATCCAGGAGATATTCAGGCGCGTGTCCGAGCAGTTCACGTCCATGTTCCGGCGCCGCGCGTTCTTGCACTGGTACACCGGCGAAGGGATGGACGAGATGGAGTTCACGGAGGCGGAATCCAACATGAACGACCTGGTGTCCGAGTACCAGCAGTACCAGGACGCGACCGTGGAGGAGGACGGCGAGGCCGACGAGGACGAGGACGCGGACGTGCAGTGATAGATCGTGCGCCGCCACGACGGCTCTGCGGACGACGCGCGACATCACGTGTCTTGATACGCAGCGTTGTTCCTGAAAATTGATATAAACGAATAAAATATATAATATATAATATGATATAAATAAATATATATATATACACACACACACACACACAGGTATTTCAGGTGGAACTAGAGAGTTGTGGTGTGTGTGTGTGTGTGTGTGTGTGTGTGTGTGTGTCTGTATGAAAATAGTGCTGTCGAATCATAGTCGACTTTCAAGAGTAATCGGTATAGCAATGAATAGTTTGGTATATTCGTGATGTTTTTTTCTCGATTTCCTTTGCAGTATCTGAATCTATTTTTTTGTCAAGTGGAAAACAATTTGAATTCATTGTGGTTTTAAAAATACCAAGGCGTCAAACATTCAACCGTCGACGGGAGCGTCGTAATAACAGGGTAAATTATGACATTCAGTTTTTCAAGATTTTCAAATTCATTAAAATAATAACGTTGATGAATAATATTAGTGCTGGTAATCAAACTTGATAGTAGAATTTCGACTTCTAAGTTACATTAAAATAGATGTATTTATATTGCACTTGCCCTACCTTAACTTTTAAATGGTAATTTTACTGAAGAATATGTTAATTTAAGTGTAATTAAAAATCAATATGTAATAAATGATAACTTTAAATGCGCATAAAAAAAAAACGCACTTGGCCCAATGGCATATTCTTCGCTCCTTGGACAAGTTAATGGAGATGGGTGTATTGAATTTTAAAGAAATGATAGGTCATTTCCTAAGTAAAACGGTTTTGAGCAAAGCTTCAGTATTAAAATATACCGATTTTATTGACCAATTTCTTCAAATAAATTGCTAAAGTTGAAAATTGACGTAAAATCAGTTTGTTAATCGCATTATAATTTACTTAAACGCTTACAAAAAAAACTTTGTCATTATTATTGAAATTTTTTCAGAATCGTTAGAGAAGTGTATGAGTAATGTCATATTAAATTTTAAAAAGCATTGGTACAATTTTTAAAACTTAATTAAGGATACACTTTTAAAAACAAGATATTTTCAAAGTTCTATTTTTAACCAAAAAGTTGTCAAATTTGTTCGAAACTTTTTGAAAATCATGTAGTGATACGTCAGTCATATATGGTGAAAATTTCAATTTTCTAGAAACATTATTTTTGAAGTAATGACAAAATTACTAAAGTCGATTTAATGAAAGTGTCGTTTATGGTGAATTTTGCCGTTTTCGGTCCATTTTAAGGTTGTTTTTTCGCTCGCCTGGAAAAAAACTATTGAAATGAGAGCTTAATAAACCGTCAAAGTACCATCTACATCAAATCTCCGATCTATAGATTAGCGCGATGAAACTTTTTGACCAAGTTCAGTAGACCAAAAGTATCTCTAGACACACAAAAAAAAAAAAAATACAAAAATAAGCACCATTATTATACTATAAGATCCTTCGCATCATTCGGGATCCAAAATCCATATTATTGATTTTTGAAATGTTTTCAGTATTATTTTAAGTATATGATTAAGATCAAATGAAATTCACAGATTTTTTTATTCCGGATTTAAAATTGTATTAGATGAAAACTTACAAAAAATGAAATATTTTCAATAATTTAAATTTTTTATAGTTATCACGAAAGTGGTCTAATTTTTTTGAAACTTCTGAAAAATAGTATGATTAATATTTGGTGAAAAGTTCGAGTGTCTAGCTCTATTTTTTGATTCTTGGCTAAAAATCAAAAATAGATTTTATGAGTCTCTACTTTACAGAAAATTTTTCTATTTTTCCTTAAATTTTTAGACAGTTTTTTCCTATACTTGGAAAAACTATTGAGTATATAGTATATAGTATACAGGTAATATTGAGAGAAAAACGACCTCTTTTAAGTACCAACTTAGGTGACATTTCTGTTCTATATAGTTGATTTACATAACTTTTGGACCACTATTTCAACTCTAAAAAGCCATAACATACATAAAAAGAAAAAAAAATCAATGTAAAACCAATAAATTCACCGTTCAACTCCACAATTTATGGTATGAAGTTTACCAAAACATATTTTTTTCTTTATGTTAAATTAACACAAAAAAGTGCAATCAATAAGTACTCGTATCATTATGTATGTAACTATATATTTGATTGTATAAATACAAATCTTTGACAGGTATAAACATTTGTATCATAGCTCCTCTAACCTAATTTTCTAGGTGAATCACTGATCACCTATAAGTTGTGGTCATAAATCGTGATCGAATGTAAATTAAGTTATTTTTACTCCATTTAACTGTGTATGTAAAAGCGAAATCCACTCACTGACAAAACACATCTAGGAAAACATCATGAGCTTATCTAAGGTTCTCTACTCAACACCATCTGGTGTCCGAGTACGTGCAGTATGTTCGGCATATTTGTTTTTTTTACCATTTTAATGTGAATATTTAGAATTAAAAAAATAAACGATACGGCGCAGTGGCATGCGACACCCACGATAATAGTGAAAACTCGATTTGGTTAAGATAAATGTGTTATTTAAAAAATAATAAATAATCCGCCTGATTATATCACATTTCACTAAGAGTATTTAGGATAGTGCATCTCAAAATTACAGACAAGACAAACGTTTACGAAACGTTTATTTCAAATTTTAAAATTTAAATAAAAGTGTTCTATTATTGAAAATTTGTTGTTGATTTATAAAGATGATATGCATTCAAATGTTTAAAATCTTTAAATATACAAAACGTAATCACACATTTTTGTATTTTGATTGTACATATTATAAAATGAATTAGTATCAAATGTTAAATTTATACAGCTTCCTAAGAAATACAAAAATGCATGAAGTCATCTATCCTAATTACAATTAGGTATAATTAAATTATAAAATTGTTAGGTCCTTATGTATGGTTTTTAGGTCGTTTAAGTGTTTATTTATGGTATTTGGTACTTTTTCGGTCATCAAAATCCTATTTATTTGTATTATACAATAAAATATTTTATTTTAATTCTGACCTATATTATATTATATTTAATCTATATAAAAAAGTTGTCTTACCTTCCATTTGTGGATTGAAACAAAGTTTTGTTTGCCGTTTGTCACAGGTGCATTTTCCTGAAAGTTTCTTTTTCTTGATTTTTCTTTTGGCAACACCACACTGATATTTTTTTTATGCAATATATTGTAATTTATTGGTCTTAGTTTATATAAAAAAAAAGCATTGATGCTGCCTCAAATTATAACGACGCTTATCATCTAGTCGTGTATACTGTTCGAAAAAATTGTATTAAAAAATTGTCCTAATATTATTATTTTACACCCTTTGCTAATTACTATGGACACTATGCATAACACTTAACACTAAATTATTGGTTATCTGTAGTGTTCGGAATTTCCGAAAATAGTGTCGAATTCAATGCTGGTCATACAACTCAGCTGGCTGGCACCAAACCGATTAAAACATATATTTATAATAATATTGTCTATTGGTAAAGTGTATACTGGTTGTGTGATTTATTATTAGACTTGATATACATTAGCTAAACTATTTTTTAATCCCTTTTGCGTCTTAAAGTTGATAAATGAGATAAAAAACAAATTTAATAATACATATTTTATCATTAATACAATATAATAAAAAATAATAAAATTTGTATTAATATCAAATATACAATGTTATGTGAATGTGTGAAATCTTAGTTTAAAAAATGATTTATGGGGTATCAATAAGTATACGTTTTAAAGTATAATTGTGTGTTTAAAATATTAAGTTGTATTGATTTTCATACTTTTTAGTTAGATATAATTAGATAGGTACAACAATAAAGTGCTTTAATTTTGAGGCATAATTTTTTAAGGAGAGATAACTTTGAATACATCGTAATTTACAAGCAGTATTTAAGTGCTAATTAGCTAATTTATATACCAGAACCAACGAGTAATGACTGGAAAACAAATACGACTGATTTGTATACCAGATGGAATGAAAGATATATTCAACAAGGTTATAGAATATCATCGCAATAACGACAGCAGTATGTGTTACAAAACATAGTATTGAAACATGATCAACTAAACAATCTGTTTTTAAACTATGTTTCTTGGCGATTGGACCATAATATAAACGTTGAGATTTAAAATAAATTAGTATATTCTATTTTCAGTTTTTATTATTTTGTTATTTCGTAATCAATACTTTGCATTAGTATTGAGTTGAAAAAAATAATAACGAGCAAATTTTTTTTTTTTTTTTAGTTATTTTATAATATGCTAAACTGTTATGTATACAAATACACTATAATGTATATCCAAGAATATTAAACTACTAGAGCTAGCGATATGATGAAAAAAATATTTATCTATAGATTAAACTTTATATAACAGCCCTTATTCCGGATAATAAACTTCTCAAATCTACGTAAAAGAAACTAGAGTAGAACATACCTTTATTTAGAAAAATTCCCCACGAATTGATTTTTTTTTTTTAATTAGTTTTGTTTTTTTCATCGTATTTTCAAATATTAAATCACTTATTGATTTTCTAATGCAGCTCTATAAGTGTGTTTTTGTTTTAAAATACAGATGAGGAGAGACTTTTAGTAGTGGTATTAATAAATACTCATATCTAAATTAATTAATTTTAGTTAGGTGAAGATTCAGGAATTGGTTTGGTTGGGCTCATAAATTGAATTCAAAAAAAGTAAATGAAAAAATCGTGATGAAAGTTGATTACTGCAGTCCTCGGATAATATAATGGCAGAGGTCAGGTTTTAAAAAAAATTAAAACCTTCTAAAATTACGAATTCTAATTTCGAACGAAATTTCTTTTACTGAAAAATTCGAAATATATATATTTTTTTTATCTACATCACCAATTCAAAATGATTGGATCAGTATTTTCCATAAAAATTTAAAGTAAAAAAAAAATGCTTAAATACGTCAACGTATTACCTAAGTATACACTTATGAAAAAATCCTAATTAATGATTTTTGAGATTGTTTACCGAAAACTTAATGAGTAACTACTTTAAACAAAAATATTCATATCTGAAGATTATGAATTAAAATTTGTATAACATAAAAAACGTTAAAAAAATGTACTATGTTCAATGTTCTATATTTTGAGTTTTGTTGTTTGAACTCTTTGATAAAAATAATATTTGTAAATTTAATAAAACCATAAATCAATTTACTATATGAAATTATAAACCGATTAAAATAGAACCTTGTAAATATTATCAAGATATTTATTGATTTTTATATATATTTAAGGCATTTAGTCAACTTTAATTATTGAATTGACAACATAGGTACAATTTATTTTAACAAAATCAAATTATCATGCCATACCTTTTGTTAATATAGTTAACAAAAATATATTTATTCAAATAAAACAAAATTGTTGAATCAATTAATTATTTAGAGTTTTGAAAATATTATCTATATACCTATTATAAATATTATATTATATTTTTTATTTATATAA
Source organism: Therioaphis trifolii (assembly GCA_027580255.1). Lineage (NCBI taxonomy): Eukaryota > Metazoa > Arthropoda > Insecta > Hemiptera > Aphididae > Therioaphis > Therioaphis trifolii. The sequence goes on from CM050405.1 coordinate 42,693,039, forward strand.
TAACATTTTTTATTAAATAGTACACATTGTGATTTATTAGATTTGCATTATTTTAAACAGTTCAAATATAATATATATATATATATATATATGTATATATATATATATATATATATATATATATATATATATATATATATATATATATATATATATATATATATGAATGGTAAACCAAATTAATTTTGAATAAAATAAAAAAAACAATAAATAATATTATGCTACATTTTTGATTTTAAGACAATAAAAAATAGTACATGATAAAATATCTTATAAAATATTAACTATAGTAAACATTATTGAAATTTAATTAAATAAAAAAAAAATACTGTTAAAATACATAATCATACGAAAAACAAACTTTGTTGTAATACTTTAATGAGCTGGTTTTAGGATCTAAATAATTAAATTTTTTAAAAATGCATTGGCTAAAAGTTGCGGAATCCTTATATTCATTTGAATTGAATGGAATACCTTCGGAACAGAAGAAAAATGTATGGCATTTTGTATTTTTAATGTATAATGTTTATTTTTTCTAATTTAAACTAAAACACGTAGTAAATGTTTATAAAAACAACTAAACATAAATTATTAGATATTAGATATTAGATTCTGAGCGGAGCATAGCGAAATAATGTATTGATTTTACAATGATGTGTTAAAAAAAAAAAATTTCGTTTATCTTATACAATGATTTATCATTGAATTAAAATCTAACATATCCATTACAACGACATGCTTGACAACTACTGAACAGCAGAGCGGTACTCACTTGTCCGAATTTTTTTACATTTTCATTTTTTCGCTCCACTCAGAATTTAAAATAGCAGGTAGTATAAAAATAATTTTTTTAGACTTGCAAATTCTCTTGAACGTATTACTTTTTATTGTTATAATATTATTATAATAAAATGAGTTAACACAATAAGGTTATACTTAATTGTACTTAATTTTTAACAATACTAAAAATGATAATTTATTATAATGAAAAATCAACCGTATTAATGCAAAATATAAGAACTTGAACGAGCAGAAATCTGGAGAACTCGCAATGTACTAAATTACATTAAATTGCTGCCGTTGATGATTTGCATTTAACTGCGGATCTGGTGATGAATGAGGTATAATATTAGAATGTGGCGCATTATTGTATCTTGGCATTTCATACGACGTTTCTTGGCTGTCTAGAAGCTGATCACACTGAACGAAAAAATACTGTACAAATCAATAAAAATATTTTGTTAATTATCAATCAAAGATTTTTTATAAAATCAATATAATTATTGCTCGATCAATCATATTTAGTTTAAATTTATTAAAATTGTGCTGAATTAAGAATTTTTAATTAATTAAATCTACGTTGCATAGTAATTCAATAAAACCAATTTTGTTACTTATTTGTATGAATGTAATGAAGTAATAACTGTTTGTATTTCTGTTTTTTATTAGTTCAAGTAAAATTGTATTTAATTAAATAATTTGAAATTGTTAATTTAACAAAATTTTTTATAAATTCATGAAAACTAATAAATTTCATTATAACGAACATAGATTTACAATTCCTTGAATTGATGCCGTTTTTGTTATTATTATACTTGTAATATCCGTCCATCATTAGGTTTTCCCTATGTTTTAAATTTGTATTGAGTTAATTCGAAACATAAATACGCAAAATAAACAATAAAATGGTAAAATTTACAAAATTATTTATTGACTGTAATATTATTAGAATATTATTAATGTAATATCATAGTATCGTTGATGGTCGACCTATCACGAGCACTGCATTGTCTGCATGGGTGCATGTAAATTCCACCGATTGCGACCTTTTTTCATGTAAACTCCACCGGAACGTTTTTTTTTTTTTTTTTTTAACCGTAAGATTGCAGATTTATTATAATATATTTATTGTATTCAAATACAATAAAATTTTAAAAAAATCATATAATAATCAAATAGAAAAAATAGAAAAATATATAATTATTAATAATAATTAACAATAATTTTTTTTTTTAAATCACATAAAAATTAAACAGAAAAATCTATAATTATTAAAATTACATAGGTAATACGTTCTTACACAATTTATGTACAGATTTATTATTTATATATATTATATTTAGATACTCATATCTTTTTTACACAATATTAAAATAAATGATATAATAATTAATAGTGATCACTAGTTCGTAGTTAAAATAAAGTTAATTAAAATAAATGAATAAAAAATAATAACTTAAAGAAAATTTAGGTTTAAAAAAATTTTTTTGGTTTTAAAATTTGGTTTGATACAATGTTTAGATGCAGCTTTGACGAATTGCATAATGGTAATATTGTTTGCTTTAAATGACGAAATGATGGTGTTTAAATATTTTTGACGTGTCTTTGATTGTGAATTTCTAAGGTTATTAGGTTCATTAATACTGTTTAATTTAATGTAAAGAGAATGATTGAATATCTAATATAGCTTTTGTAAAGTAATGTATATTTGGATGTGTGTTAGCAAAGGACTGAGCTAAATGTGAGTGAAATAACTCGCATGCATTCGTAGTTAAATTTAATTCAGCGCTACATTGAGCCCAAATATATTTGGTGGAAATAATGCTTCTTCTGTAATGTATGTGTCTAAAATATAATCTGCGAATTGTGTTAATTTTGAGTTTTCAGGCTTTATAGACATTAATTCTATTGCAAAAAAATTAGAAAATTCTTCAGAGTCTAAAAATACTAATCCAAAACAAATTCTAAGCCTACAAATCACCTACTTCGGTTTTTTTTTTTATAATCTTCAGTTAAACCAAATCTTTGAATTGCTCTCCACCAACTTTGTGTGGCATGAAACCTACAACCCATCAATTTCACATTTGTCCAAATTAAATCGCATGCGTTGTGTATTGCTTTTTCAAAATCAATAATGATTTCTTTTGGTTCAAAAACAAAACCATAAGATGAACATAATCTTTAATGCTTTTAAAGCATTCAGAATAAGTGGACACGTGTTTATCTTTTAATACACAAAAACACAGAGGCACGTAATGGACATTTAGGTATCCATGTACAGTAAATAACTGCAAAAAATGCTTTACGCAATATGTAAATGTTTCATCCACGTAAACAATATCTGTTTTACACATAACCTCAAAGTTAATTTTACAACAGAATATAATAATACCATTTTCTTTACTATTATATTGTAGAAAATTTTCATGCTATAATTTTTGTTTTTGTAATCATAAAGAGACTGACGTTCTTGGACTAATGATATTAAATTTTCGAGGTTTATTTCATGCTCAATCGACATTTTATAATCCTATTGAATAAAATAATGAGTAAGTAATAATAAGTAAGTAAAATAATGCTTCAAATAAGTTTTTTAAGTTCCTTAAACATATTTTGAACTATTATATTATAGTTAAAATATTTAGTTTGTACATATGTTATAGATATTTATATTTTTTTCACAAATTATTACTTAAAAATAAAATAAATGTTTTCAATGAAAAATTACGTATTTCAGTACCAGTAGATATTAGGGATGGGCATGAAATCCGAATATCTGAATTATCCAGATTTGAATCAAATTCATATCCGGATTATCCGGATATATGGATTTGCTTTTTATGTAACTCATAATTATTTTAAATGAATGGTAATTTATGAATGGTATTTCTTATAATTTTTAAATAATTTTTGCACTGTTATCAAGTATTTATTTTGTTGATTTGATTTTAAATCAATTACTAGTTATTAATTAGTAATAGCCCTGTAAAATAATATGTTATGTTATTTCATTATTTTTTTTAGTTTGTTAATTAAACATAATAATTAAACTTTATTAATAAAATATGAGCTGGCTAATTCAAAAAAACCATTAAATTCCATAGGTAAACTAAAAACGTTGGAAAAATAGTATCAATCGAACCTATATTCAAAAAAGGTTATATCATTTATTTTATGAAAAATATAAAAATGAGTCATTGAATAACAAAAATTATTCGGATAATCCGAATTATTCGGATTCCTAAATCCGGATTTGACAAATCCGGATTATCCGGATATTTGAAATCCGGATATGCCCATCACTAGTAGATATAGTGTATAATGTATAATATATAGTGTATAATTACCTTTATATTGTAGACAATTTAGCATAAATAAATAATATTTGGCATAATTTTGATATAATTATCTAGTGACTGCTTGATAAATAACGCACATTCTATTTCAATGAAAAAATATTAGTCATGACTACAGACAAAAATGTTTTGTTTTGACTACACTTTATCAGTGTTCGGGAATTCCGTAGAGCGTGTATGTTTTATTTTTCATTAGTCACAATATTTTTTTTTATTTTTTAAGTTTTTGTATAAGACAAAATGATATTTTTTTTTTATAAAAATATTGTGTGATAGAAAGCTAATTCTTATATAACAATGCGTTTCGAATCGTTCTGATTTCAATGACGTAAACTTTTTTTTGCTTTTTTCTACAAAATCTGCTTTTTATTGCTTTTTTCCCTATTTGGTTTTTTTTCTTGGTTTCTCCATATTTTTCTTGAAAATTCAACTTATTTCTATGTATATAATACTTGGACTATATTATTATTGCCAGAAATTATAACATTAGTGATAAGACCAGTGGATGACTAATAAAATAACTATTGTTTATGTACCGAAATTATACAGGTTTATTTGCGATTTAATGACCGTAATTGATTTTAAAAAGGTGCAATCGTGTTTTTTCAAAGAATAATGGATGAGTGGAATTTCAAAAAACCAATTATATGCATAATGGCACTGCGCTAAACATCAATGTGGAACAGTATAATTTAAATGTTTAGTATACTTATATGAAATATGCACATCGGAAATGTCTTTTTCTATGTATAAATAGACATATTAGCACCCAATAGGATGAGTTTTAATGAAAGTAACTTGACCACACATATGGTAATAAATTCATTCTTTAATATTAAATTTAATGTGTAATTTAAATTTATTTTTTTAGACTTAAATTTAGTAAATGCTTTTTAAGGATTATCATATGTTTATCATATGTTATCAATGATCATAGTTATCAATTATCTTTACTGATGATAAAGAATAAGTATGCAATGATACCCCAAACGAAAGAAGAATTATTTATCATACATTTTAAGAAAATTTTATGTTTCAAAATATTATAGGTCAGTTCCTGAAATTATTTAAAATAAATTATTAAGTACAAAAATATGTTCAAAACGTTTCTTTTATCATATGATTATCAATGATCTTTACAGATTTAAAAAATAAGTAAACAGTGGTCTCCGGACAAAAAAATTATTATCACACATTATAAGAAAATGTTAGGTTTACAGCAATATATTTTATAAAATCATAACCTCATTTCTCAGACACGTGCTTGCGACATTTCATTATTGTCGTGTGTTCGATAAGTTTTAGTAGCTCAATTCAATTGATTCTTTTTACCATAGTATAGTGCGGAGCTGATTGAGTGCTTTGAGAGAGAAAATGCCGCATAAAACATCAAAAAAAATAGATGCAGCCACGAAAATGTCACAACCGGATGAACCCACGGCTTTCTGGACCGAAAACATGGAAAGCAGACAAACGATAATATTAAGTCAAGTTCAATTGAAAAACATTCAAAATAAGCTAATGTTGCGGACATTGAACAAACGTTTAGCTGCCTACATTGACCGCGTAAAGAAATTGGAAACCAAAAATTCAAAATTGACCCAGGAGGAACATTCGTTGCAGGCGGTGACTACACCGGAAGTTTTAAATGGTGAGGTTTTGTCAAACCCCGAGCATGAAGATTTGAGGAATTCATTTGATCAAGAGATAAGGCAAAAAAACGATCTGAAGTTTTTAAATGTATCAATGAGCGAATGGGAATTGGAAGAAATCAAAATGAAGTAAGTACTTCACCCGTTTTAGAGCAAGCATTACTACCAGAATAAATGCTTAAATATTCCAAAAATTTATTGTAACTTGAGTATTAATAGATAATTTTCATAAAAAGTTGTTTGGTCATTTATAATTTTACTTTATTCCAGATTTAAGAAAGTTACTGAAGATTTGGAAAAAGCAATACCATATAGAGCTCAATTCCATGAATTAAATAGCAAGTATAGTGAAACTTTAACTGAAATTGAAAACCTCAGAAACCTTAACGAGGTAAGTACCTAATTATTATCATGCATAGTTATTTTTTATCACTTAAATGAACAAAACTAAATAACTCTATAGTATTGTTTTTTATTATTGTGAAATCAATTTTAATATATTTTATTTATTTTTATCGCTTAAAGCAATTGATGAACAAATTAAAAATTGAAAAGCAACATGTGCAAGATGTCCAAACTACATTAGAAATAGAAACTTTACAAAAAGTTAAAGCTGAAACGAAATTTCAAAACTTAAGTGAACTTTTCGAATTCAGAGAAGCGGTATAGTTTAAAACATATATTTTTTACATTATATTATTGATTTCTCTGATAAAACTACTGTTTTTACTACAGCCATAACAGCTGTACACTAAGTTCTATATCACCCAATTATCTCTATGGCAAATTTATGTTTTTTTTCTTTATTCGTGGGTTTCTTCAGTAATTAATAATTCAGTTAAAAGTTCCATTTTATAACTTTAATTTATAATAAAAGCCATTTAAATAATACCGGTAAGTTTTAATTATGAACTTTGAAAAAAACAGTAATTTTAATAAGATATCTGGATGCAGAAATCAAATAGTACTGAAAAAAAATAAACTTATTAATACATTTTTTAAAGATCTATCAAAAACACCACAATGATTTAACAACAAGCCTTCGTACAATGAATACGAGTAAAAATGATGAATTTCAAACTAAAAAGCATGATGATGAATTAAAAACAGACTCCGAACTACAACTACAAAATGAAGATTCTGAACAGAATAAGCGAGACATTTCAGAGCCATTTAGTAGTGAGGTATATTCATTATTTTCATAAAAATAAAAACTGTGAATAATTTTTCTTTTGATAAGATTTAAGTTAAAATGTTTCATGACTGAAAATTTAAAAAATAAATTTAAGAAAACACTAAAATTTGTATTAATAATTCATTTTATAGTTGGGTAGAGATTTGGATTTTCAACTTATGAAAAAAACTTTACAAGTAGCAAAAAATGATGAAAATGCTTTGAATACATGCATAGATACATTGATCATAAAAATGGATGATTTATTGAAAGTCAATAAGTATCGTACGGTATGTATTTAAATTATTTTCTTGAATTGAACATTTGCTACTTTACACATTGATAAATATTTTTAGGAACAAATAACTGAATTAAAAAAGAGGTTAAACGATCAAGAAACCATTAATAAATCTATGATTCAATCGGCTGATGAAAAATTAGAAACTATGAAAGTTGAGATGGCCCAAAAAGTAAAAGAAATTCATGATCTAATGAATGAGACAAGATTTGACTTGGAAATGAGTGTTTATGACCAGTTATTGCTAAGTGAAGAAAGGCGATTAAATCCAATTACACCAGTAGTAGACAGCCCAAGAGATGAAAACAGAAAATTGTTTGTAAGTGATAAATCGGAGAGTGAATTTTCCAATGTTATCACTGTGTCATCAACTGGTGATATCGAAATTAGTGAAGTGTGCCCAAATGGACAATTTGTAAAACTACATAACAAAGGATCTGAAGTAAGGTTAAAAAAGTATGATGTTTAATTCAGGATTACATAAAATATTTTTTTAGAAATTTTCATTGCACGGATTTAAATTAGTGCGTAAAACCACTGAGAAAAATAATTCTACCGAGTTTAAATTTGGTCGCTCAGTTAAAGTAGGAGCTGGTAATTCGTTAACTGTATGGTCTTCTACTGTCATGAATCCAAAACAGGAGCCTAAAACTAGACCAATAGTTATGAATACTCAAACTTGGACGGTTGACAAAATTATGACCACTATGCTTTTGAATACTTTAGGAGAGGTATGCTCACTGATATATAAATTTTATTTACTATCATAATATGCTATACAATAATTTATTTTAGAAAGTTGCAACTCATGAGCTCAAAAAAGAACTAGCTTCTCATGCATGAACTAATGTTGAGTTTGCTGAATATCAAACAGAACTAGTTCGTTAACCAGTAAGAGACAATATGAAAAACTATTCCAATATTAAAAAATCTCGAATGAAATCAGCATATTAGCATCCTTTTAACAATGAAAATATATTTAATATTAATTTTTTATTTTATATAATGAAATCCATTGAAATCCAGACCACTTTCTCATCTCATACAAATATTTTTTTTATTGATTACACATTTATGTTTCATATCCATTTGATTGTATACTTATTGTAATGATTATTTGTGTTTCATTCTTTATGTTTTTTTTTTTATTTATTTATTTATTCATTTTTGATTTAAAACGTCAATTAAGAAAAGTAAGCTAAATTTATGATATAACTTATTTAATTTATTATTCTATTTCAAATGATTGTATGCGCATTAAAAAAAAAAAAAAAAAATGTCTAATCATTAAAATAATTTTACAGTATCTATTTAATGAAATAAAACTATGATCATGTTTATTGTATATTTATATTATAAGTCAAAATCTTAAAATTATTTTGTAAACCTTTTCATAATATTATAGAATGATCAATACAATATTTTATTTATTATTGAATATTGTTTCAATACTTTAGATAAAATATTATTTAATTTTGAGTAATTAATAATACAATAAATTTGCTTAATTTGATCATCAATAGTTAGTATAATTATATTCTTGAAATCATCTACTTGATACTATATGAGCTAGGTACTAACAATTATTTAATGTAATTTGAAATTAAAATACTTGTAGCAATATATCATTTTAATTTTATTTGAAAAATATTTGATAAAAACACTACCTTACTGATTTTTTTAATGTTTCTATATTATTTCTACGGACAAAAATTTTTTACAATTTACATATTTAGTTTTTTTTCAGTCAAGCTTTGTATTTGCATTTTTCCAAGATAAATGTCTATAATGTACTAACATGTGTGAATAAAAGAGATTTTTTAAGAGGATATATGTTTTTTTTATAAATATATATATATATATATATATATTTATATATATTTCAACTATAAGGCTGCTTTAGTTTTACATTTTATCTAATACAAAATCATTTTAAATATTTTTTTTTTAATTATTGTTTTTATTTTAACTTAAATAACATAGTCAAATCATTTCTATATTTTACTCTAGTTGAATTGTTATTTCATTATTATTATGTAGGTGAAAACTGATTTATTTAATTTAAATTGGTTACTTTGATTTATGAATAATCAAAACTATGTTCAAAAATCTTAAATCATTTTAATTATTAGATGTAAATATTTGTTTTTATAATTATCAATAGTATCACCGTTAGAAGTAAGGAAAATGGCTTCGGAAACATAATCGTTAAATTATTATCACTGTGGTTTTTCATGACCAAGATATATCCCAATACGAAAAATTTATTCATAATGTGGAACTACAAAGCCAATAGAAACCTAAATTTAATATATAATGAATCAAAAATAATGATAAATTAATAAACATTATTATAAAACTAATATATTCCCGGCTTATTCATTCAGAATATAAAAAATATATAAGAACTTAATTGATTGGTATTTTAATAAAGGTATACTTTCAAATAATAATATTTATTCCCAACTACCAATTACTTACATTAAATTATAAGCAAGTAATCAATAAAAAAAAAGGTCGTAAATATTACGGATTCACACATTTGAATTTCACGTAGTTCAAAATCGTTTTCACGTCTTAATTTTGAATAATCGTTTGGTTATTACTTACAAATAATACAACCCTTGTGACGGGCATAAATTTGTATTATTTTCAAGCACAAATGTTATATACAACTTGGGACACACATTTGTGATTCAGGGGACACACTTTAATTTTCAAAGGACACAGTACAGTAGAACTTCGATTATCCGAACCTCCGTTATACGAACCCTCTATTATCCGAACTACAATTAGAGTATCCGAACGTTGAAACACGTTGAAGCACTCGTATCCGCGGTCGGTTTATCGAATTTATCATAACTTTTGCTTTTGGTTTATTACAGTACATACATATATGAATGTATACGAGTGTGAATCGTTAGTACGTAGATAATCAAAACGTAACGGGCTTATCAATTCGTCTTAAACGTTTGCAAGACTTAGCTGCAAAAAACGCATTAGTCAAGTGAAAATCGATAATTTTGTCAAAAAAATATTATAAACATAATATGTTCCTATATGTATGTAATGTATTTTTAATAATGTAATGTATGTAGTACTGATAAAATATTAATAATAATAATGACAATAAATATAGAGTATCTTAATTGTTAAACAAAAAAAAAATGTTATTACCAATATCCGAACTTTTGCGTATCCGAACTAGGTGTGGTCCTAATTAGTTCGGATAATCGAGGTTCTACTGTATTTTAGGCCGTGATTCGATATTAATCGGTACTCAACTGATGTATATGTAGCATTGTATTAACCAGTAAAAGCGTACACCGAGAGGTTGCAGGACACGTTGCTAAATACCTTGGTATAAGAGACGAAAAAATTAGCACAAAATATGCTCTAGATTAAAAAGATGTCGTGGAAAAAAAATCTCAATCATCGAAAAAACATATTGTTTCGAAATAAATATATAACAGTGACGGTTTTATTTTATCGTGATTTATGATAAATAATCGGCCAACGATAACACATTAAAATGAATAAAATAAAATTAAAATAAATTCTTAAATGTGCGTGTTTATTAAAAACGATTATTTTTTAGTCTAACACTCGGGTTTTCGCAACGATAAAATGTTTATTACCATGGACTGAAAATCCAGTAACCCAGAGTAATAATTATATTTTGGTACAGTAATAAACAATTTATACAACTCTAGAAATTTCCAGTAACCCAGAGTAATAATTATATTTTGGTACAATAATAAACAATTTATACAACTCTATAGAAATTTTTAGTGAAATAAAATTGATTCAACACAAAACAATAATTCTTAACATAATATTCTCAAAGAAGACATTTTAACCGTATTTACACACTAGAAAATTCAGACAAATTAACAATGAAATCATATTGTGGAAACGTAAGTTAAGTGTTTATTTATTTTGATCGACAGAAATGATATGAAATAAAACTCATCCTTTAAAATGCACCTAATACAGTACTAATGAAGTGTCTAAATATTTGGTCTTTTTTAGCGTCCACTGTTTAGAAATACATTACAAAATCAATACTCGACAATATGCTTAACTGAGCCACGTTTGATTCTGAGTAAACGCTCAGTGTTTACCACTGCCCCTTTATTTTAATACTATCTAAAAATCGTAATTTGAATGAGCTAACATCGAAGAGTGATATAGTCGTCCCGGGAGTGAGAAACGGTTCAAAATATGTACTATGAGTTGAATAATTATTAATTTATACTTTGGTTCGAAAATTGTATTACGTATTATAGTCTTACTAGTTAAAATCTATAGATCACATAAAAAGTAGGAATGGTTTAATGCAGTTCTTTTCGAGATTGAACTGTCGAACGTTCAAACATTTCCGCCGATAAATTGATTTATATTAACTCGCGGACTCGCCAACTATAGTATCGTCAATCAGTTTATTAATAAATCGATATTTAATATTTTCAGACGCCTTATTAGTGAGAAAACTTGACGACTTTGGTCTTATTCTTATTATGCGGCCGCGTATTTCTCATGCGCATTGTGTTATAATGCAAGTTATAACAATAAACAAGTAGGTAGCCATTTGATTTCTTCAGATACCAAAAATGATGAATACCCCATTCGAATATCATTAATTTTTTTTTTTTTTTTTTTGTATCATAAAAATAAAATAACATGAAAAAATTGTCCGCCCCCTACAAATTACCACCCTAAGCTCGAGCCTTACGAGCCTAATGGGTAATCCGCCACTGGAATAGATACTGTGGTGTACAGAGTAAGCTATTCAGGGTGACTTACGAGATTATCTCGAGTCAAAATATATAATTAATGCAATTTCGTCGTGAAACAAGTTGAAACTACTCTTTCTTGACTTCTCTTTGGACGAATCTGTATGAAGCGGTTCAAATGTAACGATTAACATTACGTTTCGTCCGTTACGTTTACTCTGATGGAAAAACAGATTATTGCGGATCTGTCTCGAAGTAGACACTTGCATACTGCACTCGAGTTCACGACGTGACAAAGCGTACACGTTAAAAATAGTCACTCCGATGTTAGCCCGTATATGGCAATGCGCGTGAAAAATAAAATACTCGGGTGAAACTATATATCGTTGTTTTTTAGGCCGGGACGGACGACAAAAATCAACTGGTCGAAAATCTAAGAGAAACCTTGCGGTTAAAGGACAAAGAACTTTGCGAAACACGTAGGCGGCTCGGCGAATTCAAAGAGGAAAACATTGGATTGAACGAGGCGAATCAAACGCTGGAAACGAATTTGAAAAGCCTCAACGCGAAATTCGCCGATGCATTATCGTGCAACACAAGGCTGACTTCGGAACGGGATTCGCTGAACGACGAGTTGGAAATAAAATGCCGACAATTGAGCGACCAAAAGGCACAGCACGACGAAGACGTGAGAAATCATAAATGCAGTTACGACCGGTTGTTTATGATCCTGACGGAAGTCAACAAGGCGAGTGCGCAAAATCACCACAAGATGAAAAGCCAGGTTCAAAAGTTGCAAAACGAAATCGGCGCGAAGAAAGACGAACTGTGTACCATGAAAAAGAAAATCAAGGAGCTGGAACGGGAAAACGATTTCAACGTGATGGAAATAAACGCGCAAAAAAATAAACTGTTCGAAAGCGAGTGTAAGCTCAAACGAATGGCGTTGATATCGGACAAAATATTGAAAATCAGACAGACGTGTGACGTGTGTTGCTGTCCGGAAAAGAAAACCGACTGTCAAACCACAAGCACAAAGCCGAAATGCCTCCCGAAAGACCCGTGCTGCAGTCAACCCAAACCTTGTGCGAAACCGAACGACCAGTCGTGCACGACCGTCGCAAACGTGACTGCAGACAACTGTAATGTCGTCGATTCCACGGATCTGAAGAACTTGTTTTGCCAGCTGGAAAACTTAAGAAATGACGTGTGCACATCGTTGAAAAACAAACAATAACATTTCTTGAATTCGATAAAATGTGTGTATTGTGAAATGGGTTCGTCTACCGTTTTAATAACACACTCAAACATGCATGGATTAGTTATATTAGATAGGTTATAGATAAGAAAATATATTTTCGGAGACCGGTAATGACGTGGTAGTTATTAACTATTTAAAGAGTAACATTGAATACAAAAAATTATAACTTAAACAATAATATATAAATATATATATATATATATATATATTGTACAGTAAATAACTGCAAAAAATGCTTTACTGTAAATGTTCCATCCACGTAAACAATATCTGATTACACATAACCTCAAAGTTAATTTTACAACAGAATATAATAATACCATTTTCTTTACTATTATATAGTAGAAAATTTTCATGCTATAATTTTTGTTTTTGTAATCATAAAGAGACTGACGTTCTTGGACTAATGATATTAAATTTTCGAGGTTCATTTCACGCTCAATCGACATTTTATAATCCTATTGAATAAAATAAAGTGCAGATTAAAGTAAGTAAAATAATGCTTCAAATAAGTTTTTTAAGTTGCTTAAACATATTTTGAACTATTATATTATAGTTAAAATATTTAGTTTGTACAAATGTTATAGATATTTATATTTTTTTACAAATTATTACTTAAAAATAAAAACAAAAAATAAAATAAATGTTTTCAATGAAAAATTACGTATTTCAGTACTTGTAGATATAGTGTATAATGTATAATATATAATATTTAGTGTATAATTACATTTATATTGTAGACAATTTAGTATAAATAAATAATATTTGGCATAATTTTGATATAATTATCCAGTGACTGCTTAACAATGACTAATGAAAATAATGCACGTTCTATTTCAATGAAACAATATAAATCATGACTAAAGACAAAAATGTTTTGTTTTGACTACACTTTATCAGTGTTCGGGAATTCCGTAGAGCGTGTATGTTTTATTTTTCATTAGTCACAATATTTTTTTTTATTTTTTAAGTTTTTGTATAAGACAAAATTATATTTTTTTTTTTATAAAAATATTGTGTGATAGAAAGCAAATTCTTATATAACAATGCGTTTCGAATCGTTCTCATTTCAATGACGTAAACTTTTTTTTGCTTTTTTCTACAAAATCTGCTTTTTATTGCTTTTTTCCCTATTTGGTTTTTTTTCTTGGTTTCTCCATATTTTTCTTGAAAATTCAACTTATTTCTATGTATATAATACTTGGACTATATTATTATTGCCAGAAATTATAACATTAGTGATAAGACCAGTGGATGACTAATAAAATAACTATTGTTTATGTACCGAAATTATACAGGTTTATTTGCGATTTAATGACCGAAATTGATTTTAAAAAGGTGCAATCGTGTTTTTTCAAAGAATAATGGATGAGTGGAATTTCAAAAAACCAATTATATGCACAATGGCACTGCGCTAAACATCAATGTGGAACAGTATAATTTAAATGTTTAGTATACTTATATGAAATATGCACATCGGAAATGTCTTTTTCTATGTATAAATATACATATTAGCACCCAATAGGATGAGTTTTAATGAAAGTAACTTGACCACACATATAGTAATAAATTCATTTTTTAATATTCAATTTAATGTGTAATTTAAATTTATTTTTTTAGACTTAAATTTAATTAATGCTTTTTAAGGATTATCATATGTTTATCATATGTTATCAATGATCTTAGTTATCAATTATCTTTACTGATGATAAAGAATAAGTATGCAATGATACCCCGAACGAAAGAAGAATTATTTATCATACATATTAAGAAAATTTTATGTTTCAAAATATTATAGGTCAGTTCCTGAAATTATTTAAAATAAATTATTAAGTACAAAAATATGTTCAAAACGTTTCTTTTATCATATGATTATCAATGATCTTTACAGATTATAAAAAATAAGTAAACAGTGGTCTCCGGACAAAAAACTTATTATCACACATTATAAGAAAATGTTAGGTTTACAGCAATATATTTTATAAAATCATAACCTCATTTCTCAGACACGTGCTTGCGACCTTTCATTATTGTCGTGTGTTCGATAAGTTTTAGTAGCTCAATTCAAGCGATTTTTTTTTACCATAGTATAGTGCGGAGGTGATTGAGTGCTTTGAGAGAGACAATGCCGCATAAAACATCAAAAAAAATAGATGCAGCCTCGAAAATGTCACAACCGGATGAACCCACGGCTTTCTGGACCGAAAACATGGAAACCAGACAAACGATAATATTAAGTCAAGTTCAATTGAAAAATATTCAAAATAAGCTAATGCTGAAGACATTGAACAAACGTTTAGCTGCCTACATTGTCCGCGTAAGGAAATTGGAAACCAAAAATTCAAAATTGACCCAGGAGGAACATTCGTTGCAGGCGGTGACTACAACGGAAGTTTTAAATGGTGAGGTTTTGTCAAACCCCGAGCATGAGGATTTGAGGAATACATTTGATCAAGAGATAAGGCAAAACAACGATCTGAAGTCTTTAAATGTATCTTTGAGCGAATGGGAATTGGAAGAAATCAAAATGAAGTAAGTACTCCACCCGTTTTAGAGCAAGCATTACTATCAGAATAAATGCTTAAATATTCCAAAAATTTATTGTAACTTGAGTATTAATAGATAATTTTCATAAGAAGTTGTTCGGTCATTTATAATTTTACTTTATTCCAGATTTAAGAAAGTTACTGAAGATTTGGAAAAAGCAATACCATATAGAGCTCAATTCAATGAATTAAATAGCAAGTATAGTGAAACTTTAACTGAAATTGAAAACCTCAGAAACCTTAACGAGGTAAGTACCTAATTATTATCATGCATAGTTATTTTTTATCACTTAAATGAACAAAAATAAATAACTCTATTGTTTTTTATTATTGTGAAATCAATTTTAATATATTTTATTTATTTTTATTGCTAAAAGCAATTGATGAACAAATTAAAAATTGAAAAGCAACATGTGCAAGATGTCCAAAGTACATTAGAAATAGAAACTTTACAAAAAGTTAAAGCTGAAACGAAATTTCAAAACTTAAGTGAACTTTTCGAATTCAGAGAAGCGGTATAGTTTAAAACATATATATTTATTACATTATATTATTGATTTCTCTGATAAAACTACTGTTTTTACTACAGCCATAACAGCTGTATACTAAGTTCTATATCACCCAATTATCTCTATGGCAAATTTATGTTTTTTTTTCTTTATTCCTGGGTTTCTTCAGTAATTAATAATTTATTTAAAAGTTCCATTTTATAACTTTAATTTATAATAAAAGCCATTTAAATAATACCGGTAAATTTTAATTATGAACTTTGAAAAAACAGTAATTTTATAAGATATCTGGATGCAGAAATCGAAAAGTACTGAAAAAAAAATAAACTTATTAATACATTTTTTAAAGATCTATCAAAAACACCACAATGATTTAACAACAAGCCTTCGTACAATGAATACGAGTAAAAATGATGAATTTCAAACAAAAAAGCATGATGATGAATTAAAAACAGACTCCGAACTACAACTACAAAATGAAGATTCTGAACAGAATAAGCGAGACATTTCAGAGCCATTTAGTAGTGAGGTATATTCATTATTTTCATAAAAATAAAAACTGTGAATAATTTTTCTTTTGATAAGATTTAAGTTAAAATGTTTCATGACTGAAAATTTAAAAAATAAATTTAAGAAACACTAAAATTTGTATAAATAATTCATTTTATAGTTGGGTAGAGATTTGGATTTTCAACTTATGAAAAAAACTTTACAAGTAGCAAAAAATGATGAAAATGCTTTGAATACATGCATAGATACAATGATCATAAAAATGGAGGATTTATTGAAAGTCAATAAGTATCGTACGGTATGTATTTAAATTATTTTCTTGAATTGAACATTTGTTACTTTACATATTGATAAATATTTTTAGGAACAAATAACTGAATTAAAAAAGAGGTTAAACGATCAAGAAACCATTAATAAATCTATGATTCAATCGACCAATGAAAAATTAAAAACTATGAAAGTTGAGATGGCCCAAAAAGTAAAAGAAATTTATGATCTAATGAATGAGACAGGATTTGACTTGGAAATGAGTGTTTATGATCAATTATTGCTAAGTGAAGAAAGGCGATTAAATCCAATTACACCAGTAGTAGACAGCCCAAGAGATGAAAACAGAAAATTGTTTGTAAGTGATAAATCGGAGAGTGAATTTTCCAATGTTATCACTGTGTCATCAACTGGTGATATTGAAATTAGTGAAGTGTGCCCAAATGGACAATTTGTAAAACTACATAACAAAGGATCTGAAGTAAGGTTAAAAAAGTATGATGTTTAATTCAGGATTACATAAAATATTTTTTTAGAAATTTGCATTGCACGGATTTAAATTAGTGCGTAAAACCACTGAGAAAAATAATTCTACCGAGTTTAAATTTGGTCGCTCAGTTAAAGTAGGAGCTGG
This sequence comes from Therioaphis trifolii, assembly GCA_027580255.1. NCBI lineage: Eukaryota > Metazoa > Arthropoda > Insecta > Hemiptera > Aphididae > Therioaphis > Therioaphis trifolii. Next base: position 42,710,762 of record CM050405.1, read on the forward strand.
TAATTCGTTAACTGTATGGTCTTCTACTGTCATGAATCCAAAACAGGAGCCTAAAACTAGACCAATAGTTATGAATACTCAAACTTGGACGGTTGACAAAATTATGACCACTATGCTTTTGAATACTTTAGGAGAGGTATGCTCACTGATATATAAATTATATTTACTATCATAATATGCTATACAATAATTTATTTTAGAAAGTTGCAACTCATGAGCTCAAAAAAGAACTGGCTTCTCATGCATGAACTAATGTTGAGTTTGCTGAATATCAAACAGAACTAGTTCGTTAACCAGTAAGAGACAATATGAAAAACTATTCCAACATTAAAAAATCTCGATTGAAATCAGCATATTAGCATCCTTTTAACAATGAAAATATATTTAATATTAATTTTTTATTTTATATAATGAAATCCATTGAAATCCAGACAACTTTCTCATCTCATATAAATATTTTTTTTATTGATTACACATTTATGTTTCATATCCATTTGATTGTATACTTATTGTAATGATTATTTGTGTTTCATTCTTTATGTTTTTTTTTTTTTTTTATTTATTTATTCATTTTTGATTTAAAACGTCAATTAAGAAAAGTAAGCTAAATTTATGATATAACTTATTTAATTTATTATTCTATTTCAAATGATTGTATGCGCATTGAAAAAAAAAAAAAATATGTCTGATCATTAAAATACCTAATTTTACAGTATCTATTTAATGAAATAAAACTATGATCATGTTTATTGTTTATTTATATTATAAGTCAAAATCTTAAAATTATTTTGTAAACTTTTCATAATATTATAGAATGATTAATACAATATTTTATTTATTATTGAATATTGTTTCAATACATTAGATAAAATATTATTTAATTTTGAGTAATTAATAATACAATAAATTTGCTTAATTTGATCATCAATAGTTAGTATAATTATATTCTTGAAATCATCTACTTGATACTATATGAGCTAGGTACTAACAATTATTTAATGTAATTTGAAATTAAAATACTTGTAGCAATATTTATATATATTTCAACTATAAGGCTGCTTTAGTTTTACATTTTATCTAATACAAAATCATTTTAAATATTTTTTTTTTTAATTATTGTTTTTATTTTAACTTAAATAACATAGTCAAATCATTTCTATATTTTACTCTAGTTGAATTGTAATTTCATTATTATTATGTAGATGAAAACTGATTTATTTAATTTAAATTGGTTACTTTGATTTATGAATAATCAAAACTATGTTCAAAAATCTTAAATCATTTTAATTATTAGATGTAAATATTTGTTTTTATAATTATCAATAGTATTACCGTTAGAAGTAAGGAAAATGGCTTCGGAAACATAATCGTTAAATTATCATCACTGTGGTTTTTCATGACCAAGATATATCCCAATACGAAAAATATATTCATAATGTGGAACTACAAAGCCGATAGAAACCTAAATTGACTAGAACTGTTTTTGGATAAAGACAATCTATCAATTACCACAGCTATTTTCATAATATGGAGCAAAGGCAATATAGATGTAAATTTTATTATGCCAGTCAAACCATAATGATAGTAATGATCTCCTGTTTATACAAGTTGTATAAGTTAATTATTTTTATAGATTTACACAGAAGTAAAGTATGGGAATCTTTTGGTAATTTGCGTTTTCGATGGAATTAATCTGAGAATCATTAACTGTAGATTAAATTGATTAAATTATTTTTAAAAAGTTTTCTTTGAAATGGGATACCACTGATGCCATATTAAAATCAAAATGGTCATTTTCTACAAAATGAGTAGGTAAAAAACAAAACATTTTATTACAGAAAACTTTTATTGTGATAAGAACTCACAAATAATGAGAATCAACTTCAAAACCAATTCGTAAAAATCTCTAATATGGTATATATGCGGACAATCTTAAATAAAATGAACAAATCATTGTATGAATAATTGATGTAAAAATTGTTATACCTGTTTGATATTAAAGTCCAGGCTAAATTATAAAAATTGCATCGAAAAATATATTATTTTTTAATATTTCCGGGGATTTACTTGCAATTTTAAGATTCTATATAATTTTATTTACGATACTGAAAATTGCAATGGCTATTCCGGGTTATATGGCCATATACTCACGTATTATTGTTTTTTAGAAGGTATTCAAAGTTAAAAACAAAAAAAAAATTAAAGAAGTGGGTATAGGCCGTATATCCTTGTACACCACATAAAAATTCATCATATTTATAGATTTACACAGAAGTATGGGAATCTTTAGGTAATTTGAGTTTTCAATGGAATTCATCTGAGAATCAATAATTGTAGATTGATTTAATTCAATTAATTTCAAAAAGTTTTCCTCCCAAACAGGCATAGAAATTTTTTGTTGAATATAATTTGAATTATTGTCATTAATATGTAATTATTCAATGGAACTTAGTAAAATATTATATTAGTGTATTTGATTTTCATGTTGTACATGAATGAAGTAAGTTGCGTAAACACTGAACACAGTTGGATTTTCGTATTCGTCCACAATGGTTATAGGTATTTTGTTAAAAAAATGAGTGATACGGATGATAAATTAATGATTGCTTGTGCCGTGTACGTAGTTATGAATAGTGTAGTTTAAAAAAAAAGAAGAAAAACGTAAATTTAAAAAAAAACGTCGATTTTGGGTTGGTGAAATTTTTAAAACCGTGTTCGCTATAGGTAGTGGATTTTTATCCAGTTTTATTTTGTCCAGTACGTACCTTATAAGTTTTTTGTACGCGTATAACTTCCGTGTGTGTAAAACTGTTACGAACCGGGGAGGAAGTCGGGCATTCGACGAAGGCGAAGAGACATTTGAACACGGAGTCTCCGCGCAATACGTTTGAAAAACGATTCGGCGAGTTTATTCGATTTCCACCGCGCCCGAGGTGCATTCGACAAAAACGGCGAGCTTTCACTGGCCGACACGGCAACGTTCGACGTCCTCGCGGGTAAACCAGTCGAAATACGGCGACGAACGAAAAAAAGGCGACGCGACGAAACGATCAAAAATCTGAATGTTCCGAGTACCGCGTTCCCGCGAACACGTGTCGGATGCGAAACGATTTGACTTGTGACTTGTGAGACGACTGATGACGCAAGACGAGTTACGGAAACACGGGACGGCTCGATTGTAACGATGCCGGTGGGAGGGGTCGGCGTCGGCGCGGCGGTGGCGAGCTTTGACGAGCCGATAACGTTTGTCATTTCCGTGCCTACGTCTTTATCGTGTCACGCGACTTGATCGATATGGAAAAACCCATGGTCGTTGAAATTATTAATTTACTTTACCCACTACGCGTGTTCCGCGTTTCTCGCTTTGCGTTTTCGCGATTCGTTTGATTAAATAGCGAATACCGCCAGTGGTGTTTTGGAGGGTATACGCGGGTATACGACGTATACCCGCCGGAAAACTTAGTAATTTAGCGTATACTTTATAAAAGTGACACCAATACGCACGTATACGCTCATATACTTCATAAAAAAAAAATTATAATAATAATAAAAAAATATAGCTAATCCGTATTAAAAAAAATATATATATAATATTGTCTATTGTAGATGTAAATTATTATCAGTACGTAGATTTTTTTGTAATATTGCTCATTGAAGTAATCAAGAGCAAAGCGAAAAACAGATTAAATAATAAATATTATTTAATGATAATATTAATAATTAACACCTTTTTTTTTTTATAACTACTTGACTACTACATATTTTTGCTTGGTATTTTACATTTTTATGTTTTGTTTTAATTTAATGTATAAACCTGTTATATGCAACAGATTTACAAAAAAAAAAAATAATTATAATAATAATAAAACCAAATGTTTTTTGAAATGTGTTTTTGATGATATAGGTATTTAAAAAAAATGATAGCGAATCAGAAGATGGTTGAATGAATTTATGTAACTTTTTCTATTCGTGTGAGCTATTATTTAGTATAAGTAGGTACTCTACTAAGACAGTGCCTACTCACTAAATAGTAATTACTTTTTACTTCTTAAATGATAAATTTAACTCTGAAAAAATGTTTTAAATTCGAAGATAAATTAAATAACAAAATGGTATAAAACAGAGTATATATTTTCGTTTTGGTAAAATGTTTATGCTTCTGAATATAAAATGTATGTATACAGTGGCGTAGCCAGGACTTTTTCTAGGGGGGTGTTTTTTTATTTAATATTAAAATGTATCTTTTGAGCACTTCCTATAATGTATCCATTATTCATTAGAATAAATTACATTATGCGTTTAACTTCCAAATATATGATATATATATATATGTATATTTAAAATAAATTGTTGTACTTTTTCATAAATAATAACAATTTAAATATTAACAATAAAATGAATTTCGGTCTAATGTGGGGTGACTCATTCTTGCCATATTTTCTACAACTTCTTCAACAGATACTTCTATGTCACGGTGAATGTTCAGTAATGTCAACCCGTCAAGTCGATTTTCACTTATCGTACTCTTCAGATAGGTCTTTATTCACCGGAAGGTTGAAAACGGTCTTTCTCAAGTTGCAGTATTGCTGGTAAAGAAGCTAAACCAATCAAAAGCCCGTATAATATCGATCATCGATGTATATACGTATTCATTACATTCAGCTAAAGCAGTTACGACATATTTTGTTATACGTTTTGTTGTAATTTGTTTTTCCCCATAATTAAATTTTACCCTAAACCGAATAGTAATCAGCTTCAGTCTGGGAACCTCTTGAAATATTGGTGTTACACAGGGTGATATCACACAGGGTCGTATCAAGAGATTTTACCAAGACCGAATTGTCGCGACCAAATTACTATTACTATATTTTAAACACAACGTATAAATATATAATCGCCATAATTACGGCCAAGGGAGAAGGGGGGTGTTTTAACACCCAAATCACTTCCCTGGCTACGCCACTGTATGTATAACGAGAATGGTCACGAAGCGATCGTCGTTTTGAACGGTTGAATTAGATCAGTTTTGATCCCAATATAATAGATACACAATAGTCAACTGTTTTTAAATGCGCGTATACCCTAAAGTTTTTTTACCAAAACACCACTGAATACCGCGTATGGGTGGGTGGCTTATTCTAAAACTGTTTCGTAGTGTGTCGCGAAAGAGGCGGCAAAATTGACGAAATCAGAGAACACGAAAAAATAACTTCGTACTGTTTCGTCTTTCGCGTTGTTTCGCGTTGCGTGCGTTTTTTCGTCTACTATTTTTATTCTTTTTGATCATCAATAAAATTAGATAAATAATGTTAGTACACTATGGATCTTATCGATTATCACCGAGTAGAAACACATTTCGTTTAACGGATTATTTAACCACAAATAATATACTAATATATGACTTACCTGACCTTATCTACTAGTCATTGTAAAAAAGATTTTGCGACGAAGAAGCACTTTTGTTACGCAGTAGACGTCGTCGTAAACCAAGACAATATTGGATCCATCCCATTATTGAAAATCGGGATGAAACAGGCAACAAAACACGTAGACATTTGTCGAGTAACATACTCACAACTGAACTGATAAATAATATGACAACAATCATAGCACTATTAATACATTTTTTATATAATTTCATGATAACTATTTATAAATATATATACGCTGATAATATCATGTTGGTGACGAGTGGTTTGAAGGTGGCGTGTCGCTCGTGTTTGTTGCGCTAACCACCGACGGGCCACAATTTTGTGGGTGATATCGGCGACACGATGCGACTGCCGTCGGAAAGTGGTCCGAAAATGGTCCGTCTGTGTTCGATTGCGTTTTTCATATTACTTTATATATAATTAATATATCACCCACGAACGACCACCGTTTTATGGAAGTGGTGTGGTTGTAAAGTGGCCCGTGTGTGTTGAGCCTTATTGTCTACGAAGTAGTGGTGGGACTTAAATTCGGATTTTTTAAATATTCGGTTAACCGGATTATGATATCCGGATAATTAAAATTACAAAATCCGAATATTCACGATTATCCGTAATATTCGGATATACGAATATCCATAGTATTCGGATATGCGAATATCCGTTGTATTCGAATATCCGAATATCCGTAGAATTTGGAATGTATTGATTTTACTATGATGTGTGTCTGTGTACACCATAACTTGTCGGAATAATGATTCAATTTTGAACTTCAGGGGTGGTTCTCGGTAGCAAAACGGATATCGGAGGTACTTTAGAGAGATGAAAAGTGAAAATTCCCAAAAGTTTTCAAATTCGGGGGGAAAAACAAAAACAAAAAAAAATGAGGAAAAAACGGTGATTTTCGTGCAAAACCAGTTTTTGGTCAAATCGATTATTTTTAGATCGATTTATTTAGCTGTTACTCAAAAACTAAAAATTCATAAAATGTATGTTAAGTATTCAAAACTAAGAATTGTAAATTTGGTAAAAAGTTCTCCATAGGTTAAGTATTTTCACTGGACTATATAACGGTGTTAACTTAAATAATCTATAAAAATAATATGTATTAATATTATGGTAAGAATAATAAAATTGTATCTAGTTTCATTTCAAGTACAATGTGTATATATACTACTTATATACAGCGTGAATAAAAAAAAGTTGTCGGACTTTTTGTCAGGATTTTAAAATATATTCCCGGACTTTTTGACCGATTACCTTTTACATTACAGTTTTTAAATAACATTTTTAATTTTACTACCTACTTAAATAATTTGTAGACGTAATTGAACCTCAATATATTATACCATCAAGAAAAAATATTAAAAACCGTATCCAAAACTTATATGAAGAGAAATTTAATTCGATAAAAGAAAAAATATGTATTTTTCATTGTACTACTGTAGTTGTGTACCTATTATTTTTGTTATTAATTATTTAAATAAAATCTGTTTAATGTCTTACGTTTTCTCCTAATTACCTATATAATATTAAATTTATAATATTTATTTTGTTATAACATACCATGATTTTTTGGTAATATTGTTGTTATTACAAATATCGTACAATCAGTGGCGGCTCGTGTATATGTGCACAAGTGCACGTGCACTACCTACCCAAACTTGAGAAAAATTAAAAACATTAATTATAATAAAACAACTAAGTACCTGTAATGTTATTAAGATTATCCATTAAAATATAAAAATGGAAATTCAGAATATGAAAATAATATGGTATTTGAAATGGTTTATTTCGAAGGCCAAATTTGTATAGTGTAAAAATTAAAACAAGTCAAAACACGCAGCCCGCGTTATAATGGAATTGATGTGCACAATCGTTGCTGTGCACATAACCAAATAAATTGTTATCAGTGAACTATTTTGGACGTCGCCGTCGCGCGTTGGCATTATAATTTATTTTTACTCTCACTCGTTTTTTTAGTTTTTTATATTTCGATTATCAGCGGGTAATATTCGTCGATCATTATCATAAATTCAAAACAACAATCGTGTTTCCATTTTCTATCGACATTGACGAGTGACGACGTTGTTATATTCATCGAATTTTTCGTGTAAATTGTAATTTATTATATATTAGACTTACATTAGTTTTCAATTTTTAAAATGAATTCAGTGCAGCAAATATTGCAATGCAATTTTTCAACACTGTCGTGTTATGATATTTTTACTTGAGAATTTAATATGTAAATATACGAATTAAAATAAAAGATAAGTAACTAAATTTTGTTAACAATTATTTAATACAATCTAAAGGTTAGGTTAGTAAATAAATATATTTATATAGGTATATATTATAATATGAGTTATATATTTATTTTTTGAATGTGCACTACTTCATTAAAAACCCACGAGCCGCCACTGCGTACAATATCACAATAGTACGATTATCCGAATGTATCCGAATAGATCCGAATAGTATAATATCCGAATAGTACGATTATTCGAATATATCCGAATAATATCGGAATAGTATCCGAATAGTATACGAATACCCGAATATAATCGGATTACGGATATTTGAACTGATTTTTATCCGGATTTAAAAATATCCGAGTATTCGGATAGTTCCAACATTACTACGAAATAACAGTTGTATTGATTATTTGATAATAGAATATTTCGCGTGCAGGTTATATACGTAATAGTATGTATATTTAGAATGCAAAATTGACGTACATTTTTTTTTTTTTTTTTTTTTGGTAAATTCCTAGGGATATTTATCGTAAATTTGGTAAATTTTGATCAATTTACTATTTCACAATAAGGACACCACTAAGAACTCTTCGCTTCCTCTTAATCATGAACTTAAATTTTTTTTTTTTTTTTTTTATTTATTAAGAGGCGCATTAAATATTTGCCTCGGCGATTATAAATAAACTATACAGATTAACAGCACATAACTATTACATAGATGACAATAAAGGAACTTATAATTATTATTGTAAATTTGTAACGCTTATTTTTATTATTCACTGGATAGCAGAGTGTTCACGGTACTATAAATTTAACATTAGACTTTATATAAGTACCTAGTAGTGTATTATACTATTCGATCGAACAATTTCTTTGAATAAATATTCAAAGTTAAAAATTGACGTTAAAACAGTTTATTACGTAATAATCGTATAATAATTTACTGAAGCGCTTATGGAAAATATACCTTTTGTATTGTAAAATACCCTTTATGTAACAATGTATAACTGTATGACATACATACATTGTTATACATTGTTTTATTTATTCGTAGGAATACGTTAATAAATCGAATATTCGTTTAAAGTGTTTAAAAAATCAGCCGATTAAAGTTTGCCGACTGATTAATGATTTTTGCGACAAACGTGCGTACCTACCAAATTATTAAAAATTAAAAAAAAATATATATAAGAGTATTCGAAAAAACCAATATTTATGTGACAAAAAATTACGACGTCTGGTACTCGGCACTAAAAGAGAAAAATTTACTATTATCAATCGACAATTACCAGAGATAATTTTCTCGTTTTCGACTTGTTCGCGAATTTCGAAAAACGTTTCATATCAAACTCCTATTTATTTACACGCAATGCTCCCAAATACTGAAATACATATGTGATTATTGCTGTTTGTAATATGCGACGTAAATCGTTAAATATTGAATCTGTATATACGACTGCGTCGTAAACATCATTCGCTTAAATTTTTAATGAAAATCGTGTAAAGTTGATTACGTTTCTTTACTATCCCACGAAGTACAAACCGTTGATCATTTTCATTTTTTCCGTGCGACTACTCAAAAACAATGCAATCTCACGTAAACCCGTTTTCGATTTTATTTTTCCATTCTTTTTAAAATGGACACTTTCTAACTTGGCCGTTATTATTTTTACCATCCAAATCTATTTCCATATTTGATTTCGGCCCAGGCACACAGACGTACCGAGATGTAACTCGTCAGGCGTGGTTCGTCATAAAAACTAACCGTTTATTTCATACGGTGAGACGAGGGTTCGGATGTTCCGTCGTCCCGATCGCGGGGGTGTTTTTTGCGCCCGATAGAGGTATGAAGGCCTCGAGAAGTAAACGCGAAAAACGTCATTTCAATGGGCCCAGGTGTGGCTTTCACCTGTCGGTTTTTTCCGTACCTGATACGCATGGCGGATGAATCAAAAAACCAACCCTCGGCAATCGGCCGTCGCGGCACAAACGTTGCAGAAAATACGAATACCACCCATACACTTACACGTTATAGGGATCGCTTTCGTAATGAAATCGTGTACGGAGATCGTCGTAGCATTTAATAGAATATTTTAAAACTCATTACAAGATAAGTTTTTAAAATGTGTCAAGACAAGAATCTAAAAATAATGCTGATAAGTATAGATTTCAAATATGTTCTAATGAATATTGTGATACAAAAATATGTTAATATAAATTAACAATGAAGAGAAAAACGGGATTAATATGGGACCGACTTGAAAATACGGGACAAAATGCGTCCCGTATAACTTTTGTCGGGACAACGGGACACAAAGTGAAAATACGGGACAATCCCGTATAATACGGGACGTATGGTCACCCTATCGTAGCACGGTCGTTTAAACTGGCATTTCGTTCTGATCGGAGTTTCGATCGACTCTTAGAATATAATAAATCTGGGATAATAAATTGGGACGAGACCGTAACGCCTACGACAATATTTAGGCCTTAATTCTGGGTATTCATATGATACGATATGGAATTATAGATTTCGGACGGTAAAAAAGCACTATACGTCGAACTTGAGCTTCAGAGAATATTTTTATTTACGTATGAAAATACTTTCTCACAAACTTTGTTTTTTGAACATTTTATTGATATTTTGTTGTTTTTAATTGTTTGGATAATTTTTTTTTTTTTTAAGTAACAAGTATCGACTTTTGAAGTGAAAAAATAGCAACTTTTAGGGGGACTAAGAGATTGATCTTCTAAATTCAAACCCTCTGTTTCTCTTAAATAACATTGCCACTGTTCTACGGCTGGATTTCGTTGTGTTGGTACATCAAACGCCGGGGCTGATCGTAACATCACGCGCACAAAGTGCGCAGTTAAAAGTCAGAAAACACTAAAAAAGTAAAAACACCGATTAAATTCACACGTGAAAACGCGAACGTCCTCGTGGTTTTCCATTTGCTGTGTAGAACAATAATGTTTGCCGAGTACTTTTGCTAAGCCACTGTATCGGATTTCTAAAAATATCAGAAGTATTTTTTTTTTTTTTATTTCAATTGAAGTATACCGAATTTTCCAAAAAAATATCCTCTTTCAGAATATTAATAGTTTTTCCTGAGTAAAGTGGTTACCATTTTAGAAATCTAAAAAAATACTCTTTAAAATATGGAAAAAAATATTGTTTCACAAAATGCAGTTTTAATATTGTTTTGAATACACGGAAGTAGTGATGGGCTGCGGGTAAATACCCAACGGGTAAGAAATATATTTTGGGTAAATACCAGGGTATTTACCCACGTCATTTTTTCCTTTGAAAAATTGGGTATTTTTTTCTTTTAATATGGCTATACTGTTTTATCTTAAATTTTGTTTGTAACCAAGGTGGATATATCTCCACCTTGGTTGTAACATAAATATTAAAGTATATTAAAATATCACATGACTACAATACACACACGGTAGAAATGTAGAATATAGATATACCGTTACGCTTACGGCGCGGCATTAAGAATGCGTTGGTAACGCGGCATTAGTCTTGCTTTTGCGCTTTTTTTCGTTTTTGCTTTGTTAGTGAAATACAAATTATTTATTTTTATTGTTGCTTAAATTTTTGAACTATAAAATAAAATTATGGGAATAAAAAAGGACATAGTGCGTAAATACTTTGAACAATTCATATCTAACGATAAACGTTAGTCATGCTAGTTTTGTCAAAAAGAGTATAATATGAATGTGAATAAAATGAAAGCACATTTACTTAAATGTTCAAATCGCCCACAACAAATAAAACAAAAATTTTATTCAAATACAACTTCTAATGTAACTGAAGATCAAATACAAACAGTTGATGAATATGATGCTCATTTAGCTGTCAATTCGCACAAGCCTTTAACCATCAACAAACTTTTTGATCACATGAATAAATCAGAGAATGTAAGTAAAATAATTAATTTAAAAAAATTATATTAAATAGTAAGCTTATTTTGTTTATCATTTATTACCAATGTATTATTATTTAAATACAATATTTGCTTGTTTAACACTAAAAACTTGGTACCTACCTGTGTAGGTATAATGTTTAATTATATAAATTGACAAAAAAAAAATTTTTTTAATTTTACATTATTACATAGGTATGTATTTAAAAGGTACAAAAAATCAAAATGTTAAGGATTACCTATATGCTATATGAAAATTACAACTTATAATAAATTAAGTACCCACTTAAATAATATTGTATTCATGGCTATTATAATTTATATGAATATATACAAATTATAATTTATTATTTTAATACTGGTGTTGTATCTTTCATAATATGTTATATTTATAAATTTATAAAGAATCTATGCTTATTAATTTATGTTTTTTTTTTTACTTCTACTTATCATAATATTTTTTCATTAAGTAGATATTTAGGCTTAGTTTAAATGTACAATAATTCAATTGCAATAATTTGCATAATAATTGCAAGATATCACATCGAGTTTAACGTCGTTTGGACCGAGATTTTTCGAATCAATTGAGGGAGAAATAAAAACGAGAGAGACAAACAAAGAATGTGCAACAAAGAATATCGGCAAATAAACTTAATTTGTTATCTGTCGCTCATGTTCACTCCCCATTTGGTGTTGCATAACTTAAAATACGAACGAAATCACATGTTCCGGAAAATGTTCACCAAAACACGTTTATGTTTTAATTAATAAAAAAAAACTTTTTATCAGCTACTCGTATATAGGTACGTTTACTTTGTCGGTAATATGTTTTCCTACTCGAGTACCGTGATTATATAAATGTTGTCTCATTATAAATTAAACTATAATTCAAAGGAAATGTTAATACGTATTCCATTATTATTTATTACAGATCAATGATCGCGGCGTTGATAACGTCAGATCAAATGAAAATACAATTTACATTGTGTAATAGGTACGTATATAATATTTATAATGTATAATATTTAATGTCTAGACATTTTATAAAATGACTGAAACAGCCAGACAATATTGCGGCCTGACTAAACGCACATGGCCAAATAATTATAATATTATCTACGTACCCGGGTTATCGATTTCAAAAACACGTAATGTAAATTCTTACCCGGCTCTGAGGCCTTTGATCGTTTTACAAAACTTCAGTTGAAAATTGAGAAAATAATAAAAATTAAAAAATTGTTAGACTATAGGAACATTTTAATATAGATACCATAATAAGTAATAACAACATGTTTTAGCTTTCACAATGATTATGTTTATGGTTCTTTTTTTTTTTTTAATTGACTATTTTAAGTAAAACGAGTAGACGTCATATATATTTTAAATCAACATATGTATGTCTAAAATTGCCTTCTTTGCCCCCCCCCCCTAAATACGCTACAGATCTTATGAGTTATGGTTTCAAAATTTTTTTCTTTTCTGTAAACAATTTTTCGGGTAGTTATAGTGGTCCAAAAGCTTCATCCAGCAACTCTATGAATTGGAAATTTCATTGTGGTGGTATTTTATATAGATCATTTTTCCCTCCTCTCAATAGACAAACACAAACCGAGTAAATTGGTTAAATTTGCTGAAAACTAAAAATTTACTAAATCGATTTTTGTTATTTTGCTAAACTCAAAAAGCAAAGTTGCAGGAAAATGGAAATTTCCACGATGTATTTATGGTGTATTGCATTTTATTTAACAAAACTTTCAAAAAAATTTAGCAACTTTTGGGCTAAAAATACAATTTTGAAAACACTTTATTTTTCAAAAGTTAATCTTTAACAACATTTTTAATATGTATTTCATAAAAAGTTCTAAAAATGTAGTATAACATAAAATAACGGTATTAAAAATTTCAAAAGTCATGGCTCCGTATTTTTTTTATAAGCTTTTAAGTATATTATTTTGCAATTTTTACGTAATTAACTGATTTACATCAATTTTCAGCTTAGAATGTTTATTGAAAAAGGCTGGCCCACCCAATCTCATCAACTCGAAAAGAAATATCTACAATTAAACTAAAAACTATAAAAAATAATATATTCGGTGTATTTTTGTACTGAAGCATTTCTCAGAATCGTTTGACTAACATAATGATTTATAATAATAATACATTTTCCTACATGAGTACTGTGAATATATAAATGTTTAGTCACATCATAATAAAAGTATAATTCATAGGAAATGTTAATACGAATCCCATTATTATAGATCAATTATCGCGGTGTTGACGTCAAATAAATCAAGGTACAAATCACGTTGTGTTACATGTATATAAAATTGTGATAACGCTCTTTGCGTTCATTCCAATAGAAAATATTTATTAACTATTATAAAAACTACGCAGTGGCGTAATTAATATTAATTTATTGGGGGGGGGGGGCGAACAGTAATAGGTACACACACACACACACACACACACACACACACACACACACACACACATATATATATATACATATATATATATATATATATATTTCATGTTTTTATTTCATAAATATTTAAAATGATATTGACAACTGGATACATATCCACCAGTCCATTTTGTGCTTGCATTTTTTAAGATAAAGTAAATAAAATAAGACAACTTAAATAACTGTTAAAGATATTTATTATATTACAAAATCATTATTCTTAACTATTTATGTTTTGATAGAAATTTCCGTTTTTTTTAAATTAAATTTGATGGAATATATCTCAATAAAAAATCTACTGCAATCTGAACACTGTCAATATGGTATTGATTTTTATTATGCACTTCAAAATCACCATCTTTTCCTAAAATGTTTGCATACTTTTTCGATGGTTCTCTTACTAATTTATTTTACTGTGTAGTTCTATCTTTTTCACTTTTGCTGCTACAAAAGACCATTTTTATCATCAGAATATACAAGCCATTTGTATTTTTCAAAATGTGATCTATTCAAAAATCTCTTTTCGTCTTTGTTTTTTTTTTTGTGTGAATGGAGAATGGATAAATAAAGGTATATTATAGATGATTCCAGTACTTCCACTTTAATATTGTCAGCAATAGTTAAATTTGGACAATTACACTTCAAAAAATACCCTATATCAGCAGTAAATTCATTTAAATTACATGTGAAAGGTCAAAGGTGTAGAATTTGTTTGTTCGTTTTTCAAATTAGAAGGCTGTTTTACATCTAAGACATTTAATAGTATTTCTTTAATGGAATTTGATAGTGCATCTGTCGTATTATTGATAGTTGTAGCAAAAATATTAAAAAGTGAGTCATTTTCTTCCTTTGGTCGTTTAATTAGCCAAGATGAAAGCGAAGTTCTGTCAGTATCTGTTCTTTTACTCATAATAACACTGAACAAAACATAACTAAATAATCAATACATAAAATACATTAAACAAACGCAATATATCTCAATAGTCAATACTAAATAGTAACATTGATTATAAATAGTATTTATACTATTTATAATCAATGATAGTAACTAAACTTTTGCCACAAGCAATAAGCATGTATAATATTTAATATTTCGAACAACTGTGATCAATGAAATAATTATACAACAACTTACTAACAGTGCAACCAAAGTTTTCTCAGTTGATGACTAAAAATTCTAAGAGAAAATAATTTACCATATTTATAATATGAGATAATGCGGCCAGGTCATATCATATAATTTTGAAAAAATTTCAATTTAAATTAAACGATTCTGAGCAAAGCTTCAGTATAAAAATGTACCATTTGTAAAGTTGATCATTTTTTGGCTAATTATCTGTGTTTTTTTTTAACCTGTGTTATCTTTTCTTGTTTGACAAAGACCTTATGAGGTGTTTTTTTTTTTATCAAAAGTGTCAAAACATGTCGTACCTTTTGCATCCGAAGTTTCATAATGATTAGATTGTCTAATAATTTTTTAGAACCACTCATTTTAAAGTTAAAGCGATATAATTTAGACGCTAAAAAAAAAATGATGTCACTATACTTAATTTTTTTTAGTTTCATTATTTAAGTAAACAAGCAAAGTCAAATTAAATGTTTATAACTCCTTGTCAAATATTAAAAAATGTTACTAGAGAAAAACTTTAAGCTTGGAAAATGAGAATAGAAAAAATAAAATTTCTAATCCATTGAGTAGTTAGATAAAACTTTTTGAGCATTACTACCAATCAAAATAGTGTTTACAGAAAAGAATTTAAAAAAGTAAAAACTAAAAACAAAAAATAAACATCATTGTAAAATAAATAGATCCTTCGCTTCGGTCGGAATCTAAAACGAGCGTTTTCCCGTCGAATATACACGACGGAACATAATATTTGTATACTCTTAGTATGTCATACCTATACGCGTAAAAAAATTAAAAAACGTGTGTTTTTTGCCGTGAACAAACTCGTGAGTTTCATTCCGGTCGGGTCTTTATCGGACAAGTGCCCCGACCGGATAACGGTAAAAATACCAACGCCATAATATTATATTCTCTCCGTCTGCAGACGTTCCGTGTGTACACCGTTCTACAATTTAAACCGTCGGAGAATAAATATTAACAATCGACATCAAAGCGAGTTACACTCACGTACGTTTTTTTTGTTTTTTTTTTTTTTTATTATTTAAGATTTATCCGTTAACGCAAACAGATTTTTCTTTTTGCACCATGCGGACAAACAATTCGAAAAATAATATAACGTACAGATACGGAGAGATATAGGGGAGGGGGTGAAGAGAGATTTAGAAATACTCGATATAAATATTATTCGAAACGATAAACGTGACACAAATGTATTTGTTCAAGCCGTTTTTTGGTTTCCGGTGGTTAATGTTATTGAATTTTTCCCTAGGTAAAACACACTCGTCAAATGTTGCACCGCAGTGATAAATCTAAATAAATTAATTTTCGATTAGTATAGATAATGTCTCTAACGCACACACACAAAATGTTTACACAATTATTAGAGGTATGAAGACGATAATACATGACATATTAGTAATCACACCGTGTTTTTGATGAAATATAGTCCGCTGTCCCTTCTTTAGTAACACAGTCATTGGGGTTCTTCGACACCGAAAACGACTCGTGCGAGTTGTTTTATGTTTACAAATTACTATTATTATTATTTACTTTTATATTTTTCTTTATCGCCCCGCAGATGGCAGTCGGTCGGAAACATCCATTGTGTGTATGTGTGTGTGTATGTGTTGAATCTTCCACGTGCCGGTACATCTGTCACTTATTATCATCAGGTAGCCTCCACCGTTGTTGGGCCAATAATAAAATTGTAGTGATATTCCGTCGAAATCCCCTTCGGTTTTCCCGCGGGTGACGTGGGATGGTGGCTGGAGGAGATCAGCCGAGCGGACGGGTCGTCGAGAATGGGAACCGATGGCGTGGGGGATCGAGATGCATGCGAGCAACGACACCCCGTACACGTAATGAAAAGAAATATACGAGTGTAAGAGCGGACGAGAGAAATAAAATAATATTTAGTACAAATGTTAGTTATGCGTCATGGAATATTTTGTTGCACGCAGGCGTCCACAGGCTCCTCCTCCCCGGATAAATTTTGTAATAATTATTATTTTTTTTTAAAGTATTTCATTTTTAAATGACCATTTATATAGTTTCAGCATGCTGCATGCAACTCAAATGAACGAGTTGTACAATACGTTTGAAATTAAGTGATGAAATGCAACAAGCGTATAAAAAATTGAAAATTGGTCTATTCACCCTTTCTCCGTCGTCTTAAAGTCTTGGATCCGCGACTGGTTGCACGTGAGATCGTCAAAAATATCGGTTTGACTGAACTGATGTAATATGAACAAAACATTGATAAATGCTCATATCCACTGTTTAAAATGTCCGTGATTTCCAAAACTGATGTAGCAGTACAATCATATTATGTAAGAACTGAGTTTATTTTTTATTTTTTGAGTTTATTTATTTATTTATTTATTTTGCAACACAAAACACAATTTATATAACAAATAAAATAAACAAGTTGCAAGCTCATCCAGTTAGCATATTATGCTTGTAGCGGATGAGGTGAGTTGATACTATTAGTGTACATAATATTAAGAAAATTTATAAAACATTACAATATTAAAATAGTACAAAGAAAATTGAACAAAATTATAAGCATTTAAATACAGGAAAACATTTTGTTAACACATTTTTTATAATTGTTGAAATTATCAAAGTTAGATAAATTAATATAAAGTAACCATATATTTTTTTAATCAAAACGGGACAGAAAAAAAAAATCATAATTATTTGTTACAAACAAATATTTTTGATTTAATAATATTACTAGCAAATTTCTGTGGTACTTAATACTTATAATGTTTTTAAAGGACAAAAAAATTAAATTAACTTATTACACTTACTAGGTAATTAACTTATTATAAACAAAATGTTTTCGTGTAATAATTACAAAATTAAATACTTGTATATTTTTCTAAAAACGATATTTCGTCAAAGAACATTTATTTTCATTATTTTTTTTGTCTACTTTTTGAAAACGGGACATTTTAGCGTCCCGAAGATTTCCCAGGGGACAACGGGACAGAGATTCAAAAAACGGAACTGTCCCGTTCAAAACGGGACGTATGGTCACCTTAAATTAATATTATATTCACGTAATAAAAGAACTCCTCTAATTATTGGACTTTGAGTGCCAAAGTTAGTGTGATTACATGGTACAATTAAATTACAATTATTTTTTATCCTAGTATTATAGCGATTTGAAGGCTAAAATTCACTTATATTAAGTTTATATATATATACTATAAAATCTCCCGTTCACAAATTTGAATAATAGTTCGAAACGTTAAGCTCAGAATAAATTTTTACTGAATCAAAGTTTTCAGCCTAAATCGTGATCTTAAATATATTTTTTTTCGAATCACCATTGTCTTGTCATTAAAATTTTTAGTATTCATAATTTAGATCAATTTTCAAAATAATACATAAAATACTTTGAATAATCTAAATACTGTAAGGATATAATTAAGTGTCATTATATAAAAAATCTTTTGGTCTCTAATTCATTGATTAATTTGTGCTAAAAGTTAATGGAAGTGGTGTGTGGATAAAGGTAACTAAATATAAAAAAAAAAAAACGATTTTTATTCACGGTTGCAGCGTGTTCAATGATATAATATGTGGTTGCAAAAATGTTTGAACGATTTTATATGATATTACATTATATCAATAAGTTAGTTTGTTAATTAAATACTTTTTACTTAAAAAATACAATTTACGATTTGCTAGTTATCACCTTTATCCACGGACTCCTTTCAATTGCAGGGATAATCAAAAAAATATTATCGACAGCCTATTATTATAGTCGTGTGTGTAAACGTGTTTTCGACGTCTAGATGCCGCTATCCCTTCGAAAATCCTGGCGACGGCCTCGTCTCGTCGATTTGTCGATATCCCACGTTATGACACGTGTATATCGTCTTAAATTCGTATTATCATTCTACATTTTTTCTAATTGATGGCCGGCGAGAAACGTCCGGCGCGGCGGAAAACACGTCTTCTGCACGGCAGTGCCTGATCTCGAGACCGGCGAAACGACTTTCTGTTCGGACCACCACGCGCCGTATTCGATTACCTACTCCCGAACAAGACAAATAGACGCGGTCTTTTAGACGCAGCCGTTTTGACGCGAGAACATTTGGACGCAAAAAAAAAAATTTCTTTAATATTATAATAAAGACAAATTATTTAATATAAAATGTCGTACATAAAAATACAATTGAATTTATAATTTAAATATATTTTACTGCTGTAATAATTTGATGTAATTTTTTTACAATCAATATGTTTCAATAGTCATTAATTTAAATATGTACCTACATATTTTTAGCACCGATTTTTTTTAAGAGAGCTAGTCAAAACTTAGTTTTTCAAATATTTATACATGACCATTTTCTGTAAAAACTGATTGGTGTCGGTTAGATTTCATTAACGCCATAATGTGATAATTATATAATATACAAAAAAACGAAAAACCGGAAAAACACGAAATTACTGCTTTTGATCTACTAAATAATATGTTGTTGAAGAAGTTTAGTGGCATTCAGTTGGTTTTATTGATTTAGATAACGTTTCATAATTCCTGTTTATATAAGATTGTATTGTTACATATTATTCAACATTTTTATATAAATAATTTTCCCTAACTATAATTTAAAAAATTGGATTTTTTTTTTTTTGCGTACAAATGTCTTCGCGTCCTAACGACCTCTTCCAAACGGTTGCATCTATTTGTCCTGAATCGGATTACTCCAACCGTAATAATTCTATAAAAATATCATAATTGCACGTTTCACGTCGTATTCGCTTCGCGCGTAAACCTCGTGACACGACCAAATAATAATATTATTCTTGGACACGCGGCCGCCCAGTCTGCAGCCCGAGGAAAATTTCTCCACGACTCGGTGGCGCACGCTATTATTATTATTATTATTATAATAATTGTTATTCATTTTATTATTTCTATTGTTTACGACGTTATTATCACGACGACGTTATGATGGCGTTCGCGACGGCTCCTTTTGTTCGGCGTTTTCTGGTCTGCACGAGTGCGTCACGACCCGTCCGTACAGGACGCGTTCCGTTTGAAAAAACGTATACGGTTTCATATTTTTTTTTTTTTTTTTGAAATTCGATGCCTAGTTAGGTTTGTAAAAAACGTGTTTGGGAATTGGGCCACAGATCACGATTAACATTTTTTCTAATCTTGCCCGGATTTTTTTAGTTTTAGTTCATTATAAAAACGTCCCATACTAATATTTAACCAAGAAGTCAGTAAAACAAAACTCAACTGGATTTTAACACTCAGTAGTAATTATTGTTAACAATTAAACAATGTACCTACACCGTAATGAAATTAATTTGAACACAAGTTTCATGAAATCGGACGAGATTAAAACGACTTATCATTAAATTATCAATATCAGTGGATATTTCTAATTTAAGCTATAAATATAGTAACCAAACTTTGATAAGGTATTATATATTATAATGTCTAGGAAACGTGTATATTATATTATACTTTTCCTCGCTATTTTATAAAATGTCTAGGCATTATATACAATGCCCGACTTATACATATTGCCGGTATAATATATATATATATATATATATATATATATACGTACTACGTACATATTCGTGTGCATTAAAATTCAAGCACTGTAATATTATTTTATGATAAATCATGATCATTATACACGTTCGCCCGACTTGTGACTGTCACAGTATATTGCAATTTTAAATTTTTTCGAAAAATATCAATTTTTTTCGTCATATCTGAGTTCGTGACAAAAATTTGGGTCATGTGATACCCGACCATTATGATTCGACGCGGTCACGTGTATGTGAATTCGACGTTTCCGGGTCATTAAATAACCCGTTCACTGTACATCGCACGGTACAAACGAGTGTTATTATAATATTCGTTTACCGCTTTCACCTGTTGTTCGCTTACGAACGTTTTCAATTTATTTTCCACATGACAAGAGAGAGATGCGTTTTTAATATTAGAATATGATATTATGTAGAACCGGCCCACGGGGGAACGATAATTTACAAACGGTCATGTATAGTTTTGACGTAAAACCGAAACAAATGAGTTTTATTATACGTTTTGAAATCGAGTATTAGAAAGGAAAAAAGGCGTATATAAAACGTCGAAAAAACGTACTCGATCTATTCACCCCCCTCCCCGTCGAGAAGTCCTAGATCAGTGGTGGGCAAAGTACGTCCCGCGAAAGCATTTAATCCGGCCCGCCGAGGGTCCATCGATACTATATATATGGAAAGTTTATATTTAAGATTCATTTTTTCGATCCACCCTAATGGATAGTATATGGCTCGTCATAATTATTACACAGCGTGGTGTAGGTAGATAGTAGGGACTATGATAATAGGTATATCATTTCTATTTTTGTTCATATTAATATATTTCCCGGATCTCGGTTTGGTGCGTCCTTATCGTTAAAGTTTAACACAAAATGCATTTTTTCTATAATTCTGGCCCTCCTCTAGAATTTCTTAAACTTTGTGGCCCCCCATTAAAAAAGTTTGCCCACCACTGTCCTAGATCAACGCAAGACACGCCGACTCTAAATTAACATAAAAGTATAGCATGCGTGTACACAAGGGGGATTTTTATTTTTTTTTTCAAATTTCGGCTTTGAATATTTTCATAGTCGGGCCAAGAGCCGTCAAAGAGTTATGGCGATTTGAGTTTTAGAGTAAATAGGTACCAGAGCTGTAATGATGTAATTATGTTGTTACAAAACACCCATTTCCCACTACTCCGTGTTTCTGTTCTCGATTATGACATAAGTATGATATAACGTGTGCTGTTATCAATACATACGTTTTTCAGTACTGAATACGTGTTTGAAACGATTTTTACATTTTTATGAATATATTATACAGTCGAATCCGCTTATTACGATGCCGTATATAACGATATTCCGAGTAAAACGATTCTCAGCCATGTATTTGGTTGGTTTTACATCTCATGAGTAGTAATTTTGGTCGTATATTACGATATCTGTTAGGTACAACGATAACTCGGATATAACAATGTTATTTTGCAATTCAAATTGATTTTTATAATCGCCTATAACGATATGATTGTATGTAAATGTATACATAATATGTATTTATAATAATAATAATAAATAAATTAACGTGATATAATTCACATAATATGTCGGTACATACTTTTATTTTAATCATAAATACATAAACTATATGTAATAATATAATAGTGTGTTATCAATACGTCTACATAACGTAGTTTAAAATATGATAGTAAATAACATAGAAATCTATTTAATAAATCAATTTTCCGAAAAATCTAGTTTTTTTTTTATAATCCGGATATAACGAAACGATTCTCTTGGTCCCTTGAAGATCGTTATCAGCGGAATTGGCTGTATTATGTAAATTAACACGAGCGTATTGAATTTATATTTTATATTGTCTTCTAAGTGCATTGTTTCTTGGTCACTTTTACCTTTATGTAGAGTTGCTGTTGCCGCTGTAGCCCGCGAGGAATCATAACGAATAACGGGGGATCGTCGTCATAACAACAACTACCAAATGTGAAACGTCAAATCATTCACGAAATAATAATAATAATAATGTTAAACAATGGATTTCATATATAGTATAACTGTATATTGATGTTCTCTTGTGTTTTTTTTCTATTGCGTCGTTTCACGAGACCGTAAATTTAATCAACAAACCGATACGCGCGCATGGCGGCGTACGTGACGATTTCACTCGCACGCTTCCGGTGACTGATACATCTCGCACTCCAGATGGCCCACGAAAAACAACACGATAATAATAAAAATAATAATAATAATTATAATAATGGTAATTTTACAGGAACGTCGTACATAATATTGAATGCGTGTAAAGGCGCGTTCTCATGAGTCAAGTTTGGTTGACCGATTATAGTTGACCAACAAAAATTGAATAAAATCTGTAGTGAGAACCTTTGTTTCAATAAACTTGAACAACTAACTATTAAGTTGAACAAAAAAATTTTGACCCAGTCAAAAGGCGGCATGTCAACTGAATTGAATATAAAATTGAAACATGTTCTGTTGAAATGTGTGAACAAAAACTTATACAACTTATATTCAATTTTTGTTGATCAACTATAATCGGTCAACTAACTTGACTCATGAGAACGCGCCTTAAACGACGGAGAACACGAATATTTACATAGCGCCCTCACACGCAGCAATGCGTAAATGGATTTCACGAAGGAGGTTTTCTCGCCATTTAGTATAACACACACACACACACACACACACACACACACACACACACACACACACACACACACACACACACACACACACACACACACACACACACACACACACACACACACACACACACACACACACACACACACACACACACACACACACACACACACACACACACACACATACAAACACACAAATATTTATACTCGTGGATAAACGTTTAAGATAGAGTTAATATTGTTATTGTGATGTGTGACGTGGGCGCCTGCATAACATCCGGTTCCGGAAGACTCAAAACAATAATAAAACAGCGTTTATACTACTAGGGTGACCATATTAAAAAAAATTAAAACCAGGACTAAAATAATTTTCACAGTTTTTTAAATAATTTTAATCGAATTTTTTATCACAATTTTTAATCATTATAAAAAAACATAATTTAATATACCTAGAATAGTATCTAATGTGTATTTAATATTATAAATATATTAATAATATTATTTCTATTCTTATAAGGCAGTTACAAAACTAATACATCATTTTTAATTAAGACATAAAAAATAAATAAATAAAAATAGGAGTTACTTAATAAATTAAAACTTTTTATAATATTCTCAAATACTTTATTCCTATAGGTACTCATTTTTCTTAAAACTTTTTTATTTATGTTGATGATAATTTTTCGAAACACATGTCAAAAATAACAAAACATTTAGTTTGAATTATAAAAAAACCAACAATATATGCTTTTTATTTTTCCTATTTTTTAAGTGTAAACAGTGCTCACAGTGCTTACATGCACGCTACGCCCATGACACACACACACACACACACACACACACACACACACACACACACACACACACACTCGTTCGTATATAAACACTGTCGTGAGGGTTTCCTTCTTTTTTTCCCGTCGAGTGAGTACGACCATTTCATTTACCGTACAATATACCGTACAATACCGCGATCGATCGTAGTAAATGTTAATTTTACCAATATCGGTCGATCGCGTTCTGTTGTATATTTTATCTAACAGATTACGGTCATCGAAATAGTTTATTATTACCATTTGTCACTTAGTCACATACCAACGTGTCGTATATCTGTATATATAAAAAGACTTGTCCTGGGTGATTCATCATCGCCTAGCCAAAACTACCGAACCGATTTATTCGAAATTTTCAGTTAATGTACTTATTACTATGTGTAGGCGCACTAAGAAAGGATTTTTCGAAATTCGCATTTTAAAGGGTAAAAATGAGCATAAAATAGTTAATTTAGCTAACCTAACCTAACGGGTATTTAGAATATTTGTTTGATTGAATAGGGTCGCCATTGGTTACGAAAAATATACATTTAACGCGGACCATTTTATGGAAAATTGTATGTATAGATTGGCGAGATATATAGTTGGGATTGGGGACGGGAAAGGAACGAGGACGAATTCAGTGACGAGGAGGTGTATGGAGATGAAAACGGGGATACACAAATATCAAAGTAAAATAATTATAAGATATTATAGACGGGGACGGGAATGGGATGTGAACGAGTACGGTGACGGGGAGGTGTATGGTGATATACAAATATTTTTCACTCGGGCGAAGCCGGGTACATTCAGCTAGTTCTCAATATAATGCGATAATATAACGTAACCTAACGAACACCTTATTTATCTTGAATGTATGTCAAAAAAACACAAATATTATTTTTAAGTTTGATAATTTATTAAATATTAGATTCTGAACGGAGTGAAGAATGTATTGATTTTACAATGATGTGTGTTTTTTTTTTTTTTTTTTTTTTTATTTTTTTTTTTTATTTTTGTGTCTGTCGACACGATTTGGGGCAGTAAAAATGCTTCGATTGCCTTATATAGCAACTTTTCTGAAAGGAAATTGAATCTAGTTGGTACTTTGGGGGGTCAAAAGTTAAAAATTTTCAATATTTTTTTAACGCGCCGGGAAAAACCCTTAAAAAATGAGGGAAAAACGGTATATTTTACGCAAAACCAGTTTTCGACAAAATCAAATTTTTTATTTTGCTATAACTCAAAAACTAATCGATGTAAATACTTGAAATTTTCACCAAATGTTTAGATTAGCGTTCTCTATACACCGTTAAATTTTCAAAGTATTTTGACTTTTATTGAGCTAATTATAGACAATTGAAATTTTCAATTTTTTTAAGTATTTTTTTTTAAAATAACGATAAAAATTTTTTTTTTTGCCAGAAAATCTTGAAAATTTAATACAAGGTTTCTTATAAGTTGTTCCATAACTGATAAAAAAAAATCCAAAATCGTAAGTCACAATTTTTTTTTATAAGTGCTCAAAGTTCCAATTTATACGAAATATGTAAAAATTGCGAAAATTTGAAGTTATTTTGCAGTTGAAAATTCATAAAATTTTAAGTATTCAAAACTAAGAATTGTAAATTCGGTACAAAGTTTGACATACGTTTTCCTTCAATTATCTGTAAAAAAATTTGCACTGGAATAAAATCAAAAATTTTTATGAGTGTTTGAAATTACAATTTTTTCACATAATCGCGTAAAATAACAATTTAGGCATCATTGATTTTTGATATTTGTTCTTATTCAAAAAGTATAGGTCGTAGAAACTTAAAACTTTTACGAAATGTTTAAATAGGCATTTTCTTTACATAGTTGTATTTTCAAAATATTTCGTTTATTTTTTAGCTATTTATAGGCATTTGAATAATTCGATTTTTCTTAGATTTTTTTTATAAAAGTCGATAACAATTTTTTGGCCCTACCAAATCGCTTGAAAATTTAATAGAAGGTTTTGAATAAGTTGATCTAAGAGTGATCCAAAAATTATTCAAATACATAGGCACAATTTTTTTTTATAAGCAGTTGAAGTTCAAAAATCGACAAAATTTGTCAAAATCACGAATATTTGCAAATTATTTTGTAGTTGAAAATGTATAAAAATTTTTGTATTCAAAGATAAGAAATGAAAATATTATGTAATATCACAGCTGATAAAGATAATTAAATAGATTAAGTTTATTATAATATAATCAGTAGCTGACAGCTGTTCTATACAAAATATTGGTAGATTGTAAACACAAGGTGTATAACGTACCTTTACATGGTTGAATAGAACGTTACTAACTTCCAATTTCCAGTTATTTTAATGTGTGTATCAGTTCCAATAGTTCCATAAACATGCGGATTTTATATATTATTATTAATTATTAATATTTAAATATACGTAGCCACGGAGCATTCAGCATATATGGACGGCGGGGTCGGGTGGTACCGTCACGATAGTGCATTTAGGCAAATAATATGGTATTTACCTACGCCCTATCTATGCACATCCTGGTTTGTCCAATGCTCACGAGCAGAAGTCACATGAATAGACAAATGTAAATTTAACCCAATCTAGGATATTAAAATAAAATATATATTACAATTTAAGGCTGACATCTTCATCTTCGTTCAGAATCGTTTTTTTTTTTATAATATAAAATAATTCCAAAATCTATCCAATAATGCCTAATCTAGCAATGCATCTCGTGTATCCCACCCAACTACTGTATCCTGTACTTAACTTACAATGATTTATCATTGCATTCAAATGTAAAGTACCATACAACTAAACTATCGTAAACCAGGTGATCCCATGATAGAAAGTGCTATACACTCCTCACCATTATCTTGTCCGAGGAGCGAAGCGACGAAGGACGAACTTCCACCACCATTATCTTATCGGCTTTTTTTATTTTACATTAGAATAATTAGAATGAAACTGGGGACATAATTATATTTTTCTTAAAGTCATAAACAAATCTTTTTTTTTTTAATGAAAAGTAGTGCAATGCGATTCAATTTAATATTATTCTAAATAAATATAAATTAATGAAAACCATTTTTATTTTTAGAAAGGAACCTAATTATGTTTAATAACATATTTCCTTAAAATGGCCCCAAAATGGATTATTGGTAATTGTAATAATTTCAATTATTTAGAATTATACAATTAATATGCATTTAATTGAAATATTTTCTGAAAAAAAACCTATCAATAAATATTTAAATTATATAAAGCTGAAATTTTGAATTAAAATCATGCAGATTTAAGGCAAAATATTTAAAAGTAGGTGACCACCACTCAGACATTCCTAAAAATATTTTTGAGATAAATGTTATTTATAATACGTCTTAGTTGTAGCTAAAATGTTTCTTATGATCTACGTTAAAGTCCTATAATTGGTTAACTTTCTATGTATACAATACAGTTATATATACAATAAAATTAATAATCATTGGATTTTCTGGTATATTCTTATGTTTATTTTGAAATTACGAGGTACCCAAATTGAACTTCTTTGGTACAAATTAAATTTTTTTATAAAACTCATTTGATTTCCTTCGACATACTCTTGATTAGAGTTAATATGTTTGGCCCGAATTTTATCCTACTGTTCAAAACATTTTTGAAATTTAATTTTTGTGATGCCTTACAGCACCTCTGTCTATTCCGTCTTTACTACGCAACGTCCGCAAAACGCTTTCCTTTCATGTCACTTTTTATTAAAGGGAATAAAAAGAAGTCGCAAGGGCGAGATCGGGTGAACAATGTGGGTGGGGCACAGTAATTATACTATTTTCGATTAAAAATCTGAGTAAAGAAAAGGCTGTGTGAGCAGGAGCGCTATTGGATACTAAAACCAGTCCTCGACTTTTACACATTAGGTTTTTCGCGCAATACCTCGAGACTTTCTGGTAAAAAGAGAAAATGTCTCAACGAATTATCGTTTGATAAAAATTATAAATTATAATTATTGAAATATAAATTGTAGCTTAACTTGGTTATTTTGTGAAAATTTAAATTAAGTTAATTAAGTTCCTTCTAATGCTCATGTCGAGCGGTTATTCAGTACCAGTGACTAGCTGCTAAGCAAAAGGCGAGGCTCTTTAGCAGACGAAAATTTTTACTACAATTTAATAAACGATTCTTATTATTCAATTATTACATTATTTTCATTTGGTAAGTTTATATAGCTCTCCTCGTAGATAAATCCGGTAAATATTACAATTATTTTTGACTGGTTTGATCATGATTAATTGTTTATATTACGTAATTACGAGATTATAATACTTTATATTTTTGGTGAGTACAAAATATTTTATGAGTGTGGTTAAGAGTTATTTTTTAAAAAAAAGTAGCTTATTAACTTTTAACTCAACTAAGTTATTATTTTCCGGCAAATTTATAATGCGACTTAGTTACTAAAATTCTTTTGGATTTTTAATTAGCTTTGGCTTAGCTTAAGTAATTTTCTTTTAAAGATGACTTAACTATAACTAGTTAAAAAAAACGGTTTACTTGCCCAGCTTTGCAATGTATTATTGTACATTGATCTAAAGTTTACCGACTACTGTAATTATTACTATGGGATTTTATCGATTCCGCCTGCTAGTGTATATAATATTTACATATCGATTCCGCCGGACGCTGTTCGTAATTTTTGGTAATATAAGTATGTGATTCAAAATTGACATGTGTATAAGAATATATTGTAAAAAATTGTATAATAAGATAACAATTTTATAAATGTTACCTAACCTAACTACTTTTGGTAATATTTGGAGACATTTTTTCAAATAAGTGAACATAGAAATTCTATCATGGTTCAAATCATTAGATAAATTTTGAACACATTGCTTTTTTTTTTTTTTGTTAAAAGCACTATTTTTGCTATTTTTCAATATTTAATCCGTTTATATGTATGTAATTGTCAGTATGTATTTTTGTATTTAAAACTGGGTTAATATAAAAAAGTAAGGATGAGTTTTTGTAAATTGTGAATTGAATTTTGAGTGGAAAGACTCACAGCTATTAATGTAGTACGTTCCGATGTTATTTCCCTTGATGCCCAAATGCGTGGATTAAATTTTGCTTCTTCATCAATATAATACTCAACTAAATAATCACAGAACTTTACTACCCTTTCATCATCTGAAGAATCTGACATCAATTCTGTCGTAAAGCAATCGCTTACTTATTCTGGATTCAATAGTGTAGCCGGCGGATTCGATAAAAAATCGGCGGAATCGATATACACCCATTACTATCAGTATTTATTCATGTCACAGTCTGGTGATTTAATGTTGGATCGTATTAGTATATTTTCTAATATGCAATAATGAACTTAAACACCTGTTTGTTTACAAATCGCAGCTGTCCCTGTCTGCTTTTTTGAACGATAAAGTTAAACGTGGTAAAGACTTAGCTGAGGTCGATGTCATACAAAAATTAAAGACCGGACCGGAACGGTTTGACGGAAGTCTTGATAATATTTCTTACGAGAGATACCGGGAATTATTCGAATCCATTAGCCGAAACGGAGATGTATTGAAAATTTGTAAAGACACGTACACATCGCAGGTAAAGAGTAGGTATTGGTATTTATTCGGTACCCACCCGTACTCAATAAGCTATTTATTTTGAAACGAAACAAAAAAATGGTAGGTGATTTAAGACGTACTCGGGAGTAATATAAAAATTAGCTCTTAATTAAACTGCTAAAAATGATTGATAACAACTTAATTAACTTAACTTAACTAAAAAAACATTGATCCAAACAATAACAGATGATTGGGATCAATCATTAGAAACAAAAATGTAGAATTGAAATAGCTAGGGAAGCATTTTGAAAAATGTCAAAAGTTTTCAAGTGCCGTGATTTGTCTTTTGCTACAAAAATCAGACTGTTAAGATGTTATGTGTTCTCTGTATTATTATATGGAGTCGAAACCAGAACACTAACAGAGTTAACATGCAAAAAAATACAAGCCTTTGAAATGTGGTTGTATAGGCGAATGTTCAAAATTCCATGTACAGATCGAATTAATAACCAAAGCGTTTTAGAAAAGATGGGTAAACAGAAGGAGCTATTAACTACAATAAAAGCACGGAAGTTTGAATACATTGGACACATTATGAGAAATTATCAACGATACAATATACTCCAACGTACATTACAAGGAAAGATAGAAGGAAAAAGGGCATCACTTGACAGGAATGAGATTGCAAATATGACATCCAACATCCGGAGCGGATAGGAAAAAAAAAAAATTAAACCGCACTGAAATTATGATGTGCACAGATCCAAAAATCTACCAAATAGTTTAAATTTCGTAATCACAGTCTACCACCACAAAACTCGTTCAGTTAGGTCGATCGGGTCGATTCAAACTAATGATTACAAGTTTTTTAGGTTTCAGAAGAAGGTAAAAATTTTATTCGGGAATTAAAGACATTCTTTAAGTGGATCAATGACCGGAAATACGAGAATGACGTCGAAAACAAAATGCGCACGATTCGTATGAAACATAAATCCGAGGAGAACGACCAGTATAAAAAGAAAATAGCGTCGTTGTTACAGAAGAAGGAGACGAAATACAGCGAGAAACTCCGAGAATACGAAAAAGAAAAAAAATCCTTCGAAGACCATTTGGAAAAAGTTTATCGCGAAAGTGACTTGATTAGAAGGCAAACTGAGTACGTATTTAGTAATCAAGCTTTCGTCGTGTCAATCCTAGAGTACGGGTTGGACGCAGACGTAACATTTGCCCGTATTTATAATTTGAAAGTGGTTATTTATACAAACTATCAATGTGTGTACCTAATGCGTTCGAGGTATCTCATTGCAAGAGTTATAAAGATGCTGAGTTATTTTTACGTTTTCCTGTTCAACGAGTAATTTAAAATTCGTAATAATTTTCAATATTTACTTGAAAAATTGAAAAAAAAAAAATTAAATACTCCCATTTTAATTATGTTTTTCCATAAGACACAATAAATCGAAAATTAATCGTTGACTCTAGGTACGTATTATAATAAATTAATTAAAAAATATCTTTCTTTGTCATTTGGTGGTGTCGTGACATATTTAAAGGCAAATATTGAGCCTTAACATTCAAAAATATCTATGTAAAAATGGTAATTTTTTTATTTAAGAGATTTTCATGAAATCTATTTCCCTATAGCTGTGGTAGTTTTAACCCCAAAAGCAACGACGTTGAATACTTGACATTTTTAATATTAAAAATATATTTGAACAAAAGTGGACCACTTTCAGACTAAATTTGAGATTTCTCAAAATACCTACCATATTTTTCAAGCATTTTTACTATTTATCGGTTCACGACAATTGGCATACTAGGCAAGCATTTGACTCTAGTGATCTTTTTCTAGTTGTTTGGGAGGTTCACAAGTACGATAAACAGATATAATCAACGATCAATGGTCTATGCTTGGCCAGTGTCACAAAAGTAAAATATATGCCAAATAGGTACGTCATTCGTGTGAGACTGGCTTAAAACCCGATATATTCACTCACTACTCACAACTATATTTTGTTTGAGAGAATAGTCATGGGTGTGAAGTACCTGTCTCCTGTTTTTTGTGATTTTGTCTTATTAATGATACTTTTTACTACTTATGTACAGAGCAAAACATAAAGATGATTTGTCAATGTACTCGGGGAATATTCAGAATAGTCTGAACGAATTAGAAAAAGAATTGGAAGAAAAATCAAGAACATTAGTTGTTTCACATGAGAATAATGTCATTGAAATCGAAAACATGAAAAAAAAATTGTACGGAAACTCCAAATCATGATCTAATTCCACCTATAGGAGTGAATTTCAAAGTTTTTTTTATTATTTAAGTTAAACTACAAGAAACAGTATGAGAAATCTTGAAAAATGTGAAAATCAAAAATAATTAAATAACCATGTTTAATGATTTTGCATGCACTGACATGATTTGACCTGCGGGCGCCTTAGTTAGATTAACACAAAATTGAATGGTTACATTTATTTTAGTAAAAATAAATTGGATCAATTTATCTAACGGAAATTTTTTTTGCATCTTTAATATTTAAAGAGACAATTGCAAAAAAACTAAAAACAGGAATTTTTCACAAAATGTTACTTTCATCTAATTTTTTTGGTTTTTACAAATAAATATTGACTCTACGAAAAATTTATAAGGACACTTTTTCTAGTAAACAATAAATTATACAAAACATTTCTATGACTTTTTTAAAAAAAACTAAAACTTGCGTGATAATATTTAAAAAACTAAAAAATTTTACATTTTCTCTAAACTTTGAACTTTGAGCGCGCCCTGTTAATCATGTTGTATAAAGCTCAAATTTTGTAGATCTTATTTTTAGACCAATAGGAAAAAATTTCCGGTCGGCACTACTCGGATTTTGAAGAAAAAAATCGTTCATATATAAATAAGGGGCACCCTAATGTTCATATACCTACTTATTACAATATAAAAATTCAAAGTCGATCACCTTAATGATATACGTAATAATATACAATATAAATGAGATTTTAGATAGGTACCTCTAAATAAAATATTTTTTATTGATCTATGTCCTATGATAAACAATCAACAAAAATCATCATAGGGTAAGTTGATTGGTAGAACTAAGTCATCATAAATTGCAAATTACATTTTCTATACATTATCATTACGTACACACGACATAGATACCTTTTACATATTATATATAATATCTTATTTAGTATGATTTTATGGCTATTATCAAACCTTTAACTTTTCGTTATTTTACGATATAAGCAAATTATCTGGTCAATAATTATGATTGGATATCCCAAGATCTATTTCAGATCAAGATCACATCATAATATTTTTTGAAATGTATTTATAAATTGTCTAACACAAAAGTCTTTAATGATACCAATGGGTGCAGAAACATTGGGGTTTTTCCGAACAATTTGCTTTTTGATTTTTACTATTATACAAAATAGATATTTTTATTACATTAAATTTAGTTTGGTAAATAATTTTAGTGTACAGTATTATTACTATGTTTTATAGATTGAAAAAAGAAATGTTGTTGGATGTATTGAATAACCGTTACAGCAATGACATGTTGATGCAATATAATGAGAAAAAAACCCTCCAACAGACAATTGAATCCAAAAAAAATGGACTAGAAACATTAAAGGTATATACATAAATAAAACTTTAGACAAAAAGTCTGGAGGTTAAAAGCTTCATTTCGAAATATCTTGTCGGGCAAAAGTCCAATAAATAATTTTTTTTTTTTAAATTTTATCTTTTATAATGGTAGTATCATATTATAATTATACTTAAGTAACCGGAGAAAGAATATGGTTGATAAGTCATTCAAAAGATCACAGGGAAATTTCGGTTTAATCTACTAGGTTAATTAAGAGAGAGAGAGTCAAAAAGAGAAATACAAGTGTGTACACTAAAAAAACATTTTGAGGGGGTAGGGGTTAAGGTTATACATATTCATACTTTTCGTGTAATATTATATATATATTCCTCATTGAAAACTTTCCTGAAATTTGGGGATGGGTAAACCCCTAAAACCCTCCTTGTGTACACGCCTGGAGAAATATGTACTTTACTTATTTTTAACATTCGTATAAAATTTATAATACCGTAACAATATTGAAATACAAACATGTTTTACGTAAACAAAGGTAAATATAATGTCGATGGAAATGAATCTCAAGGAGCTTGAAGAAGATGAAAGAATTTATATTAAACGGGAATTCTACGACAAACTGGACGCAATAAAAGAAAAAATAGCATTGAGAGCAATTTCAAAATTTCTTTTACCCTATGTGAATTTGAAGTTTAAAGCCAATCGACTCAAGATGCTTAAAAATAAGAAAATTAAAAATAAGAAAAAGTTATAACATCTATTTTGAATAAAAAAATTTCACAGGGAATACAATCTTCACTATCTAATTTTTGGAAGTTAAATTTTAATTTTTGTAATCACGAAAGCGAAAAATGAATTAATATTAAACAAGTTTATTGAAATAGGGTAGGTAACTCAGTATAAATTATGAAAAATAACTATATTAATAAAGTAGAACATACAAATTACAACATATGAAAGTAAACAAAAGATTTGATTTATTATAAATGATTTTATGAATGAGTTGGATTTTTTTTCTATTTATGCATCTAAAACAATCAGTACTTAGAAATCCTGAAAATTTTACTAATCAAATTCTAGTATTAAACAATATTTTAGAAGTACTCATTTTCACGTAAAGAAACAAAAATAGGATGAAAAAGAGTAAAACATAAGTATACAAGTAACTACTATATAAATTATTATTTCTTTATGAATTCATTAAATCCTTTTATTCTTTATAACTTAAAAAAAAAAATTGAATCATACCATACAATTTTAAAAAATACACACAATTTAAATTGACAGTATAAATAAGTTAAATAAAATTGATGACTGACACAAGATACGTACAAATACATTGCAAATTATACATTTAGATAAGATTTATTTTAACTCAAAATTTACTATCACTTATTTGTTTGAATAAATTTGAATTTAGATATTATAGATGCTAACTGCGGTGTTAAGTTATCTGACTTCGACTATAATATATTATTATATTTTTGTGTTAATTTATAAAAATCAAAAAAGATAAGAAATTTGATTGATAAACGAGAGTGAACGCGAGTACTTATGTACGATGCCTACTAAAATAATTATAAACTGTATTTTACTATCAAATAAACAAAAACAATTTTTGTTTTGGTATTGAGAGAGGTTAATTTAGTGAAAGTCTCGGTTACGGAATATGTGATCGTTTTTATTCAATTTTTCTGCAGTTTTTCCGTGGTGGAAAAATTATTGAGAATAAAGAAAAATCAACGTTAGGAAAGTAATGTTTTCATTTCGAGTACATGCGATTCACTAGTGATCTTCGTTTCGAGCACGCGGTCAAAACTCGAGCACGATTGTTATTTCGATCTCGTAAGCTATTACCAACCGACTAGCAGCCTCAACGCCGGTAGATGGTGATCGTACGATCTCTCGACCGATGATCCCTGCACATCCAAGATGTCCATAGATCAATTGTCAGATGAAGTACTCGGAATTGTTGTCGAATAAAAAAGAAATTTAAATCTTGTCCTCGTGATATTAGAATAACATATTTTTTATGTCATAACAATCAACTATTTCACGTGTCTCCAAGTCATCCGAAGCCCCCGGTTAAAGGTCAACAAATCCCTGCAGACCTACTGAGACATATAGGTACGAGACAGTGGAGGAACCAAGGGAAGGGGACAAAGCGGACCAAGCTCGCCCAAGCTACCCATAGTGATACACTAACACCCGAAACGCCTAATTTTATTAATAGAATATTGAGAAACATTTTCACTTGTCATACTATATTGTTAGAGCGTGGTTGTTATTCAAAGCATTGTCGCTCATAGCTCTCACTCACATATACACAGTCAGTAAAATTATATAGTACTCTTGCCTTTGCCTCCCCTTCAAAAAAAAAATCCCAGATCCGCCACTGATATGTGATGTGAGATCTAAACGATTTTGTTCGCGAAGATCTATCGATCGTGCGAGGTGTTCCCCGAAAACGGTGTACTTTATATTATTATTATTATTATTATTACTATTATAATGAAGACGGAACGTCACGTCGAAGGCGACTGCTGTAGGCGTGGAAAAATACATTGGTGTCACGGGCACGGCGGACAGAATAACTTTCGTCTTGTATATACGATAATTTTCTTCGGTCGGGAGTCGAAAAAAAAAATAAAAAATAAAAATAAAAACAAATAAATAAATAAAAACTGACCAGGTTGGCTGCGGCTACTAATTCGAATCACACGCCCGTACGAATCCAACGATATAAAAAGTTATCGTGTTTCGGCGGGCGCTCGCGCGTACGGTTTTTAATTATTTTACGAGTTCGGCGCGTTAAAAACCCGCTCGCCTTCACCGTCGTGTTGTTATAATATTTAGTGATGCGCGTTATTGAATAATAACTATCCAATTATTCGATCGTCTTGCCAAATTATATATCTAAATAATCATTTACGATTATTCGATTTATTATTGGAATGAATATTTTTTTTTATTCAAATAATTAATTTATTTTTTTTATAGATTACTGGGCCTCAGTGAGATAACTCGTGTGGACATTATATAATTGTAATATTATATAGTTACATTTTTAATCTATGATATGGGCCAACAATTACCCTATGTGAATATATATATATATATATATTCCCAAAACAGTAAATAGATAAATTATTAATATTAATTGATTAACTTGTATTAATATTTAATAAATACTATTACGTGAATACACAAGTGTGCGACTAATTAATAATATTATATTTTTTTAATATTTCCGACGTCGTTATTTCTTTACTATTTTTATTAAACTAATCATAGCTTACTGTCAAGAATATAGATACTTCGTCATGGTTTTTTAGTTCGCCGTATTTACTTATTATACTAGACTGCACTGTGATAATTATCACAAATGATTAATATAATGGTAGTCACGTCATAATGTTATTCTACGTAATTGTGTCAATTAATTACTAATCTAAATGTAATTAGTATATTGCAATTGACCTATTGAGTTGTTTACCATTACTTGTTATTTTTTTTTTTTTTTAGATAGAAAACTGTTTGTTTTCTACTTTGTTTGGTAATGTTCATTACATTAAGGCTAACCGTATAATTAAATAATTATTTGGGACTAATATTTCTTAATTATGATTTAAACACAAAGTGTATGTATAAAATAACATATGAGGTACATATATCGCATAAAATAAAATTAGATCTAGCACTTGTTTATTACTTATAGACTCTGAGTGAAACAAAGAATCGAATGGTTTTACAATGTCATGTTTTTTTTTGTATATATGTCATCAGTTTTTGAGAAATAATAATGAGTTGTATTTCGTGACTATATAGATCGGAATTTCATATAGTTGCAGGTAATTAAAACAGGTAATCTTTCTCTATTCTCATTAGTTTTTTCTAAAGTAAGAAAAAACTACCTGAACACTGAGTAAAACGTCAAAATTTGATGTAGAAAAGATATTCATGAAATTATTTTTTGATATTTGGCCATTAATTCAAAAATTATAGTGCTAGACACTTGACATTTTCACTAAATATCAACACCACCCTTGTACAGTCGATTTTCAAAAACATTGTACTATTTACTGGTTACTCATAGAGAGCTTTTGAACTATTGAAAATATCTCGTTTTTTCAAAGTTATATGCGATAAAATTATAACCATTTGATATAAAAACTTAATATTTTAATGAAATTTTAATCACATACTTGATACTGAATAATTTTCAAAATTCTGAGTTAGCATTTTTTTTTTTCATACGTATTTTAAATAATAATTTTTACGAAAATAATTAATTACACGTAAATTAGTGAAGTCTCTCAATGAAAAGCTTGTAAAATTTGGAATTATTAATCCAGAATCATTAATTTTTCACTAATAGATTTTCCACATATATTTCTACCTATGGATTAATTTTCATAAAGATTGAATTAATAAATTATTTCGACAAGCGTTTAAAGTTGGAATTACAGCTAAAATAATTTTTTTTATCATAAAATGTCACATTTATTTTTATTTTTATTGCATACAATTTGTAATTTTTGGATATAAGAATTGAAGTTTATATACAAGATTTTTTGAAAAAAGCCTTAGGAATATTTACATTTTTATTGTGATTGGTCACGTTAATTTTATTTTAAATAAGTTAGAAGTGCCTAAATACAGCGAAATGGAGCATTTTTACAATTATAATTAAATTGATGTGTATTATTCTTGTTATTGAGCAAAAACTTTTTTCACTTGAAACATGAAAATTTTATCGATTGTTTATAATAAGATAATTAATTTGTTCTAAAACTGCATTAGTTAATATTTAAATTATTACACGAGTTCCGGACAGAATTGTTTTTCAAAAACAATGATTTGTCATTGATTTCAAATTTAAAATAACTCCATACTACTCGTTATGTTCACCAATCTTAAAAGAGTCTGATATAAGGTTCTCTACACCCGTAACACCATTATCTCGTCCGAGTAACGAAGAACATCGATGGTGCAAAATATATGTGGCTTTTTTTTATGATTATCACTGTTATTAATTTTATGAATTATGTAATCGTAACTATAACTGTTATTAATTTTATGAATTTTATTACCGTGACATCTAATTTTTAACATATTATTTGTCAGTACAAAAGTATCGTATAATGTAAATTAATACATAAAAAAAACTTTTTAAATTCTAAGTGAAGCAAAGGATCTTATGGTTATACAATAATGTTCATTTTCTTTACAATTTTTTTTTTTAGAAACACTTTTCGCTCTACTTAACTTTGTCCAAAAGTTTCATCAACAGCCTAAAATCAACCAAAAACGGCGAAAATCGCCGTAAACGATACTTTCATTAAATCTACTTTAGAAATTTCGTCATTAATCTAAAAATCTTTAAAAACTGGTTTCGAAAAAATTTGACAATTTTCGAACTAAAAATATAACTCCGAAAATTCTTTGTTTTTTTTTTTTAATTTATCCAACATAAAGTTTTAAATATTTGACAAAAACTTTTGAAAATTTAATATGAATTTCATAAGCTTCTATAACGATTCTGAAAAAATTTAAAAAATCGTGACTCCAGATTTTTTTTTATAAGTCTTAAGTAATAATTATCACACGATTTTTACGTAATAAACTGTTTTTACGTCAATTTTCAACTTAAAAATTTATTTGAAGAAATTAGTCGATTCAAACAAAATGAAACTTTGTATACCGATAAAACAAAGTTTTGAATTTTTTGTTTAAAAATAAATTTTTTTTGTCAAACAAAAAACTTAAGATAATTAAAAAAAAAAATCTTCCGAAAATTAAACGAAAATTGATGAAGTACAGTAGAAACTCGATTAACCGTCACCGTCGGGACCAGAACTGTGACTGTTAATCGAATAGATGGTTAACAGGAATTTTGCAAAAAAAGTATGTATGTATATACAGTCCGTATCATCTATAACGACGGTCAAGGGACCGCAAAATATACGTCGACACGTCGTTATAACCAGATGTCGTTATAACTAAATTTTATTATTATTTTTTTTATCAGTATATTATACAAACTAATTCTGTTTTTTCACTATTCTCCAAACGAAAAATTATATGCGCTTTTTCTTCGACAGCAAATTGTTTTCGCTTATTCATTTTAACGTTTTAATGAAATACGTTAAACGGCACTCACATAACTATAATATCAAACCGATATTTGTAGATATTTTGTGGTAATATCTCATTATATGTACCTACTGGGTGCCAATAAAATCGCGAAAAAAAAACGCGAAAGTAAAAATGGCGAAAATAAAAATCGCGAAATGTTTTAACAGCGAAAACATTAATAGCGAAAAGTAAGAAATTATTTTCGTTAGTGGGTATAACTTTGTAATATAATAAGTAAATAATATAATGAAATTAAAAACATTAAAAACAAAATGCTATATACAATTAAATTTAAATTAGTAAGAAATTATTTTCGTTAGTGGGTATAACTTTGTAATATAATGAGTAAATAATATAATAAAATTAAAAACATTAAAAACTAAATACTATACACAATTAAATTTAAATTTTATATAATAAATTATAGGCAACACCTCTTAGGTATTGAAGTTTGTCCCTATTTTCGTAGTCATTGACTAATTCTTTAAGTGTATCCCTTTTCGTTTTCTGGATGGTTCGATCGTACCCGCTACGTATTGATGTATTTTCATGTCGTTTAAACTCTGTTCTTTTTGAATTGCTTCAATAAATTTCCATATTGTTGGATGACATGAACTCAATAAATTATTAAATCCTCTGTGCCACCCTTCAACATAATTGTTTGTTCTAGGTAAACCGGACATAGTAGACGTAAAGCAGTTCCACAATGGAATAGGAAATCTGGGGTTCCTTCTTCTACGTCTATTTGGACGACCGGTCCACGTATCCTCAAAGTAGGAAATAAGTGGTTCTAACACGTCTTCATTATTAATGTAATACGTACTTTCACATAATGTCTCAAATACGTCAATTACGTCATTTTCTGGAACAAAAGCCAAGGCAGACAAGTAACGGACTTGCAATGAAAATTCTGAGTCTGCTTTATATTTTTCTACCATTCCGGAAATAGTTTGAATTTTTCGCCAAACACATTGTGTTTGATGAAAAAAACAGCCATTTTGTTCGGTATTTGGAAATTGTATTTTAAATGCGTTTAATGATCTTTGTTCAAAATCAGTCATTATTGTTTTGGGATTTAAATGAATATTATGTGTTTTTATTGCCGAAAATAACCTTTCATACGAACTTTGTGTTTCATCTGGCATTAAAGCAAAAACTACTGGTTATTTGACCGAAAAAGCTTGACAGCGGTTAGGTTTAACCACGGCTTATCTTTATTACATGATCCAAATTATCTATAGTATTATTATTACTTATTACATTATAAAGGTATACTCACTAACGAAAATAATTTCTTACTTTTCGCTATTAATGTTTTCGCTGTTAAAACATTTCGCGATTTTTATTTTCGCCGTTTTATTTTTGCGATTTTTACTTTCACGTTTTTTTTTCGCGATTTTCACATAAACTCGTACCTACTATGTGTATTATACTTCTATCTCGTTAATACATAGCTTAAATGTTATTTTAAAAACGTACAAAAGCAGCTAATATAGTAATACATTACTGATGATAATAACAC
Source organism: Therioaphis trifolii (assembly GCA_027580255.1). NCBI lineage: Eukaryota > Metazoa > Arthropoda > Insecta > Hemiptera > Aphididae > Therioaphis > Therioaphis trifolii. Next base: position 42,751,867 of record CM050405.1, read on the forward strand.
CGATAATATTAGACAATCATTTGTGAAAAAAATAATATACAATCGTTATATACGATTAAAATGTGGGTTGTGGACCGATTTTTAAGTCGTATTAGCCGATATTGTCGTTTCGTCCAATGTCGTCACAATCAGTTATTTTGTATGTTAAAATAAACGGAATTTTGCCGAGTACTTGAAATTATACCCCATATCTCGTTACGACCGGCGTCGTTATAGATGATGCCGACTGTATATATTTTATGCGTGTATTTTCAAAATAAAATTCGTACTTATTACATATTATAAACACAGAATACTTCAATACCTAATCAATACTAAACTAATACATATTACATAAAATAATCAGTCATTTTTTAAAAATTTTTTACTTTATTAAAATTTTATCTAATTTAACTAGATAGTTGCCTTGTTAGGCAACGCGACGAGTTTATCACGATCGTCTTATCGCCTATTAAATTTTTTTTTCGGCGGTGACCGATGACGGATAACAGAGAGTGACGGTAAATCGAGTTTCTACTGTATACGAATTGTATTTTTTCAGTATTTGACGAAAACTTCTGAAAATTTAATATGACCTTACTCATCAATCAATCAAAACTAATATTATTTACTATTTCATAGCAGATTAGATGTTTTTGAGCATATTTTTACATTTTTTTGGAATATAATTATGTTTTTTTGCATATTTTGTTTTTTTTTTAAAGCATATTTTAAAGCATATTTTGAAATTTTTTACAGCATATATTTAAGTTTTTAAGAGCATGAACATCCGCCCTTTACTCATCATATATTTCACTAACGACACCGAAAAAATTGCATAACTCACGATAAAGGATTTGTTTTTCTAAGCGTTTAAGTAAATTATTTTACGATTTTGACGTAATAAACCGATTTTACGTAAATATTCAACTTAAACAAATTATTTGAAGAAATCCGATAGTGGTATATTTTATTTCTGAAGCTTTGCTCAGAATCGTTTGGTTTAAGAAATGACCCATTATTTGATATTTCTTTAAAACTCAATACAAGGCGAATAATCACGTTGGTTTTTTTTTGTTTTTGCCACGATTATTGTCAATATAATAATTTTTGGGCATAAAATATACTCTTATTTTTATAACACGAGAAGGTACGTATAAAAATCGCACAACGAAATTCAATAACGGCACGCTGGCATTCGGTATTGCCGATCGGTATAGTGAGGATGCACTAAATGGATGCACAATGAAATTATTGAAGAATTCAGTAAAAAACACGCAAGAAAATTACAGTTAGAGTTTACGTAGGAAATTAATGTTATTTTTAAGTTAGTATTTAATAAATAATAATGTTTGAAAAACAGTAAGCACTAATAAATAAAACTTAAAATAGAAAGGTATAACTAACTTTTTTTTTTTTGAGCACCCTCTGTTAAAACTTCCTAGATCCGCGCCTGGCACGGTCTGTACAATACACGTGAACAGAGTTCACAATTAATTTTCTCGTATTTCGTTACATTTACAGCACTGCGCACCGTCTACCGTATATTACTAACCCACGCGTCGAACGCGTGTTTTTAATTTCGTAAACGGAACGAAGCCGAATCGAAACGCGGGAGCGCGGTGCATCTGGCCGAGGTTCGAAGACGACCCCTCGCGCTAGACGCTCACCCCTGGCCGTACGACGGTTTATGTTTTTTTGTTCCCCCTTTTCGACGCGTCGGCCGTGAGCCCGCGGTTTACAGAACGTCACGGAACGTCGAGAACCGTCGCCGTATTATCATTATTATTATTATTATTATGACTACATAAATCCCGAACGTACGACGAGTTTATCACGATCGTCTTATCGCCTAATAATTTTATTTTTCGGCGGTGACCGATGAATGACGGATAACAGAGAGTAACGGTAAATCGAATGACGGTTCATCGAGTTTCTACTGTATACGAATTGCATCTTTTCTGTATTTGACGAAAACTTCTGAAAATTTAATATGACCTTACTCATCACACATTTCACTAACGACACCGAAAAAATTTCATAATTCACGACAAAGGATTTGTTTTTCTAAGCGTTTAAGTAAATTATTTTACGATTTTGACATAATAAACCGATTTTACGTCGGTTTTCAACTTAAAAAAATTATTTGAAGAAATCCAATAGTGGTATATTTTATTTCTGAAGCTTTGCTCAGAATCACGTTGGTTTTTTTTTGTTTTTGCCACGATTATTGTCAATATAATAATTTTTGGGCATAAAATATACTCGTATTTTTATAACACGAGTAGGTACGTATAAAAATCGCACAACGATATTCAATAACGGCACGGTGGCATTCGGTATTGCCGATCGGTAAAGTGAGGATGCTCAATGAAATTATTGAAGAATTCAGTATAAAACACGCAAGAAAATTACAGTTAGAGTATATTATGTAGGAAATCAATGTTATTTTTAAGTTAGTATTTAATAAATAATAATGTTTGAAAAACAGTGAGCACTAATAAACCAAACATAAAACAGAAAGGTATAACTAACTTTTTTTTTTTTTTTGAGCACCCTCTGAACAGAGTTCACAATTAATTTTCTCGTATTTCGTTACATTTACAGCACTGCGCGCCGTCTACCGTATATAACTAACCCACGCGTCGAACGCGTGTTTTTAATTTCGTAAACGGAACGAAGCCGAATCGAAACGGGAGCGCGGTGCATCTGGCCGAGGTTCGAAGACGACCCCTCGCGCTAGACGCTCACCCCTGGCCGTACGACGGTTTATGTTTTTTTGTTCCCCCTTTTCGACGCGTCGGCCGTGAGCCCGCGGTTTACAGAACGTCACGGAACGTCGAGAACCGCCGCCGTATTATCATTATTATTATTATTATTATTATTATTATTATAATTATTATCGACTATATAAACCCCGAACGTACGGCGGCAGTTGTAGTAGTACACAGTAGTTGGCAGTAGTAGTACACACCGTACCCGGCGCGCGCGTTCGCCGCACAGCCGCAGTTTCGGACGAGTAGGAGACTCGCGTGTACCCGTTTTCCGGCGCTCGTGATTTCCCCCTCGGTCCCGCGTGAAAGGAGAAACGTCGTTTCGCAGCAGCTGCGATTCTCGAAACAATGGCGCACGTCGTGTGTACGCCGACGCCGACGCCGACGCCGCCGCGTACAGTTCGTTGAACTGCGGCCCCGCGCGGCCCGTCACGGAGGAGATCACGCGATCGCCGAGTTGGCCGTCAGTCTGCGGCATTATTGATGGGCACTACCGAATAGTATGTATACAATCGATTGTCATTCGATAGTTTAAAAAACGACCGAGTGATTTTACGATCGAATAGAAAATAAAATAAACCATAGATTTTTTTTTTTTTTTTTTTTAACTATCACACGATAGTTTTCTGTCGGTAGTCGTAGTACTCGTCTGATGACTACCGGCTTTTACTATCGTCAGTTTGAAAAACCGTCGAGTGGTTTTTCGATATTATTATCTACCGGAATTCACTTGATAATTTTTTTCACTCGATCGTTCAACAGTTTTTCGACAGTCGATTATTATTATTATTATTATTATTATTATCGGTCGTGCATTTTTAAGCCAAAAACTATTCGATAGTTTTATAAAACAATCGAATAATTAGATAGTTTAAAACTATCGGGTAGTTCGATAGTTTTCACTCGATAGTGGCCATCACTAGTTAGTAGTCGCCTCCTAGTCAGTCGATATGCCGCGCCGTGACGTCTCGACCGCTCGTCGTTCTCGGGTTTTCGTGTTTTGCTCTCCGACCGACGTCACGCGTCCGGAACTCAACAACGCCGGTTAGGTTAACGTCGAACGTGGCGGATTACGTGACTTTTTGACGTTCGTCACATCGTTTTCAACTGTGCGGCGTGCCGGTAAACAGTCGCATAGTCCAAGTGATGAGATTTTCCAACGCGGGTAAGTCATTTCCGTCTGTCCAAACTTCCGATTCGATCGCGGTCAACGACTTTTAATTAACAACGCAATCTTTCGGTGGTTTTCCTTCTTTTTTTATTTTCAATCTACGCATAAAATAACACGGGACATTGCATTTCGTTTGACTTTCAATCGACTGTACCTACCCACTTACAGCCGGAGCTCTGCGAGATAAGAAGTAAGAACACGAGAGGTACTCGAACAATTTTTTTTTTTTTTTTTTATTTATATGAAATATTAAATATGCAAAAGTGTGGATATGATTTACCCGAAATTTCACGATTTATTCGTAAATTCTTGTTTTACGTCAATGCCAAATACATTTCAATTTGTATTTCTTGAAACATTAAATCGTTTTAGTACTTTTTCACTATTACACGAGCGATTTTGCGATTTTATTTGATAAAAAGCAATCTAAATTGTATTTTACATTTTACATTTCATAACACTTAAATTTATAAACAAAGCGAGAACCTACATTGAAATATGTTAAAAATCAAAAAGATTTATACATTTCACGGCAACAGAATTATAGCATAATCGATGTAAAAAAAAAAAAAATTGCAAAACACTTATCATCAGATATTAAGATATTGTTAAATAGGTATTTTGAAAATGTTATTTCTAGCTCACGAAAATTTTTTTTTCGAATTACAATATTGCTTTAATGTACCAGATTAAGAACGATGGCACAAAAACGAATTCGCAAAAATCATTAAATTTTAATTTATGCCGTTTTCAAAATTGAGAGTTTGCAAGTGATCGTATAATAGAAAATGTATTGTGATTTTGCACGGCAAATCGAGTTTTTATCGATCTGAATACACTCGCGGAGCGATCGTTGGTGGCAACGTTTTTATCTTCGAATTCATAAAAACGCCACCAAAGCCGTTGGCTTTTCTCGTGATTATTCTGATCGTTTGGATGAAAAAACCCGTATAAAATATTCTCATTATTTAAATATTTGAATTAACGATTTTAAATACTAGAACTGTTCATTACACATAATTATTGCTCGGACAACATTCATCTAATCTAGTTGTCGTTAAAAGTTTATGATAGTTATAATTGAGAATTAATAATTTTCGTCCTATTTCAAAAATATACCATAACAACTTGTAACGCCGTACGCGGAACACCATTTGCGATTTTCGTTTTAGTGTAGGTACTCGTAACGTTTGTTCGAATAACAGTGAAATTGTACGATTTATTTATTGAACACAAACAACGTCGTCTATTGTCTATGACTTAAGTACGGATCGAACCCTGTAGACACCGGATCAAATTCTACAACTCAACACCATTAGTCAGAGATACGAAAACACGCAAATGTGCAACTTCAAATCGACATAACTCGAAATCTAATGGACTGTATCAATTTATTTATGCGCCATCGTTCTAAGTATATATTATGAACATGTTTCGGAAAAAAATTGTTAAAATCCACGTGTACCTTAAACTAGATACTTTTGGAAAAATGAATACAGCTTGAACAGAGATAGAAAATATCATAGTATAACACATTAATAGTTGAAATTGTAGGTTTATGAAGAATGTATTGGTCGTGTTAAGTGTAATAAGTACTATATAGTATAGACAATTATTAATTAATATGAAACAAATTATTTAATATATTAAAAACAATTAATTATTTTCATTTTTCAGTAATTTATCGGTTGTGTCTCCAATAACGGCAACGATTAACATTATATCGATCATTTCAAAATCAAGGCACGTCCCGCACCGCACCGAGTAATCACAGCCACTATCAAGGTAAAACGATGTCATTATAAGTCCTATTTACATACACACACATACACACACACACACACACACACACACACACACACACACACACACACACACACACACACACACATAATCTACATATTTTCGTGAATAATATAAACGTAAGAATATTGAAAATAAGTGTGTCATACCCATGTCTGTCGTACGAAGTTCATTAACAGACCATCGCCTGTCGAATTGAATTGAAATGCCTTGAATTTTTTTGTTATTGTATCTTTTTCACTTCATTAGTGTTATTATTATTGAATTATTATCATATAAATTATTTATTATTAATTAAAATAGTTTATGATTTATATCATTTATCAATTGAGACTCCGATAGTCAAATAATACGTATTATTATACACACAAATAGTCGAATAAAACTGATCCATTAATATTGTAATATTTTTTCGTTACTATGCTGCTTAAATACGTACGCATCTATATTACACTGTATGGACTGCGTAAATCTTTGAGTTGCAATTAAATTGTTCCTACTTAAAGAATTTTTGTACTTGAATTATTTTAATTTATATAATATGTCTGTGAATCATTAAAATGACTTGATTATTTAGGTAACATCTCTGTCCAAAATTCTGATTATGATTTTAGTTTTCACTTTAGTGTTTAATGTTATTATTCGAGTTCTAATATTAAATAATATGTATGCGTGGGCCGAAAAAGCTAAGCTAAATTATTCGGTTTAGTGTTGTTGGTCGAAAATTACATAATTTATTATTATAATAATTATTATTTAAACATTTTGTATGTTGCGTTAAAATTTTGGCTAGTCATTCGTTTATCTATTTTTTTATATTTCTTCTGTGCTACTGTGAAATGTTTTCTTTTTTACAGCCAATTTCCCACATAATACTCGACACAGCAACATCATCACTATTTTTATATGAGTTACCATTCTTTTCTACGTTTTAAACTACCATAACGTCGTAAGTTCACAAACACACACACACACAAACACACACACACACACACACACACACACACACACACACACACACACACACACACACACACACACACACACAATGGATGTTTTCGACCGTGGAGGCAACAAAGAAAAATATAACAATTATAATAATTGTAATTTGTAAACATAAAACTCGCACCAGTCGTTTTCGGCATCGAAGAACTCCAATGAATGTACGGCTAAAGAGGAAACTGTGGTCTATATTTCATCGAAAACACAGTGTGACATACTAATATGTAATTTATTATCGTCTTGATACCTCTAATTATTGTGTAAACATTTTTTTTTTCATTTCAATCCTTTACCGACGCAGCCAATAGTGTAATATAACAAACACACACACACACACACACACACACACACACACACACACACACACACACACACACACACACACAATACATATTTTTTACCCGAGCTTTTACATAGTTGTTACTTGTTACAAAGAGGTTTCGATCGTAATTTTGGGACTTATATTTTAATGCAAGTGTATTATTATTTATCAATATTAATATACTATCATAGAAGACATGTTTGATTTAATGGTATAATAATTGTTGTGTTTTAATTGACTTGTAATCACTAATGGTTCTTCATTGTCTATATGCATTTTTAAATATGTTAACCTTAAATCAAATGAACTCAAATGTTGAGGTGTATATCCTTTAATAAATATAGTGACACTCAAAATCGTTTATGCAACAAACATTTTAATAATTAAATAAAGATTATATATTTCTCTGTACTATTATTTTTCAATTTAGCCTACCACGAAATCACCTATTAAAACGAAATTACATGTATTACTAAATTACATTATATTATTATGAAATCAAATTTTTACTATGCTATTTTTGCATTTGGGTATACAAGAATCTAAGTACGAAACCAACATAATATATATATATAAATGTATATAATTTATCAAACTATAGTCTATAAATAATTATCGTTACAAAAATACCACAGATACCTCGTATACTTACATTACACCCGTATAATAAAATATTTTTGACATAAATGAGTACCTATTCATCGTTTTTAGTTTTAATATGAAAATGTTTAAAAAAAAAAATTCTATTATGATTCACTCTTGTCAGTGATTAATTGTTTGTAGATTTAGTTGAGACGAAAAGTACTAAAACATAATATATTATTTATAACAATATATTTATCGAGGAAAAATTTTGCTTAAACCTAAACTTCAGTTTCATTCGTTTATTCGTTTTTATGTTTACGAGAGTGGAAAATGTGTGGTAAAAAAAAGTGGTAGAGTGATAAATGAATAACAGTTCACATCGAAGCGATTGCAATCAAACCGGTACGACCATTACCTAGGTAGAATAGATTGAACATCGCGATATTTCTACAAATTATATGAAACACAATAAGTTTTATGCTATAGTCTGTTTTATTACTCACAGTGGTATATTTTTCATGAAATCGTTTTTTCTTAAAAAAATATATTTCAAATAATTTCGCGGAACCCTAAATTAAGTTCGCGGCACCCTGGTTGAGAATCTCTGCTATAGACATTAGTACTAGGACTTAATAAAGTATTAAGTATACATAAATACCGAATAAATGGTTTTCAATTTCCGATGTTAATTCGGTTTTATAAATGAAAAATAACGTAATATTACGGTGGTAAAAGTCGGTTTTCGGACGAGATAATCTAGTGACGAAACGAGTGTATGAGTTTTAGATTTATAGTAAAATAATTTAGTGTCAGTAAATATTTAAACAAATTTTTTATCTCTGGATTTTTCGGTCCGGCTTATAAATTGACTTTGTTGCTTACATATTTTATGACGTCTTCTCGTGTATACGAATAGTGCCAGATTGAACATTGCATTACGCGTTTCATCGTCTGTTCAATCTCACATTGACATTGACATGTGTTTGTAACCTTGAGTGGACTTCATTTCTTCGAATTACCTTTTGTACGTGCGAGACGCACGTACAAAGAATAGGAGACCTATTCTCGTGCGGTCTAGTTTTACTCTAGATGGGCCATTATAGTATACTTTCCAAGTGGCAGTGCTTCGGTGTCTGTTTATTTATTGTAATTCACTTGATTTATCTATTTCGTAATTCTCTCCTGTTCTTCAATCGTTGTAATACATTTATTTTTATTTTTAGAGAAACTATTTTTCGATTTTTATCTGAAATTATTCATCTCGACTTCGTGCAATGTGTGTATACTATCTTTTGTTATTTTAGTTCTTTCTCGGTATGTTCGTAGGTATACCTACGATTACAGTTAACCTTCTGATAATCTATGGCACGATTCAAGCTAAAAACACGTACCTCCTCGACTTAAGAATTTCTCAAGCAGCAGGTCACCACCAGTCGACATGTTTTGTCGAGCGCCACATCGATTTTTGTTACATGGGTCACATATATACCCCGTACTAGTGATGCGTATTCGTCCGTTGATAGAGCGTTAAGTTGGAGGTTTTAGAAAGTCATATTTTAGAATGCCGAGTTTCAGAATACCAAGTTTTAGAAACACTGTGTTTAAGGAAATAAAACTTTAAGAATTTCAATTTCTAGAAATATTTTTATTCGATATACCTGTCATAGCTGTTGTTTACGTGGTAGTTCATTACGGGTGGTTATATTGTTCTTCAGTCGCACGCCATTTTACGTACCCAACAATGAATCTTCATTTGAGCTTCAATTCCTACTTTGAACGCACATGACAAAAACTTAATCCAGTTGATCTTAATACAACTTGAACCGTCAATAGAATAGCACGTATAGTGAGCCTGCGGGAGGGGGGGGATTTTTGCAGGACTATAAACGTAAAATTGCATATTGAGTTTTTATTGAAAAAAAACTACTATTTTACGTGAAAATAATGTTTTCAGTTTATATACTTACTAACTTTATATGCCGAAAAAAAAATCCAGACTAGAGATTTTTAGAATATTTCCAGATTGATTCAAATGGCTTTTTCCAGGTTTTAATAACAAAATTTATATCAGGATAAAACTTCCAGAAAACGAGATTTTTCGAATATTTAAAAAAATCTGTATTCAGCTCATAAGTACAAGTTACGTTAAAAAAAAATCTTCTATCAAGTCTATATGTGACACTGCTAATATTTAGTAAAAAGCTTAATCATCAAATAGATGAAATCTATGATCTATGATGTTTCTGAATGTATGATTTTTGTACTACTATTTATATAAAAAAAAAAAATGAGTATGCGAGATTATATATTAAAAAATTAAACAGACTCTTACGATTAAAATTACACGAGCCGTGCTGACGAAATGTTTCTCCAGTCTGACCTTGTTGGAAAAAACCCAAGTAATTAATCGTTCAACTATGTCAATTTTTAATACGTAATTATCAAGTCTTTGCACATTTAATGGCCTCGGATTTTGCTCTTCAACTTTTAACACCGAGTAAAACCATGTTTTTCTCTTCTGGACGTTGCGCCAGCTCAGCCCGTCATACACGTTTTATGAAATCCAAGTTTCCGAACATTCCAATAACTAACACACAATCGTTATGGTACGCCTGACCATTATTTTATTTTATAATTTTTAAAATATAATAACGTTCGGCTATACTTGTGCTCGTTTGTGCCTCGCTTTTAGCGTTTCTATAAAACAGCCTCTAACTAGCTATAACTTTGATAAAGTGACGTTGTCTGTGAAACTAAAGCACCTCTTACTACGAAAATATATTTTTTTTTAATGCAAAATCTTTACTGAAATGGTTGTACGCTGTGTTTTCTCAAAAATGTTTCGATTTTCAAATCTAAAACGGAATAGATTTTCTCATGAAAACCAAGAGTATTAACTTAAAATAATACGTATCTTGTATTATAATATGTATTTTTTTAAACATTTCGTCTTTGACTGGCTATGGACTTTGATGTATTTAGGTCAGATCTGGTGAAATTAACTGCTTTAGAGTATTTTTATTCAATTTTCTGAGTTTGTCTGATTTTATACGTAAGTGTCAATAAAAAAAAAATAAAAAACTCCAGTCAACTATTGATACAATAAGGTAATAATTGCTTTTAAGTATAAAATGATTAGTATACCAAAATGAAACAATATTGATAAAAGTGAATGTGTATTTATTTTTTTCTTATTAACGATTGTTATAATTTTACGACATATGTTTGTTCATAAGGACATTTAGCTATATATTGATAGATAATGTATTGATATTTGAATATTAGATACTATAATTTTAATTTGTCTCTCTTTTACTTATAATTAAGCTGTTGGTTACTATAACAATTTATTTCAGGTAACGAGTTATATTAATACAATTTTTAAAGTGTGAGTATGTTAACTATTGCAGCAAAATTGTTATTTGAATACATGTTTTAATTACAATTAAAATATGATTTGATTTATAGATAATTAATTTTGAAAACAAAAAATCGCAAGTGTTTTAAAGTAACGACGAAACTAAATATACCCCAACCCAACCTAATAGGAATTTTGAACTCCCATTTGTCACTTTTCGTTTTGTTTCATCCCAAATATTTTGTTCTTTATTGAATAACACTGGTTAAACATAATTTTTATTGAAAATAAGTCAAAATTCTATTATTTAAAAACCTACCGTTGTGATGTCATGTTAGACATATTACTATTTATGTTAAACACTTGAATAATATGTAAGTATGAATAAATGTATTTCCATCACAACATTTTTTGTACCTGAAAAAGTAAACATTAATCGTCCAACAATCGTTGTCATTCGAATTCTAAATAATTATTCCCATTTTCAATTGTTAAAAATAAGTTTATTTTAACGATGACTCTACATTTGTCTGTATTAATGGTCAAACGAACTTCTAAATAGGTATTAGGTTTCGGTACAAACTCTTTTGTAGAGCTTCTTCTTTGAGATTTCTGTGGTCAGTGGCGTTTCAAGTACTACTTGACATAAATACTAATAAATGCTCACCACGATACGGCTCTAACAGCTTTCTATATAAAAAAAAAATGCTAGCGTCTATAAGTCGAGTCATATTTAAATTTTAATAAAACAAAACGATGTGTTCAAAATCACAACTTCACTGCAATTTTTAACGTTGTTATCATATTTTCTAACTTTTAATAATATAGCGTATTACCTACAATAATTGTTATTTTAATCACTTACTTTTTTTTTTTTATAAATAAAAGGTGGACGAATTTAAAATTTAATGTCTAATGAAAAAAAAAAAATAAAAACATTTAAAATTGAGAAATTAATATTATGAGAGTATTATTCTTGCATTCGTAATATTAATTGTTTATCAACGCATAGCTGAATACACACATCATGTATACAAACTTATGTTATAAAATTTAACTAATCAATATTAAGAACAAACACAAATAGTAAATACATATTCGTTTTTTTCAATTGTTTTCTCTAGTCTACAATAATGGTTTTATATTTAAATAACATGGTTACTTTATAAAATCGATTATGATGATTGGTGAAAGTCTTTAATGAAATTTTCACGAAAATGAAAAAAAAGTGAATAGTTTTACCATTGAATCTCAACACTCGGACATACAATTAAACGAACTCAGACAATGGAATGAGTAATAATCGAAAATATAGTCGATCTCATTGAGTCAGGTTAAAATAGATTAAAATCGTCAGCCGACCAAAAACACATTGTTCAATAAAATGTGTATCGTAAAAAATGGATACAATTTTTCGTTAGTTGGTTTTCGTTTTCTTAAGAAAATTTCTGGTTTGAAAATAAAACGCGTTAGATTAAAACCAGTCCTCGATCGTTTCGGTATGGTTTTTGAAACAAAAAAAGCTATTCCATAGTAGGGGGTGTCGCTGTTTCAGACTCGAACAACTTTGACAAAGTCATTGCGAGTAAATGTTCGCTGCAAATACACTAAAAACCGGGAACATGGTCCAACACAAGCATAGCTCGGAATCGGTTTTGTTTTAAAAATTATTGATTCAAATCTGGTTACGGCCATGCGAAACAACGATGTAAATTGCGTGCTATTATTTATCGGCGTGGTTGGAAATTCGAATTTCGCAAACACGTATGATGGACCGGGCTAGCGCGACGTCCAGAAGAGTAAAATAAGGTTTTACTCGGTGACACGAAGACGAGCTACTTATGAGGTCGTTAGACGTGCAAATCCATGCTGATTACGTGCTAAATATCGACATACGCGTATCGTCAAGAGTTTTGTTTAAACAATACGGTCAGGCCTGCAAAACCTTTCGTCAGCTCAGCTCGTGTTATTTTGATCGTATGAGTGTATTTTTTTTTTTTTTTTTTTGTGTGTAACACTCACTTTTCTGATAGAACAAGTGGTGAGAAAAAATTCGTCCAGAAACTTCATAGATCAGAAATCTCATCCGTTCGGTGCTCTATATTTTCACTAAATATCTGCAGCAATCATATATATACACACGTCGAAAGTTTCACGTCAAATTTAACCAGAGATTTCAGGTTAAATATAAAATTTCAAAAATATTGAAAATATATTGTTTTTCGGGAGTTTTTAGATTGAAATCAAAGACCAAGTAAAATTTTAAATTTCGTGCATTAAATCTTGGAAATTCGATACTATGTTACTCACACGGAATATCAAGAGCATCATTGAAATCTCCGAAATCATAAGTAAAATTTGGTTTTTCATACGCATTTAAAACTAGTACTTTCGACAGAAATCATTATTTTCACGTAAAACAGTGTTACGTAAAATAATAAAAACTTTACTCGCAATTTCACGTTATTAATCTGGTAAATATGTTTTTTCCGCCAATATATCTGCAACATTTTTTTCTACTTACGGACCAACTTTCATCGAGATTAACTCAACGACTTATTTTATTTAAAATTGTAATTATCGCTTCAAAGGCTCGTATTATTACGTAAAATGTCAGATTTTGTTTGGATTCCGAGTGAAGCTTTTTACGATTTCGTTCGAAAAAATGTTTTTTCTTCAAAACTATTCGAATACTTACGTTCGTTCAGATTCACGTAGAAGTGAAAAGACTCGACATTTCAAAAATAATCACATTCAAGGTGTCGGTCGATGTTATTCGACTAAAACACAGTGATCACATTAATGTTGTTCATTTCAAATTGAGTTTTGTTCGAAAACATTTTTTCTCTTCAAATCGATTCGAAAATGTACGTTCATTCAGATTCACATAGAAGTGAAAAGACTCTGCTTATGTTCATATACACGCAACGTTTCGTAACGGTCGGTATCGTGCGTTGCTGCGGTGCTGTCGACTATGGCATCAGCAGCAGCTGTGGTGTGCTGACGGCCCAGCGCGTGCGTGCCGTCGTTACATAATATTATGTTTTCATTATTTCGTATCGCGTGTGTTCGGTCGAAATATTTTCAGGTTCGTTTTTCATAAAGTGATTAGTCATTATGCAAATATCCAGTGTCGTCAACATTTCGTTATTGTTTTACGTATTATTAATTGTTCTTCGACAACACTGGCGCAAAATGTCTATATAAGCTTGGGCGCACCAGCGCCAAGGTCTGTCTTTTTTGTTTCAACCGTTGATGATTGCTCCGGTCTGTCCTGTTGTAGCCAATTTTGTCAAACCACGTCGTTAGTTCATTGTTTTTTATTTGTGATTCGATTCCGGTGAGTATCGTTCGCGCAACTGCTGTTGCACATTCATAATTTGTTTTCCCCAGTCATAGGGTGGTCATTGCTCACCAGCGTCGTTGTGAATAGCGTGGTTTGTTTCGTGTTGTATTGTCCGGCTCAACAGTGAAATTGAATTATTCGTTGGTGACTGTGGTTAGGTGGTCGCACGTACGCGGGGCTGTATAATTTCGCTGTCTTAATTATTATTTTGTATTAAACTTACGCACCCCGGTACGGATCGCGTGGATGAAATCAGCCACCTAACACAGTCACATGTGAGTATTGGTCGACCATTTGTTCATTTAGTAGGTATACGACCGACGGGTCATAATTTACATTAGTAGTTAGTATATAGTTAGCTGTGCCACGGTAGGGCCAGCGTTGGTTTTTATTATATTTATTATGATTGTTATATTTGCATTGGCCGACATAGGCACTTTATTATTGTTATATTGAATTTTACACCTTTTTTATTTATTATTATTGTTCCTATTTCACTTACATATCGTTACCATTTTATTTGTTTTTTGTTGAGCCAAACAGGCTACCTTTGTGAATAATTGATTATTTATTATACTATATATATACCATGTTCTCGTAATAAAATAACTGCCACCAACAGTTGAAATTAAAAATTTTTTTATTTGAATGCGCCGAGGTAGTGCGTCATTTTATGTTGCCTACCTCATTGTCGTAAAGGCGCTTTACTATTTTTATTAGTATTTTATAAACGCCGACGCGGCATCAGACTCGAATTTTCAAAAAGATTCAGATTAAATGTGTCGGACGATGATGTCGAACAATGATGTTTATTTATTTTATTTGTTTTTTCTGGATATACTTTTTGGTATACTTGACTTTGTGCAGAAGTTTCATCAAGCAATTCCATATAGATCGTAAATCGCGCGTAGATGGTGCTTTGAGGTTTAATTTTTCTCTCTTTTCAATAGTTTTTCCAGGCGTGAGGAAAAACCGATTAAAAGCGGTAACATTTTCCGGAACAACACTTTCACTAAATCGATTTTAATTATTTAATCATAGCTCGGAAAGTAATATCACTAGAAACTCGAAATTCGCCCCATATTTCTTCAATCAATGCAGTCCAAGTAAACAATTGTATGATTTTTACGGAATCGGCTGTTGTTATGTAAATTTTCAACATTCAAATGTTTATTAAAAATATCGATCAATATAATTGTTATGAAACTTTGGGTACAGATAAAAAGCATGTTATTAATTTTTTAGTAAGAAAGAATTTATTCTTCGTCAAGCAAGGAAATTCGAAAATCGTCGGATAAAAAAACCTACCGGCAATGGACTAAAAATGATTAAGTATATATATATATTTTTTTTCATTTACTAAAATGGTATATTTTTATACTGGAGGTTTGGTCAGAATCGTTTAGCTAGAAAATCAATGCATCGTTTCTTAAAAGTCACTACACCTATCATCATTAACTGGCCCGAGGAGCAAAGAATATTCTATGGCGTGGACAGCGGATTGAATGTAATTTTTTATGCTAGCCGACATAGTCTAAATAAGGCCAAACGAATAGTTTTGTTATTTTTCTAGAATAATTTTCGTTTGCGATGTGAAATTTACACCGATAATTTATCAAAGTCTTTACATTTTCTATACAATTTGTAATGATATAATGTTATAGGTACTAAAATCATTGACTGAGTTTCGCTCGGAATCGTTTTCCGAAAAGAATAATCTCATTGGCTTCAAATCAAAAGCAATATCATAGTACTTCACCGTTGCGTGCCAGACGATCTGATCGTGAAAATGGCTCACATTTAAGGTGTTTATACTCTTGCCTTCACTATCTCGTCAGAGAACCGACTTTCACAATTTATTCACTATTTTCAATTCATTCAATTGTTATGTCATTAAAAATTGAGTGCCGCTTACGCTTGAGATATGTGTTACTGTTATTATGTATACTTGATACTCTATAAAGTTATGGTAATAATGTATTAGCGACTATAGTAGAAAAAATCTTTTTTGACTCACGGCACCCTTAGTCATTTTTTAAAAATCCGGAGGCACCTTATAGGCTTCTTCGGTTTTATTTAGCAGTGCATAATTATAAACATAAACAAAAGTAGTAAGACGTAGGTATATTAGGATGACTATATTACAAAAATATTTAAAAAATCATGACAAATGATTTTGTTTTTATAGGCGTTTAAGTGAATTATTTTACAATTGTAACGTAATCAACTGTTTTTATGTAAATTTTCAACTCTAACAAATTATTTGAATAAATCCAAAGGGTATATTTTATTTCTGAAGCTTTGCTCAGAATCATGTAACTAAAGAAATGATCCAAGATTTAACTAAAGAAATCATCTATCACTTCTTTAAAATTCAATAAACCGATACCCATTAACGCGTTCTAGTTGCGAAGAATATCCCATAGGGCGAAGTACGTACTTTTTTTTTGTTAATCTGAAGTCTCTCGTGTCCAACATTGTCCAAAAGTTTCATCCAGCAAGTCTATAAATCGTAAATTGGGTGTTAACAGTACTTTGAGGCTTAATTAAGCTGTGAACTCAATACATTTTTCCAGGTGAGCGGAAAAACATCCTAAAATTGACCAAAAACGGCGAAACTTGCCGTGAACGACATTTTCATTAAATCGAACTTAATGTTCCACCTCATAATATTGACTTAATAATAAGTATTACAACATACTTAAAAAATGGTTTCAAAAAAAATTTTGGTTTAAAAATAGAATTTGAATATAACGTGTTTTAGTTAAGTTTTTCGCTGATAAAGTTTAAAATATTTGACAAAAACTTTTGAAAATTTAACATGATTTTGCTCGGACACATCTCTAACGATACTGAACAAATTTCAAAAATCGTGTCTCCAGATTTTTTTGCGTATCGTGCGCGTAGTGGATATAGACGTACGTAGTACGACGACTCTCGGGATAATTTTATAGATTCTATTTTTTGGATTATTTACGTCGTTCAGACCCCTCTAACGCCATCTAGCCGACGCGCGACGTAAGAGACCGAACGGTTATACAATTGTACATCGACTAGATGGCGCGAGATGTTTGGATTTCACGAAAAAAGTGAATAAATAATTAATATTACACGTCATTCAACAATAATAGTGCACATTCAAACATAATTTAATGGACACACACATACACACGTAGAGAGTACGTACAAGCTGAGTTTGTATGAACACGATTTTGTGGGTGTGCTCCGTTTGGACGTTGCTTTGCACAATTCAATATTTATGCGTAAAATACGCGTTTCGGAGTTTTAGTGTTAGTGTCAGTACACACAGTGTGTGTGTGTGTGTGTGTGTGTGTGTGTGTGTGCGTGTACGCGTGACCTCACCCCATCTAGTCGACGTGTGAGCGACCGGACGATTACGATACAACAATGAGTGTACAACGCCGCCGTTCGGTCGCTCGCGTCGACCAGATGGCGCGCGACGTTTAGATTTCACAAAAAAATTGAATAAATAAATTAATGAATATTAAATAATATTAAGACGCGTCGTCGTCGTTGTGTTACGTGTGAGGTATTTTTTTTTTTTTTGAAAATCAAATTAAACAATAGTAAAAAATACAGTAGCATGTATTTACACCTGTATATAGCAGTGGCGGCTAGTGAGCTTAAAAAAAAATTAGTTCTCATTCAAAAATATGATTAAATGAACACACACACACACACACACACACACACACACACACACACACACACACACACACACACACACAAGCTACCCATATTAATACACTAATCCCCATAATACCTAATTTTATTAATAGAATATTGAAAAATATTTTCACCTATCAGATTATATAGTTCAGATTATCGGAATATCGAAAAGAGGAAAAGTGAAAAACTGTACTCCGGAAGTAAAGGAAACCGTGGCCATTTCTGAAACAATTTAGTTGGCTTCATGTCCTTGTAAATTTTTCGCTCTATAAAACAGGTATAGGGCACTACGTCCAGTTATCAAAAATAACGGAAATAAGGAGATGGAAAATAAAACCATGCCCATTTTTTTCAAACGAATTTTTAGATAAAAATAAAATTGAAAATTTGACACCCTGTAAAATTACTATTTTGTGACATGGTTTCCTTTATCTCCGGGGTACAGAAATAAATAACTCACCCTTTAAATCAGGGGTCGGCAACCCACGGCCCATGGGCCACATGCGGCCCGCGTAGCGATTTTATGCGGCCCGTGACAATAATGTATAATTAGTTTAAAAATATTACACAACACGTAATCTTTACTGATGAAAATTGGGAAATAACATATTTTGCAAAAAAAATGTTGACCATATTTGGGAGCACTTATATTTGTGAACAAACTTTTTCACTAATGAAATATCGGAAAAGCAAATATGCTTCACGATTAACCGATGGTCACTTAAACGCTGTATTGAGAATTTCTACATAGAAAATAAAACTTGCTATCAATAAACTTTATGATGTTATTCAAACTTAAAAATCACATAAATTTTTATTATTATTTTTTTTTCCAATATTATACTATATTTTACTATGTATTTATTATTATTATTATTACGACGTGCAATTATTATTATAACTTTGTTTGTAGATATCTCAATAGTTAATGTACCAAACAGGGATGTTCTTAAATAAATGCAATTTTAAATTATTATAATATTTTGTTTAAATAAAAAAGGTGTATTTCAAATTATGGCCCGTGAAAATATCTATTTTTAATTTTTGGCCCTTAACACCAAAAAGGTTGCCGACCCCTGCTTTAAATAACTGAACTGTGAACTCAAATACATTTTTGTAATCTGAGTTTCTAATAATCTCTTCAGGGACTTTAAATGTTTCGATTTCTTTTGCTGTCGGTTAGATAGTGGTGGCGGCGGCTGCGACGGAAAAAATATCGCAGTGCGATGTAGTACAATGATTTATCGGCTGGACTTGATTTTACCACCACGGCGCGGCGTCGCGGTGTTTTTATTTTTATTTTTTTGAAAATCCAATGAATACAATAGTAAAAAGTACAATAGAAATGGCCGACTATGCCGCCGGTATACCGGGCCTTTTTCCGGTGGGCCGCGACCGGTAGTTGGTGTTCCACGGCGGCGGGCCGTTCTTACGAATAATAAAATTACTATTTTTTAAATTTTTCGACTAACAATATTTCGTGTAAGTAATATCATTAATTACTATAGAGCCGGTGTCACTCTATCCATAAAGTGTTATTTCATTAAGATGTCACAAGAGTTAAAAGTTGAAAAATTACGACTCAATTGTTTTTGTGAAACAAATATTTATATCATGAATTTCCTTTGCCCGTATACCTAAGTTCCAATACATTGCGATATTGTGACTATTTTTATTAAAGATATAATAGATATATTAAATATTTATATAAAAAACACAGCCTTGAGCATCAAAATTTGAATTGTCGATTTTTTTTTTTTTGAAACGGAGAGGGGGACATTTTTAAGGATTTTGGCCTGACCTTACACAAATGTCTAGTTTCGCCTATGGATGTCAGTACTCCAGTGGTGGATTTAAGGACATATATAGAGTCGGCAGATCCATAAGAGAGGGCTCATATAAAACATTTGTTTCTGGTCCATCTTAAAAAATTATTAATAATTTAGAGGGCCTCGGTACACAATTTAAGAGGGGTCCCTGTCGGCGTTTGCCGATTGAACGATCGTTAAATCCGCTAGTGCGGTACTACCATAGTCCCACATAGTCCAAAATTATTGGGCATTGTACTTTTTTGTGTGAAAAGTGATTATCTCTGATAATAAGCATGTTTTTATACAGAGCCGGATTAACATAGGTGCAAAATGAGCTTTTACTACTGGGCGGCAAATTTTTTGGGGTGGCATATAACTTTTGTATAATAATACAAATATAAAATATCGTGTATATGTTTAATTATTCAAATTTATACATAATTAAATCGATTAATCAGAGCCGGATTAAAGGGGGTAGAGGGGGCATCTGCCCCCGGGTGCAAGATTTTAAAGGCGTAAAGTTTTGAAATAATGTAGGTACCATATTTAGAGCAAGGGTTCTCACTAGGATTTCTGAGGGAGCCAATTAGTTCAAATAAAATTTTTCTCGGAGCTGTAAGTACAAATTGTACAGTTTAGTCGGGGTCTAACCCTAAACGGTATAAGTTTATTAAAAAATACTTTCTTATTGTTATAATACATTATGAATAAGTGGCGTTAAATAACTTACAAACAATATGATTATAACATAAGTTTATTGCATCAAACGAATTTACTTTTTTGAATACAAAAAATTAGGGAAACGTCTTTTACTTTATTTCATAAATAGGCCTACTTGAATTAATTATTAATTCGTCGCAGTCGAAGGGTGAAATCTTTCACAATTCTCTAATACGGCATCTGTGTTAGCAGGTTGGGAAGAAACTGAAATTCTCAAAATGTTGTCAACGTTCTCACTTGTTAACGACTGGATTCTATATTTGTTTTTTACGAACTTCAGCTTACAGAATGTAGATTCGCAGGCATACGTAGATTAACATTCGTACGTAGATTAACATTTAATAAATACCAAATTAGTATAAAACAATTTTATGTTTATAAAAAAAAAGTTATTGATTTTAGGTAGGTTTGTCCCGGGGCGCATAAAATCTTAATCCGGCCCTGCGAGTAATATAAGGTTGGTTATTGAAAAATTATATATTTTCATTAGAATTATATGTTTTCTTATTTTTTAAATATAAAACTATAAGCTATAGCTCATAGTAATGGACTAGTGACATAGTATAACCATGAATATAGTGGTATTAATCACAGTTAACGTAAAATTTTGTAAAATTCTGTTATAAATAGGATTGTAAATTTGAAATATTTCATGTGAAATATTTCATTATTGAAAATTTCCCGCTTTATGAAATATTTCAATGAAATATTGAAAAATATAGTTTTTTTTACGTTTGAAATAGAGACTGTTAAATTGCATTTAATCAGTTGATATTGTATGATATCTTTTTGGTATAAGTTTCCTATTTAACGTGGTATAGTCCATCAGATGCCTATAAATAGGCAATTTTATGATAATATTCTTCTAATAAGTAATAGTTCTAATCGTCTGTTATTTATTTACATTTTACTGGTCTTCGAATAATATATTTATATAATATGAATTCAGTCATTTTATTTTTAAGCATTTAACATTTCCAGATGCTGGTATAATATTGTGTGTTTCACCATATTTACAATAAATTCTATAAATATGTGCTTAACTTTTAAAGCCACTAAGTACCAATATATTTTTTGATGAGAAACTTCTGCAATAATGTGATAGCTGTTGAGTAATGGAACTACTGGCCACTTATTTATAAATTCATTTATATTTTGTAAAATTTCTTCAGGTGTTTCAATGACTATTGGTCTGTTACCTCCTTAATCAATTGTTTATAAATTATAATAACTAAAAACTATTATGGTGTTAATTGTTAATTTATATAAATTAGTTTTTATTTCTATTTAGTACAATTAATAATACAAATAGTATTCCATAATAAAGAAAACATAAAGCATTATATTTTTTACTGAAATGAAACAAACATTTTTTTTTTTTATCAAAATGAAACAAAATTTTTATTTTTCACTCAAATTATATATTTCATGAAATTTTACAACCCTAGTTACAAAATTAACGACTTCTGTAGTTTTGTCTAATCGATTTCCTGTGCCGCGTCGTTGACTACGATTTTTATCGTCTTATTTTTGTTAAAATATACATACCTACGCTTATTATGTGTATATATAAAATAATAAAAATTTAAGGTTTTAAACTCTTAGTACCTAGTTATTTATGTAATAATATTAGGTAGGTACCAAATGTATTTGTTTTTAATTGTTTCACTTATTCATACAATATTACATGAAATACATATTAGACTATTTTAAGTTTTAACGACTTCGTGATAAGAAATTTCTTATCAAATATTATATATTGCTCCAGGGTTACTCTGACCTTTAATCCGGCTCTGTGTTTATACCCAAATATATATACATATATTTGGGTATAAACTATATATATATATAGTCCGCCACTGTACAGTTATTTATGTATATTTACATATGTATTTATTTATGTATAAAGTATAGTGGTATTTTTCATATGCTTTTGTCATTACTCCAAAAATAATGTAGCCAGCAACTTGAAACTTTCACCATGACACCATATATTATTGGTGTATCACTTCATGCTTAGAAAAGTTTCAAAAAAATTTGACTACTTTTGGACTAAAAATAGAGCTTTGAAAATACATTGTTATTTAAAAGTTTATCTCTAATAAAGTTTTAAGTATTTGACAGAAACTTTTGAAAATTTAATACGACGATTCTAAAAAAATGTCAAAAACATGACTCCAGATTTTTTTTTTATAAGTGTTTAAGTAAATTATGATACGACTATTACGTAATAATTTGTTCTTACATCAATTTTCAACTTTAACAATTTATCTAAAGAAATTAGTCGATTCAAATATAATGCAACTTTGAATACAGATAGAACAAGATGTTTTTTGATGAATTTTATCACAAAAGTTGTCTTCTTTGTCAAACATAAAAAATTTAGTTACCTAATGAATAATTTTAATTACAAATTTCAAGTCAAGTTTCTCCGTGTATGGTTGTTAGTACATTAACGTAACGTGTTTATTTCTACGACCTACCATGATATTTTACGAACGTCTCATGGAATACACGTAATAGGGAATCAAGTCAGAAATTATAATTAAACCCTACTATAATATTTAATATTTTACTCGTGACACAAAAAATGTTCACAAAAAAGTAAGAAAAAAAATATAGGTTAATGCTAAAATACATTCATTTTTTTGTTTTTTTTTTTTATATTTTTACTTTAGCACTTACATATTTTTAACATTTTCGTAACATGTTGTAACATCCTGCATTTATTCATTAACATACATTTGACTAACATTAAAAAAAATTAACAATTTAAAATTATTTCATTAAAACGCGTATTTTAACAAAACTTTTATTAAATTTATTTTAGTTATTTAGTCATAACTCCGAAAATAATGTAGTAAGAAACTTGACATTTTCACGATGTATCAATAATATTTTGTTCCAAACTTGATGGAAGTTTCAAAACATTTCAACAACTTTCAGACTATGAATGGAACCTTGTTTTTTAAAAGTTTAATTCTGATTACATTTTATTAACCATTATGAAACTTGAGAAATAGATATAACAAAATATTTTGAATCTTTTTGTCATAAAAAAAATGTCTTTTTTTTCGTGCAAAATTTTTTTAAATAGTTTTGAATTAAAAAAAAAACTTACCATCAGTTAGACTAAAAATGGTAAAGTACTCGTATATAAACGATACATTTTTACACCGAAGCCCAGAATCGTTTAACTAAAGAAATGATTTATCGTTTGATACAGATCACCGTTATTTCTCCAATGAGTGAAGAATACTCTTGGCGCTAATTACGTTTTTTTTTCACCAAAACATTCTAAGAAATTTTTCCGAACAAAGGGAACATTTTTTTTTTTACCGAAAGAATCAAAACAAACTTAATATGGTAAAATATAAACACACGTTATTTTATACTCTAAAACTTTTAATACTCATTAGGTATTAATTTTAAAGTTTTAAAATTGAGGCTGTTTTTTTTTTCACTCAACCTAAAACTTATATCAGAAAACTGTGATTGAGGATTTAAATTCAAGGGGAGACGACTTGAAATATTTGAGTTCCATCATCAATCTGCAGATAAGAGCAATAGGATTGAAAATCAATTTATATTAGTGGATACCAACTCAGATAATTTTGTATAAAGTGATATCAGAAACGATTATGAAAACTATGGGCCAGAAGAAGAATAACGATAAGATTTCAAGTTGCGCCTTAATGTACAAGTGAACAATGTTTGAGTAGTTAAAATAAAACGCCTAGAGAGATGTCAAAAGTGAGCGTTAAAGAGAAATATTTTGAAGACAGATTATAACTTATGTTATGAAATCCATGCCCAAATCTTTTTTTAAGTTTTTGAATTCACAATTCAGATTTTCTAGCTCAGTTTTTCCGCCGATGACATTCATTATGTTTGTATTCGCTGTATATTTATCGGTTATTGATTCGGCCTTCAGACCATTGCGAAAAATCGGCGAATGATTTTCAACTTCGATTCTCTCCGACATTAATATCATTGGTTTTAAATTTAATTGACACTTCATTTCTTCAAGTTGCAGTTTCTGTGAATGTATTTCCATGGCGTTGCATCTGTTTTTTTGTTTTAAATTTTCGATTTTTTTTTTCAAATTACGTATATCGTCCTCTTTTGAAGAACTTTCTTTTTTTAAGACCGCTATCTCGTTTTTTAATTCAACCAGACCACATCCCTTTTCTTTGTATATTTTTGTTAGTTTTTCCGTTAGTTGTTCGACTTTACGCTTTTCGCTGTTTTTTTCGCATTTTGCTTTATCATATTGTACGTCCATTTCGTTCAAACATTTGCATTTATTGTTCAACTCGTTGCATAATTTTTTCCGCTCAAGTATCAAATTTTCTTCCGTGAGCGCTGCACATTCTATTTCTTTAGCTATTTTGATTTTAATACTTTTCAAATCCTCGTTCAATTGATCGCATTCTTTCGTTCGGGTTTCGAGTTGTCTAAGCACATCACAAAGTTTATCTTCGGAAGACTTCAAATTCACCTTTAACTGTTCGGCCTCGCAATTTTTTTCGTCCGACTGTGACTAATTAACAATAAAACATTTTAACGATCACATTTTAGAAGCGAAAATTATTCAACAATATTACAAAGAAGTGCTCGTTGCAGTAGTTATCCTACGTACACTTCTCTTTCGAAGCATACAGGTACATAAACGTATGACACTTCATGAGCACTGCTGTTTTATTTGGAGCTGTTTATTTGAAAATTGCGTCGTTAAAACGAAAATACTTTGGATAGGATTTATCAGTGACCAAGAGTGGAGGGGCAAATCGAGATACAATATTTTAGCTTTAGTTGTTTCGTAAATCCGACGTTTAAAATATTGTTGTAGACGAGATTTTCATGAAATCTATTTTTGATATTCAGCCGTAAATCCAAAAATAATGGAGCGAAACACTCAACATCATTATCAAATGTAAAAAACTACTGTTAAATAGACTTGGCAAGTGTTTCAAACAAGAAATAAAAACCGACCACTTTCGGGCTATACAAAGAATTTTTAATGAACATTCTAAATGTTTGAGATAAAAACCTGAAAATGTAATATTATCCTATTCACAATACTGCAATACGAGTATTACAAAATATGTGATACAGAATTTTTTTTTGTACATTTTTGAACTTAAAATTGAAAGAAAACTCATTATTTTTCTGTAAAATACTATTGAATTTTAATTCAATAATTCGGAAAAAATTTTCATTCACCAATAGACTTGTAAATTATATTTCAATCTACAGGTTTTCAACTCAACTCAATATTTTTCACAAGTGTTTTCAGCTGGAGTTTTTTGAATGACGCATTGAATGACGATGGTTTGACGTTAAATGACAGATTTATTTTTTATATCATGAAATTTGTAATTTTTGATTATATAAGCTTGTTATGCGTAACCTTTATTATATTTTCATATTAATCGGTTTCTTTTAAAATAACTGTTTGTGTAAATTCGAAGTGTCTAAGTACAGCGAATCGGAGCATTTTTACGAAGATTATGAAATGACACGGATTAATTTTGGTATTATTACAGTACAGTTTTGTCGGAAAAGTGAAAGTTATACTAATCGTCTATCATATGATTTTTCATTCTTTAAAAAAATGAAAATACTTAATTGATATTAAATTTATCATTTGAGTTTCGCTGTAAATCATTTCCCGAAAACAATAGTTTATTATGGGTTCAAAAAAAAAAAAAAAATATTTGAGTACCTATATCATTCTAGATGTATCGATTGTCAACAATATTTTATTTTTTTTTCGACTTTTATGATAAAACTTCTCAAAAATAAATTTGTCGATAAATTGTCGATAAGGCGATATATATTTAATAACGTTTTAAACGTATAAATAAATGTTTTATTAATATTATTGACGTCGGTGCGAAAGAACGTTTGTCAAACTACGCAAACAATAAAACAATGCATGATTGCTCTGAACCTATTTCACGTTTTATATGATTCTACATTGATCATTTGGTATTTTATATTATATTATCAACACAAATTACTGTCATAACATGTTTGATATATTTAAAGAAAAACCTACTCAGGCTCAGTTTAGAGGTTGCCCTCGTTACCTATTCCATAAATCTGCCAATGGTGTTATACGATAGATGCGATACGTGACAATAAAATTTGAACCATTTAAATTGAAAAAAAAAAATGTATAGCATGACATTTAAAAAATTGCACGAGAAAACATAAGAATAATCTCAAATAAAAATGTTTTATCAGAATTGAAGAAAAAAACTTACTTTTTACGTATATATTGTTTGAAATTCTATGCGTTGCGAATAAAATTAAAATAAATTTATAAATCGGAAAAAAAAAACTAAATGAAACTGTTTTATACCTATAATCGAATTTTACTTTTGTGATGTAAAAAATACGTCAGAAGTTTTAATATGATTTAGTAACAAAACGGTATTTAAAATATTTACTTTTGCACAATTTAGATCTTTCTTTAATTGTTGAATGGTTTGTCTGTAGTCAGCTAATTTAGATTTCAACGTATCTTCATTCAATCTTAAATTCTTCATCTGATTACTGACGCAATCGTTAATATTTTGGAGTTCTCTGAGCTTTATATCCCATTCGTATTTCGCGTCCATAGCTTTCTTAAGCTTATCCAATTGTACGTCACACGTAGTTTTCAGCTCATTAAACAGTCTTTTGTGGCCATTTTCAAATCTTTCCTTCCAAAGTTCAATACCTTCGCATGTATTCCTCAGGTCGTTTCTCTCAGCAACTATTTCGTCATATTTTTCCGATTTTTTCTTCAACTCGGCAACATCTTCGTTTTGACCGGGCGTTATTATTAAATCCGATTCGGTTTCTCGTAAACAGTCCTATATAATTACAATTAAATAATAACAAAGAAGTATGATCACTGCGTATAACATCTCTGTTATCTACTTACAGTTATGAATGAATCCATAATTTAAAATACTTGATAACACAAAAACGAAATCGCAGAACGGTCTAATCGATCAATTTTTATTTGATGCATTTAATTTTATTTTTTATTTCCGTTTTAAATAATCTATATGTTACTATGGAATTAATCTAGTTA
This sequence comes from Therioaphis trifolii, assembly GCA_027580255.1. Lineage (NCBI taxonomy): Eukaryota > Metazoa > Arthropoda > Insecta > Hemiptera > Aphididae > Therioaphis > Therioaphis trifolii. The sequence goes on from CM050405.1 coordinate 42,779,518, forward strand.
TAGATATGTATGTATCTATGTATGTATGTATGACAAGCTATGAGTACGACAAATTATAGTAATGTCAAATATAATTATATTTTATTAACTATAATTATATTTAATTAGTTTGGTGTGTAACGTCTAACGTAAACGTAAATGATTAAAATAATCAGGCAAGACAACGTTGATAGGCGTATTGAATTTTAAAGAAACGATAAAAAGAATAAAACAAATTCTGAGCAAAGAGTCAGTGTAACATACGCCACGCCATTTACATATTTACCGTTTTTACTCTTATTGTGGGTAGGTTTTTTTTTTCATCACAAGGGAATTTTTTTTAAAATTATCGATTCAAAACGGGTTTTTTTAAATCTTAATTGAAATGTTACAATGAACGGAGGAATTAATTATTTTTATACGTATTCAAAGTTGAAAGTTTTAGTAAGAATAGACGATCGACTTAATACGATTTTGTCAAACGCTCATAAAAAAAATCTTAAGTTATAATTTTAGACAAATGTTCAGAAACGAAAGGTAAATGTATGAGTGAGGTCCTATAACATTTTAAAATTTTATAATCAAAACCAAAAAACGCCATTTAAAATAAACGTTAAAAATGAGTTATATTTTAAGTTCTATTTTTATTCAAAAAGTTGTCTACTTTTGGAAAGTACGTAACAAATAAAAATATGGTATTAACAAATCGCGAGAATTTCAAGTTTCATGCAACAGAACTTTTATAGTTATGACGAGGGCTCGGGACTTAAAGCACTTAAAAACATAAAAATAAGAAAAAATAAGCAAAATCAAAAATGTTTACCCCCTTTAAAAAATATATAATCCGTTGCCTCAAAATCTTCCAATAATTTTGTATTAAAAAAATAGGTATTTGTGCCCTTGTGATATATTTTTAGACTTTTTAAACCACGAATACAGATTGATTTTTTAAAGTAATCTTCATTTCATTATTTAATATATTATATAACATTATAAGAATATAAATCATAATTAATCATAATGTAATTATTAAAACCACAAAAATTTTGGGATTGCCCACGCCAATGCGTAACTTTGAAATTATAGCCAACTACAATCGACACGTCAAATAGATAACAAAAACAAATAAAAATACGAGTTTGGTGTATTAACAACGAGGAAATAGAATAAAAAGGTGAACAAATATTTCTAGTTGGAGTTGTAATACAAGTACACATTGAAAAAATATAAATTTTCGTCAACCCACGTCGTCATTTCATCATTAATTAGAAAATATACAAGAAAAGCAGAAAAAACTAGTTAAAAGTAATATTTTCTAAAACCAACGAAACAAGCAAAAATAAGCACTGTAACGAACCTAGCCCAAAACAAAAGCAGAGAGATAGGTAACGTTTATAAATATATATGAAATAATTTAATACGATAACATTACAATAATAATAATAATAATACGTATATCAATTATTGGACAAATAAAATAATAATCTTCAACAATTATTATAATGATATTAATTTCAAACATATGACCAATAATACACAAAATATAAATTATACGATGATCCGTATGTTCACAATATATTAAACTTATAAAATAAATACTAATATAGAAATAAAAAAACAAAAAGGGGACCAAATATACAATTTTACGGCACCTACTCAAAAGTAACAGCTAATTAACCGTTCCGCACAAGCACTTTCAAATTAAAAATTTCAAACCATTGTTATGTTTCATGAATGTTCATAGCACTCTGCTAGATTTTAAGACAAATCAAAAAAATAAGCAAATGCTTTAAGTGCTGAGCCTTGGTTATGGCTAATGACTAAATAACTAAAATCGATTAAGTGAGTCTCCATTGAGAGTGTCCAGTTTTTTTCTGACAATTGTAAAAATCATTGAGAAAAAAGAGAAAAAGTACCCTTAAAGTACCGACTATGAAAATTACTGCTTTGCTGGGCGAAACTTTTGGATAAAGTTTACTATCATCAGAATAGAAGAATAAGAAGAAGAAAAAAATAATGATAAATAAATAAACATTATTATAAAACTAATATATTCCCGGCTTATTCATTCAGAATATAAAAAATATATAAGTACTTAATTGATTGGTATTTTAATAAAGGTATACTTTCAAATAATAATATTTATTCCCAACTACCAATAACTTACATTAAATTATAAGCAAGTAATCAATAAAAAAAAAGGTCGTAAATATTACGGATCCACAGATTTGAATTTCACGTAGTTCAAAATCGTTTTCACGTCTTATTTTTGAATAATCGTTTGGTTATTACTTACAAATAATAGCCGATAGACACATAAAGGTACCTAGTATATTATATTGATAATATAAAATAGATTGGTATTTACAATGCTATATACAGTTATAGTTGAAACAGTATATCCGTTGTACAAAATAGTCGATAAATATGTTTTTCAAAATTATTTTCATAAACACGATCGAGTATAATATACGTATAAGATAGTGTTGCACGGAAATTTTGGAAACGCGATTTAACCCTTGTGACGGGCATAAATTTGTATTATTTTCAAGCACAAATGTTATATAAAACTTGGGACACTCATTTGTGATTCAGGGGACACACTTTAATTTTCAAAGGACACAGTATTTTAGGCCGTGATTCGATATTAATTGGTACTCAACTGATGTATATGTAGCATTGTATTAACCAGTAAAAGCGTACACCGAGAGGTTGCAGGACACGTTGCTAAATACCTTGGTATAAGAGACGAAAAAATTAGCACAAAATATGCTCTAGATTAAAAAGATGTCGTGGAAAAAAAATCTCAATCATCGAAAATACATATTGTTTCGAAATAAATATATAACAGTGACGGTTTTATTTTATTGTGATTTATGATAAATAATCGGCCAACGATAACACATTAAAATGAATAAAATAAAATAAAAATAAATTCTTAAATATACGTTTGTATTAAAAACGATTATTTTTTAGTCTAACACTCGGGTTTTCGCAACGATAAAATGTTTATTGCCATGGACTGAAAATCCAGTAACCTAGAGTAATAATTATATTTTGGTACAGTAATAAACAATTTATACAACTCTAGAAATTTCCAGTGAAATGAAGTTGATTCAACACAAAACAATAATTCTTAACACAAATATTTAAAAAATTAATTAATTAAATAATTTATTTTATTTTTTTAAAATATTTTTAACATAAATATTTATTCTCAAAGAAGACATTTTTAACCGTATTTACACACTAGAAAATTCATACAAATTAACAATGAACTCATATTGTGGAAACGTAAGTTAAGTGTTTATTTATTTTGATCGACAGCAATGATATGAAATAAAACTCATCCTTTAAAATGCACCTAATACAATACTAATGAAGTGTCTAAATATTTGGTCTTTTTTAGCGTCCACTGTTTAGAAATACATTACAAAATCAATACTCGACAATATGCTTAACTGAGCCACGTTTGATTCTGAGTAAACGCTCAGTGTTTACCACTCCCCCCTTTTTTTAATAGTATCTAAAAATCGTAATTTGAATGGGCTAACATCGAAGAGTGATACAGTCGTCCCGGGAGTGAGAAACGGTTCAAAATATGTATTATGAGTTGAATAATTATTAATTTATACTTTGGTTCGAAAATTGTATTACGTATTATAGTCTTACTAGTTAAAATCTATAGATCACATAAAGAGTAGGAATGGTTATTGCAGTTCTTTTCGAGATTGAACTGTCGAACGTTCAAACATTTCCGCCGATAAATTGATTTATATTAACTCGCGGACTCGCCAACTATAGTATCGTCAATCAGTTTATTAATAAATCGATATTTAATATTTTCGGACGCCTTATAAGTGAGAAAACTTGACGACTTTGGCCTTATTCTTATTATGCGGCCGCGTATTTCTCATGCGCATTGTGTTATAATGCAGGTTATAACAATAAACAAGTAGGTAGCCATTTGATTTCTTCAGATACCAAAAATGATGAATACCCCATTCGAATATCATTAATTTTTTTTTTTTTTTTTTTTTGTATCATAAAAATAAAATAACATGAAAAAATTGTCCGCCCCCTACAAATTGCCACCCTAGGCTCGAGCCTTACGAGTCTAATGGGTAATCCGCCTCTGGAATAGATACTGTTGGTGTACAGAGTAAGCTACTCAGGGTGAGTGGAGAGATTATAATATCGAATCAAATATAATTTATGAAATTACGTCGTGAAACAAGTTGAAACTACTCTTTCTTGACTTCTCTTTGGACGAGTAGAAATTTAATGAATATAATCTGTATGAAGCGGTTTAAATGTAACGATTAACATTACGTTTCGTCCGTTACGTTTACTCTGATGGAAAAACAGATTATTGCGGATCTGTCTCGAAGTAGACACTTGCATACTGCACTCGAGTTCACCACGTGACAAAGCGTACACGTTAAAAATAGTCACTCCGATGTTAGCCCGTATATGACAATGCGCGTGAAAAATAAAATACTCGGGTGAAACTATATATCGTTGTTTTTTAGGCCGGGACGGACGACAAAAATCAACTGGTCGAAAATCTAAGAGAAACCTTGCGGTTAAAGGACAAAGAACTTTGCGAAACACGTAGGCGGCTCGGCGAATTCAAAGAGGAAAACATTGGATTGAACGAGGCGAATCAAACGCTGGAAACGAATTTGAAAAGCCTCAACGCGAAATTCGCCGATGCATTATCGTGCAACACAAGGCTGACTTCGGAACGGGATTCGCTGAACGACGAGTTGGAAATAAAATGCCGACAATTGAGCGACCAAAAGGCACAGCACGACGAAGACGTGAGAAATCATAAATGCAGTTACGACCGGTTGTTTATGATCCTGACGGAAGTCAACAAGGCGAGTGCGCAAAATCACCACAAGATGAAAAGCCAGGTTCAAAAGTTGCAAAACGAAATCGGCGCGAAGAAAGACGAACTGTGTACCATGAAAAAGAAAATCAAGGAGCTGGAACGGGAAAACGATTTCAACGTGATGGAAATAAACGCGCAAAAAAATAAACTGTTCGAAAGCGAGTGTAAGCTCAAACGAATGGCGTTGATATCGGACAAAATATTGAAAATCAGACAGACGTGTGACGTGTGTTGCTGTCCGGAAAAGAAAACCGACTGTCAAACCACAAGCACAAAGCCGAAATGCCTCCCGAAAGACCCGTGCTGCAGTCAACCCAAACCTTGTGCGAAACCGAACGACCAGTCGTGCACGACCGTCGCAAACGTGACCGCAGACAACTGTAATGTCGTCGATTCCACGGATCTGAAGAACTTGTTTTGCCAGCTGGAAAACTTAAGGAATGACGTGTACACATCGTTGAAAAATAAACAATAACATTTCTTGAATTCGATAAAATGTGTGTATTGTGAAATGGGTTCGTCTACCGTTTTAATAACACACTGAAACATGCATGGATACCCCATTCTAGTTATATTAGATAGGTTATAGATAAGAAAATTTATTTTCGGAAACCGGTAATGACGTGGTAGTTATTAACTATTTAAAGAGTAACATTGAATACAAAAAATTATAACTTGAACAATAAATGATTTAAATACAAAATGTGTATATACAAAATAATCTAAAATTTAAAATCATTTTTCTATATCGAAGCTCTTGATCACGTGATTACGAATATTATGACGGAAACAATTTATTACGTGCAGCTGTAATTATAAGAAAATTTCGATAATCCGTTTAGGTATCGTTGATGATATTATCAACCATTGTTAAAAAAAACAATTGTATAGTTATCATCAATAACCTGCTATAAAAAATTATACAGGAAAATAACTAAAGGTTATGACCGATTCGTAGTAAAACCAAAACGTTAAATTTCGTAGGTTTGAACACTCGAAACCGCTCTCATTACCGAGTACTACTAAGGACTTACTTATGCCTTTGTTGAGATGTGATTCTTCTTTAAATTTTTTTGAAACAAATGAAAAATCTATGAACAAATAGGAATCTACTATTCTTACTTTTCAATTGTTATTAAAAAAAAAAAAAAAAAAAGCAATGTAAATATATGATGTCATGAACAAAATTAAAATATTCTTTAATGAACTGAAATCGTATTTTTTAAAACTTTATTTACTGAGGAGGATTATTATACTCGTTTTTTCCCAAAAATTTTTTTTGTTTTCATCGTGATACGGGTGTATGGTTATATGTTTAAATTATTAAAATTTATTAGCTATACAATTTTAATGAAATGGCATACAATTAATGTATTCATTAGTGTTTTAACTTGAAAAACTTTTTAATAGCTATATAAGTATTTGTCTGTTAACAGTGGCGGTTTTTGGAATGTTTTCTGCGGAGGGGGGTCCATTGTTATTGTTTTATAATACATTAAACATGACAAAAAAATGTACCCGTTATAAATTCTTTTATTCAATTTCAAAGTAGGTATTTACTCAATTAAGAAATAATTTTTAAATCAAAGTCAAACAATATACATTATATGTATAACTATCATTATAAACAAAATAATTTTTACTCAAAAAGGAATTAATTTTTACTTTAATACCTATATTATTATGTTTATGTAATATTAATATTATATTTTATTTTAATACAAAATCTAGTTTTCAATTTTATGTATAAATAGGTATTAGATACAGGCAAAAATAGAGCTGGGGGGCTTAATTCCCCGCGACTATATATGGCCCCTCATATATGTATACATTAGTTTGACATGAGCTTCAGCCCCCCCCCCACATAATATCAAAAAAACTATTTGTCTCAATGATATTAGTATATTAAATTATTACTCACGTAAATTAAATAAAAGTTTGTGGACACAATCATTTTTGATATAAATTAATTTAATATTCAAATTTTAAAGAATTTATTTAAAATAATTAATGCTATAAGAAGAATAAAAACACATTTAATTAGTTTGAATAAAAAGACATCGATTTATTAAGTAGCGTTCTCTTGTGAACAAAATCATTTAATATTTAGAGTATGACAAAAGGTGGACTCCCACGGGCCAGAGGCGGCTTGTCATAAGATTACCAGGAGCAGTGTTACTTTTTATGGGTCATGGCCCATGGGTGTGTATCTAATACAAGTAGTTAATCAAAGTTTATGCTTTGTACCTATTACAATTAATCTACAGCAGAATAGGTACTCATATTATATTTATAGAAAGGAAGGTAGGTACCTACAACCTACTTATAATTACCAAACGAATAACGAAGTAAGTAATAAGAATAACGTATAATAGGTAATAATAAAGCAATATGGACGTCTTTTTTTTTTTTTTTTAATATGCGTACCAACTAATTTATGTTTTGCACTCGTGAAGAACCTACAAAAATAATATCCAACAGCTTTATAAATTTGGTAGGTGGATGGGTGGTTTTATGAAATTTGCTCCTTGGGTTTTAGAAACTTAAGCCGCCACTGCCACGGGCTGTAAATTAAGTAATCAAGTAAACTTATCAAATAAAAAACCTAAAACATCTATTATGTTATAGTAAGTTATTGTTAGGAAATAACGAGTTCTTGACTACAAGTTCATTATTTGTGTTCGATGCGTAAACGTACACAAATTCAAATTTTTTATTAAGAAAAATATGTAAACAATTTAACGCTTTCATTTTTTATACATCGTTAATTTAATATATATATATATATATATATATATATATATATATATATATATATATATATATATATATATATATAAAGTGTTAAACATTTTCATTCGTATTGAACGTAAACATTAAAAAAATTAAATGAATGAATGTTCCGAACACTATTGAAATAATAATAATAATAATAATAATAATGATAATATAATATTCTACGCATTATTTAAAATGTATTTAATAATGTAGTACGAATATGAATCACCTTATAATATTATGATGTTCTTCATTTACTGGTGGTCGTCAAAAAAAAAAAAAAAATGATACAGTATAACGTGATCAAATAATGAAATAAATATAAACCTAGTAGCGGTATAAACGTTTTTGTTAGAATTTTAGATACGTATTTAAACTATTATATGAAACACAACAGGCATATGCAATCTTATCGTACGCCGCGCCGCTAAATGCTAATCTACATTTCCGTCCTATAGAATTTTCCACTCGGATATAAATATACCTGAGTTTATAGAAAATACAGTGCCGGATCTAGTATATTTTTTACCCGGGGCAAAGTATAAAATTAGCGCCCTCTCATAATACACCCCCCCCCCCATATATTATGCCACTGTTTTATTCTTATACCAGTTATCTACTAAAAAAATTGTAAATTAATTAAAATTGTAATTATTACATAATTCTCATTATATAATGAATAAAAACTGTTAATATATTTACTTATTATTTGGTAAATTGGCGCCCCCCGACCTAGACTTCCGGGGCAAGTGCCCCGGTTCGCCCCCCCCCTAGATCCGGCCCTGAGAAAATACTATAAAAATTAAAATACATCATACATTATATTATTATACATTAATAAATAGACCGGAGTAAGTCAAGTATTTTAATCTTCCGGAAAAAAGAGTGCACACGTAAGATTAGTGAAGTCTTACGATATGTACAATTTACCGTAGGACATTGAAATGTAAACCGTCGGAAGCATTTATTTACGGTTTACGTGATCTGTTAGTTTGGCAATAAACGTATTTAAATCCGGTCCATGATAAAGCCTTTACCGGAGTGTGATAAGCAGGGTTCGGATTTTATAGCGTCGAAAAGCACTAAAATATGCGTTATAATATGACCAAAAAATCCTTAAAATATGCCCTAAAAATATGTAATATCATTCTAAATCCGTACGTTTTGATAAAGGATAGATCCTGAGGGTGGATGTGAGGTATTTTTTATAGGTTGTGAATTTTTTAATTTCGATGCGAGAACTGATATTGCACTTTTGCGATTCAATGATAATGATAATAAACAGAAGAAATTATCGTTGTAAACGATATTGGTGTGCTAGGCGCATTTAACATGTACGGCGTGTTTCATAGGCAATAACAATGCATATGTGTAGTGTTTGCACGTTGAATTTTACTTTAAGCCGCGTCTATACAATGGGCCAAACGAGAGCGAATACGAATTCGGTGATAAAAACAGACACGGATATTTAAATTTGGACGTGATACCGAACGCGAACAAACGACTACGAATGCGATTAATTTTCGTTTATTTTATTTTGGTTAACATAGGGTTATTGATTATCAACTATGTTTAATCAAATAAAATGATCAACAATTATTTTTATAACTGTCTTTGAAATTTAGTCGAATCATTTTTTATTCGAATAATCACAGTTGAAAATTATTCGAATAAATTTTTATTCGAATAATTGTAAAAAAATCGTTCTTCTAGATTTTATTCGAATACATAATATTTATTCGAATAATTATCTTGATAAAATTTTGCCCAACACTGATTCTAACTAAATAAAAATAGGTTAAAACTAGTTTTGACGGATTTCGGGTTTTAACTGTGACATATATATTATATATATCTAGTCAATAGTACAAGTAGTAATTTTTAGTTGAAATAGAGTAAGTTTTAGTATTTTAAATTTACAACATAATGAGTTTAACATTTTAAAGTAAAAATATTTTTAACTTTCAATGAAAGAAAAGCAAAAAAAAAACTAATAACATAAATTTCACAAAATCATTTTACGAACGATTAATATTCTCATCAATGCGTACAAATCATCTCAAAATTCACAAAACATTTACCAGTATAAAATGATTTTTTTTTTTTTTGATCTTAACAAAAACGTTATAATAGTTTTATATGTATAAAACATACTAGGTATTCAAAACACGTTGCGACCCTGCTCGTATTACAAGAAATACTTCAGTAGGTACCTCGGAGTCGGCAAAAAATAACAAGTTTTTGTAATCAATTTCATCGTGAACAATGTTAACGGTTGGCTATTCAACATAGACACCACAGCAATATTTCATTAATCTGATGATTGTGCGTACGTGCCTCGGTCGGTTAGTGCGTGTTCCATTGATTTTATTCAGTCCATTTATCAAGCTGCGTTTACGTTTCACTTAGCCGGTGCCCAAGTACCTATGTCAACATAATATTCATATTATGAAGTCTACAGAATGGACGGTGACCACCCGGAAGTCGTCCAAAGGCGGACCGCACGTCCCGGATAATACCTCGATCCCGCTGTTATTGCCTGTGTGTACTCAAAAAGTGTCAACCCGGATTATCGTTGTGATCGGATAAAATTAATCGTTACACGGTGTAAAGAAACGCGTATGACACACAGGTACGTCTACGTGGGCGACAGAAGAATACGTGTTGTGCGTAATTTGTGAGATACCCACATAGAGTTCGTTTTGCAGGTATTCGATCATAATTTATATCCGTCAGTGAATGTAGTTGTTGAAATGGGATTTCAAGGGAAAAAAATAACTGTGTTATAACACAAAATACCGTTTTCAACTTTAATTTTTTTCTCTCATTTTCGTCGTGATGAAAAAACGGTTTTTTGTGTTATAATCCAGTCATTTTTTTCCCTTAAATTCCATTTCAATACCTACATTCACTGACAGATATAAATTATGATCGAATCCCTGCAAAACGTACTCTATGTGGGTATTTCACACAGACACACACACACACACACACACACACACACACACACACACACACATATTACGGTAAATGATGTTAAATGGAAATTAACGTAATTCACCGGTTATTAACGTTATTTACCAAATACACAGGTAATTGTTGTTATTATAGAACAGATATGCACGTGAATCTCAAATACCTACTACAATTTAAAAAAAAAATGCATGATTATTTTTTATTTGTTTTAACAATTTGTACTCCCATGACATTTACTATTACATAATTTTTCAGCCCCACGGCAGGCACAACGTTTATTATTACAACCAGTCTTGCAATGGCAACGCTGGTATAGGCCCAGTGTCCACCTCATCTGTAGCCGATAAAGTTTTACCGATTTACCCAATTAGTACCACAATTAGTTTAGCGATCACGTCTTGATCATTGCTCGTTGGACATTATTTTAAAATAAAATCAACATTTCCCAAATCATACGGTTATTAACGTTATTCACTAGAAAATAACGATAATTCCCACATTCATAGGTAAATAACGTAAATAACCGGCGAATAACGTTAATTTCCGATATAACATCATTTACCGTAACATATACATAACAAATAAATCGGTCTTAGTTATTTACTCTGAGGTAAAAATCAAAGAGTGATTTTTTAAGCTTAAGTTCTAAACACGATATAGCTGTTATATACGAAGACAGCGAAAGTGATAGTAAATAATAATTAGTAAAATCTTATAGAATTTATAGATATATGATAGGTCTAGGTACTGTCACTTAACGATTGTAAACGTAAGTCAATATTATCAATATTACATTAATAGTACCTACGCTAATGAATACAGATGTGACAAATGAATACGACTAATGAGTAATTAATACTTTGAAGTTAGGCCAAAAGAAAAGAAAATAGCTATAAGTAGATATTTAAATGTGTTTTAATTTATTTATTATTTTTTTTTTTTTTTTGAGATTCATAATTTTCAATTCAGTAAACCTTGTTGTATCCGCCGATTTGGACGCATGGCAATTATAGATGAACGGATTGTGGGATTGATTTACTAAAAGCGTTATTATGTAATATTCAATAGTATTTAGAAAAAAATTAAATAATTACGAGTTGTATTTAATTTATTTAAACGCTTATATCACTTAATTGGTATCGTCGGGTCAAAAACGACTAATGACATTTTGTTTTTCGCATTTCTTTTGTAGATCGCGTTTTTTCCCCTGTACAAGACATCGTTTTTCATGTTTTTAAAGTTTTTATGTTTGACAAAGAAGAAAAACAACTAATACAAAATATTCAAAACATCTTTTTCTGTCTGTATTCAAAGTATATTATGTTTGGATTCACCAATTTCTTCAAATAAATAGTTAAAGTTGAAAATTGGCGTAAAATCCGTTTGTTACGTAATAATTGTATAATAATTAACTTAATCAATTAAAAAAATACCATTTATCATGATTTTTGAAATTTGTTCATAATCGTTAGTGAAGAATACAATTAAGGCCATATTAAATTTTCAGAAGTTTTCATCAAATATTAAAAATACACCATTCATACAATTCATCAATTTTCGTCTAATTTTTGGAAGTTTTAAAAATAAAATCAACTAAAATTTTTATGTTTGACAAAGAAGATAATTTTTTGTATAAAAAATATTCAAAACATCTTGTTCTATCTGTATTCAAAGTTTCACTTTGTTTGGATTGACCAATTTCTTTAAATAAACTGTTTGAGTTGAAAATTTACGTAAAACATATTATTACGTAAAAACCGTATCATAATTTATTTAAACGCTTATAATAAAAATCTGGAATCACGATTATCGAAATTTTTTTAGAATTGTTAGAGAAGTATAATATAGAAAAGTTTTTAGCAACATTACTTTTGAAATAATGACAAAATTACTAAATTCGATTTGATGAAAGTGTCGTTCACGGCGAATTTCGACGTTTTTGGTGTTATTTTAGGCTGTTTATCCGCTCGCTTGGAAAAAATATTGAAATCAGAGCTTAATAAACCCACTCAAAGTACCACCTAAATCGAATTTCCAATATATAGAGTTACAGGATAAAACTTTTGGTCAAAGTTAAGTTGAGCAAACAGTGTCTTCAGAAAAAAAAACACTGTTGTAAAACGTTTCACTCAGAATATAAAATTGATTTTTATGAAAGTAAAAATACAACTGGCCGTACACAAAAAAAACTTGTTAAAAATTCAGATCTTATAACCAAAAATCACAAATCTCATGAAATAAAAATAGATATTTTACGTAAAATCATTTGAGCTGTACTTCTAATTTTAAGGAATTATACAAATAATTTATTGAATTAATCTTTATTATTTAGACCAAGGAAATAAAGAAATGAAGAATGAGAAAATAAGCGATGACTATTTCGACGAAATATATTATTAAGGATTTATAATTTCAAATTTGATGAGGTTTTTTTTGGAAAAACTCAATTTCGCATGTAAATTATGATTATTTTCGAAATTCTAATTTATCGCATACAAAAAATGTATAGCCATGGTTTGAATAATTTTTTTTAGTACTGTTAGTTAAGTATTTGAGTAAGATCATATTATTAAATTTTCAGGTTTTCAACATTTCTGAAAAACGACATATCTTTAATTATTCGAAAGTTGGTTTTATATTTAGCCCGAAAGTGATAAATACGTAGATTATTTTTCATGTTTGTAGAACAGTATTTTTGACGTTCGGTGATAAACTTCGATTATCTTGTACTATTGTTTTTTGACTTATGGCTATATATCGGTAATAAATTTTATAAAAATTTCGTCTATAGCAAATGTTACCGTTTTCGCTCAAATTTTCGATTGCTTTGTTTTTCCTAGCCATTTATTTTAGTATACGTAAAGTTACGTAAATGTTTCAAAATAATACGGAATTACTATTAAACATTTCGTTGTCATGAAAAAAGAAATATCCGACAGGCGACCACAAGTAAAACAGTCGGTTTTCTTCTGTTAACTTTTTCCGTTTTGAAAATATTAAAATTTTTATCAACCCTTTTCGTTTCATAAAATCTACACATCATTTTCGAACGTTCGTGAACAATCGTTTTTTATTCTGTCGGGGCACTCGAATGATTACCGAGTTCATGTACACTTTTTACTCCGCAATCCACAACGCCTTCGCGAGCATGATCCGATCGCATATAAAATATACTGACGAGCTTCAAAAACCTAAACTCGCCACAAACTGTTGCCCAGGAACGACCGTAGAAGAGATGATCAGGCATTGGGAACCGTCGAACGATGATATTTTTGATGAATTTTACTTGAAATGCTGTTCGAACCATCAGGACGATCTCGTGTCTCGAATCGCGCCGCCGCCGGAAGGTGTCAAATGGACCGCGCAAAAAAACGGTAGGTTATGATATCGTGAAAAAATCTCGAGTTTGCCAGACGTTCGAATGAGCTCATATTGCAAACGAACTCATTACGACTTGCGAGTTTCGAAGAGGATCGAGTTTAACACCTATTGATTTTGTATAGACTACAAGAAAACGGAAACGTTTACACATTTAAACGAGCCGGATAACGGATTCAAAGGACGAATCACACCTGTGGAACAAAGAAGTTCATTAGAAGGTAATCCGTAGAAATAAACAAGTCGTTACGTGTTTCCTTCGGGAGACGATCGATAATCAACTGATTCGATCAATGTACTAGCCGTATTGTAGCAATAGAACACATTCGTTGACGACGAAACAATTGAGTCACAATATTAGTATCGTTGGTCGTTTGTACACACCTGATTATACTCTAACGTCTAAACAAATAAATAGGGTTAAAGTTAGGTACATATTACGTATTATGTATGCATATGTACGCAATCAACTTTCGATATAACGAATTTCAAGGACCAAAAAAAAAAGTTCGTCACGTCGTAAGTACATGATTAAGGCCCACATGAAGGTGCATAAACCGACATAGATCGTTGTACTCAGCGAGTTTTTAAGGAAAATTTAGAATTTAAATCAACTCACTACTCACATACTATTTATGTGAAATGACATTCACATACATAAAAATATACATACTTAGTGAGAGCATATTATGATATGTATATGTATATGTATAACAAACATGAGTAAATAATACGTTATTTATACTATATTATTACATTAACTATAGGTACATAAGTGTGAAATTGCTCGTTTCATTTTTTTTTTGCTCAGTTCATGAAATGGACAATTTTAAGCGGTCATTTCATGTACTGGACATTTTTAAAATTCTTTTTTGCACGATTCATGAACTGGGCACGTTTGTATGTTTTATTTTTTTAATTCGATATTTTTTGATATTTATTATATAATCAATATTACAATAATATATTTCATATATTAATTATATTTTGTATAAAACTGAAATTCAAAAAGAATAAAATAAAAATAAATAACATTTTTATTTTCGATAACATATATTTTTATAAAACATTTTTTTTTTTTTTTTTTTGATCGTACCGATCTTGAAGACTGTACTAGTCTTGGTCTTTTCTAATGTAATAAAAACAAAACAGTCCGGTCCAGTGTGGCTCGATTTTTTTTTTTATCCGTCCGGTCCGCGGTCCTGTTTGGCTTAATGTTCTTTTATCAGTCCGGTTAAATCCTGGAATCGGTTAAAACTTATCAGTCCGGTCCGGTCTAAAAAAAAAAAAGCAGAGCACTTAAGCGTGTACATCAATTCCATTATAATGCGCTTAACGTGTACTGACTTGTTTTAATTTTTACACTGTAATTAGGTGCACAGCGACCGTGTGAACTACACACTCAGTAACCTTCTCCGCGTCAGCGTTACGTAAGATAACCGCTGTTTCACCCTATAAATAAATAACCGCACTCGAATACATTTTCATAATCTGAGTTTCTAATAATCTTTTCGTGTACTGGATAGTGTTATTGTCAGGGACCGGAATTTATGTCATTTGCTAATTATTATAGAATACAGATAAAAATAGCAGGGTGGGCAATTCATTTGTCTTATATACCAGACACTCTAAATATGAAATTTTATTTTGCCATTTTTGCGTATTTGACGAATTTTAGATTTTTAGTGCTATTCTTCAAATATTGGTACTATTTTTCTTATATAATGCTTTATTTAGTACTTTTCATAAATATCATTTATGCCGATAAAAAATTATAATTCATTTATGTGAATTTACAAGAAAAATTACCACAATTTTGTTTCGTAATTAATTTATAGATAATATTATAGTTGTAGTTAAGGTATACAATATTAAACATGTCAGTATAATATATTTTTAAGAAACTCGGAAATATCGAATATTATACATTTTATGCGCTCTAATCTGTTTCATTTATATACATTTCATTGTTGTTTAGATTTTACAATTTTCTTTGAGTAATACGTATTAATTCAAAAGATAAAAATTTAAACTCCCAGTAAAATATGGTAATTTCAAAAAAATTTGTTTTTTTTTGTTGCTATTTTTGATATTTTTAGGGCATATTATAGCGCATATTTTAAGGATTTTTTGGTCATATTACAGCGCTTATTTTAGTACTTTTCGGTGCTATAAAATCCGAATCCCGTTTATTATGATTTAATATTTTCAACTTCTTTTGCTGTCAGTAGGTAGTACACGTGCTCTTGTGCACATAAACACGAGCCGCCACTGCCGTTCACATTGAACAAATAAATACATTCTGAATACTTTTTGTAATAACTGTTACTCTCTTTTAGACGATGTCACCGCGATGAAGACCCAGGTCAACGGCTTAAGGGAAATGATGGAAACGAGAGGTAATACTTAAAATATTTTATCGAAATCCGTGAGGAGACGAACGAATAAAATTGTTTCATTAATTTGTTGGTTGTTGCGTAACGATTCGCAGAAAACTTGATTGCCGAATTAAAAGAGAAATATGATAGAAAATATGATAAAATGAAAATTCGACTTCACGACATCGAAAGTAAGATAATGCTTTTTTTTGCTCGTAATCAAAACCAATACAATTACCTCTTTCTACACCGCCCTACCACGCGAACAATTTAATTCAGAGGTTTACAGAATTTTCGCGGCGTGATTCATTTTTGAACGGTACCCATTTTGCCGATGGTGGCACACGAATTTTATTATTATTATTACCTATTACTGTAAAATTTACATAAAATCGTGTGGATCTTTTGCGGATTTTTTATCACTTTATTTTATTGTAAAACATAAAAAAAAAATACTCTGTGACCCGCCAAAGCGTAACGGTTATCATATGCACTAATGGTCGCATATTGGATATTTCCATAAAAATTTGGCCAGAATTTAAAAAAATTACCAAAAATGAATTTTCAAATATTATTTCAAGTTATTAAGTGTTATTTATTTTGAAATCATGTTTTCAAATATAATGGCCGGTTGCATAAAAGTCATTAATTAAATGGCTATAGGCGAATTGCGGCCCGACATGTCATTAACGCGTTGAAGACCGGTGAATTGCAGCCCGGTCATATTTCATCACTAATTCAATTGCGGCCCGGGAAATTTATTTATTTTGTGCCCGCGGTATCGGCAGTATCTCATCTAAATACGTAGGTACCATAACGTTGATAGTTCAAACGAAAAATATTACAGTGTTAATCTGTTTACCACTCAGTACCTATATCTACGAAAACTGCACATTCTGCTTGAGTGTGTTATACAGTATAATATATTATAAGTGCGTTGTGGAGTTTGTAAAAATAGTGAAAAATCGAATCCAATTTTATTGTTTTTTACGAAGGCTACAAATTTCGTTTTTTTTATTTAATGGAATAAAAACGAAGAAAATATATGAAAAAGAAGCATTTATAAGACAACATATGACACAGCTAGCACAAAAAGAAACAGAGCAGTTTGATTTCGTGAAATCATTAAGTTGTTAATTTTTGGCCAACCAATAATAATCTAAAAAAAATTCATTTTACCATAAATTTTGCCATTTTTAAATCAATAATAATAAAAAATTAAAAAAAAAGAAAAACAAATTTTCGGGAGGCCACTCTGCCAACCTCTTCGTGGAGTCCTCTGGGTAACGCTGATAGGGTGATATGAAGTGATAAATAAAATGTGGCCGCAACTCGTACGTGTGTTTTATAAACACGGGCCGCAACTTGAACGTTGTTCAGGGATCGGGCCTCAATTCACCAACACCGAATTAAATAGCTAATAAATGATTAGCTAATGGCTCGTTTATGATTTTAATGCCTTGTTAAAACAATATACAATTTATTTAAATTATAACCTCCTGTTTAAAATATATTTTTTAACAGCTGAGTTGATATCACATGGTTGTTATCGCGTTTCAAATAATTATTTAATATTTTATTCATACCTATTTAATATTTAATTTGTTTTTTGAAATTTGTTCATTGTGTACCTTACTACCGTAGTTCCGTCTGTTATATCAAAATGACTGATACAAAGCGGCCAAGAGGAAAAAATTTCCTAGAGAGCGAGAAAGAGATGCTTATTGTTATTAAGTATTAAGTAAAACTATCGATTAATTATATGATGAATAAAAAATCCAATAGTTTATTGCTAGGCACATAAAAATAATATGTATAAAAATGTTTATGTTTATGTTTTTATTATCAGTTATCGTAAAATGCATATATAAATTAACTACAGATAACACGTTTTAACGAGTCTTTAAAGTTTAGCGATCCGATATTTGGTGATTATCTAATGGACAGTCAAACTAAAATTTAACGGGCCGTCAAATATTTTGAGGTCGTTTATGCAACGAAATTTGTTCAGCGAGTCGTTATAGCTGCTAACGGTCCGTTAAACATTTAACAATCTTTTATGCTACCGGGCATACGAATTGCGTTTCCGTCGAATTCGATGATTCGACATGGTAATGTTTCATTTTCACTGCAATTATTATCAGCTTATCTTTAAATGGTCAAAGCTCTCAGAAAATTGTTTAGTGTTGATTTATAAAATTAAACTACAAGGATTCTTTTGAATTATAGACATTTGACTGTCATTAAATTTTAAAATATCATACTATTATCACGTTAGTTAAAAAACATCAAATATGATTTGAATGAGTACGATTTTGATACATTTAATAAAAATACTAAATAAAAAGTAACTTATCCTAAACTTTTTTCTAAAAATATTTTGAAATAGCATAACGTTAACTACAAAAAAATGATTGCCTGAACTCGGACCAACTTGGAAGTCTACTAAGAGTAATGTTGAAGTTTCCATTGGTATTTTTATTTAAATCCACGTATTAATAACAATAACCGTCAACCGAGTATTGTTGAAATCTTAAAAAAAAATTATAATTGTAGAAAAACTGATTGAATATTTTACTAATCTAAATACGTATACAGTGAAACCTCCCTTAACGGACACCTCTGAATAGCGGAAACTTCTAAATAACGGACAATATTTCGGCTACCGATAGTGTCCGGTATTCAGAGGTTTCACTGTATATATATAAACCACTAGGCGATAAGTTCATTTTTGTTTAGTAAAAATAACTATAAAACACGAATTATTGTCAAAACACAGAAAACGTGACGGAGAACACTAGGCGATTGGACCGTATGGACGTATGGATCGATCTGATCGTTAACACAAACATTTTGGAGTGCGGCGGAGCTTTTCGACATGAGTCCGTGACCGCACCGCAGACGGAGCAGATTCATAAGGTACCGGACGCGAACTTTTCTACGACCGCCGCCACCGCCGCGAACTCAATCGCCATATACGCCGAAGACGGTCCTCGACCTCGGGACATAACGATTGGAGAATACATAAGTGGGATTTTTAACGATATTTTTATATTTTTTAAACAAACATTTACAAATTTAATGAAATAAAAACATCAAATAAAAAACATTTTTCGTTGGTTTTTTTGTAACATCAAGTCGTGAGTTGTCGTTTCGAACATTTATTTAAACCATTTTTAACACATTTTTTCTCATGAAAATCCAGCCAAGAGTAAGTCATTTTTAATATTAAGTTATTTTTAAATCTTCAAATAAAATCTTTCGCATTAATAACAAAAAAAAAAAGCCGATAAGATAATGGTGGTGGAAGTTCGTCCTTCGTCGCTTCGCTCCTCGGACAAGATAATGGTGAGGAGTGTATAGCACTTTCTATCATGGGATCACCTGGTTTACGATAGTTTAGTTGTATGGTACTTTACATTTGAATGCAATGATAAATCATTGTAAGTTAAGTACAGGATACAGTAGTTGGGTGGGATACACGAGATGCATTGCTAGATTAGGCATTATTGGATAGATTTTGGAATTATTTTATATTATAAAAAAAAAAACGATTCTGAACGAAGATGAAGATGTCAGCCTTAAATTGTAATATATATTTTATTTTAATATCCTAGATTGGGTTAAATTTACATTTGTCTATTCATGTGACTTCTGCTCGTGAGCATTGGACAAACCAGGATGTGCATAGATAGGGCGTAGGTAAATACCATATTATTTGCCTAAATGCACTATCGTGACGGTACCACCCGACCCCGCCGTCCATATATGCTGAATGCTCCGTGGCTACGTCTATTTAAATATTAATAATTAATAATAATATATAAAATCCGCATGTTTATGGAACTGATACACACATTAAAATAACTGGAAATTGGAAGTTAGTAACGTTCTATTCAACCATGTAAAGGTACGTTATACACCTTGTGTTTACAATCTACCAATATTTTGTATAGAACAGCTGTCAGCTACTGATTATATTATAATAAACTTAATCTATTTAATTATCTTTATCAGCTGTGATATTACATAATATTTTCATTTCTTATCTTTGAATACAAAAATTTTTATACATTTTCAACTACAAAATAATTTGCAAATATTCGTGATTTTGACAAATTTTGTCGATTTTTGAACTTCAACTGCTTATAAAAAAAAATTGTGCCTATGTATTTGAATAATTTTTGAATCACTCTTAGATCAACTTATTCAAAACCTTCTATTAAATTTTCAAGCGATTTGGTAGGGCCAAAAAATTGTTATCGACTTTTATAAAAAAAAATCTAAGAAAAATCGAATTATTCAAATGCCTATAAATAGCTAAAAAATAAACGAAATATTTTGAAAATACAACTATGTAAAGAAAATGCCTATTTAAACATTTTGTAAAAGTTTTAAGTTTCTACGACCTATACTTTTTGAATAAGAACAAATATCAAAAATCAATGATGCCTAAATTGTTATTTTACGCGATTATGTGAAAAAATTGTAATTTCAAACACTCATAAAAATTTTTGATTTTATTCCAGTGCAAATTTTTTTACAGATAATTGAAGGAAAACGTATGTCAAACTTTGTACCGAATTTACAATTCTTAGTTTTGAATACGTAAAATTTTATGAATTTTCAACTGCAAAATAACTTCAAATTTTCGCGATTTTCTACACATTTCGCAAAAATATGAACTTTTTATGCTTATAAAAAAAAATTGTGCATTACGCTTTGAATTTTTTTTTTATACCGATAAGTTCGACATATTAGGTACCTTGTATTAAATTTTCAAGAATTTTTGTCCAGTCAAATTTTTTTTATCCACATTTTAGAAAAAAAAACAAAGAAAAGTTGAAAATTTCAATTGTCTATTAAAAGCTCAAAAAAAGTCTAAAGTTTACAAAAATTGTACTACGTGTAGATGATTCCAATATAAACATTTGGTGAAAGTTTCAAGTTTTTTCGACTTATACTTTTTGAATAAGAACAAATATCAAAAATCGTTTAAGGCTAAATTATTATTTTACGCAATCATGTAATTATTTCGTAAACGTTTGAACTTTAGATGCTTATAAAAAAAAATTGTGACTCACGATTTTTGATTTTTTTTAATAGCAATAAGTACTTCTAATGAGGAACCTTGTACTAAATTTTCAAAGTTTTATGGCCAACCAAATTTTTTTTTTATCCACAATTCAGAAAAAAATAAGTTCAAATTTTCGCGATTTTTCAATATTTCATAAAAATTTAAACTTTTTATGCTTATAAAAAAAAAGGTGTACATTTTGCTTTGAATTTTTTTTTTATACCGATAAGTACTTCTTATGAGGAACTTTATATTAAATTTTCAAGATTTTTTGTCCAGCCAAATTTTTTTTATCCACTTTTCAGAAAAAAAAACTAAGAAAAGTCAAAAATTTAAATTGTCTATAAAAAGCTCAAAAAAAGTCAAAAGTGTTCAAAAATTTTACCACGTATAGATGATTTCAATATAAACATTTGGTGAAAATTTCAAGTATCTACAATTTTTGGTTTTTGAGTAACGGCTAAATAAAAAAATCGATTTCGTCGAAAACGGGTTTTGCACAAAAAGTACCGTTTTTTCCTCATTTTTTGTTTGTTTTTCCCGTGGCATTTGAAAACTTTTGGGAATTTTCACTTGTGACCTCTCTAAGGTACCTCCGATATTCGTTTTGCCACCGAAAACATACCCTGAAGTTCAAAATTGAAGCATTATTTCGAGTAGTTATGGTGTACACAGACACAAAAACAAAAAAAACAAAAAAACAAAAAAACAAAAAAAAAAAAAAACAAAAAAAAAAAAAAAAACACACATCATAGTAAAATCAATACATTCTTCACTTCGTTCAGAATCTAATATATATGTGCGTGTGTGCATGCGTGCGGTGTGTGTGTGTGTGTGTGTGTGTGTGTGTGTGTAAGTACACGCGCCAGGTGTGAATAATTGTTCTTTTTATTCCGAAGTGCAAGTAACGAAAAGAATCGGCTTATCTGATTAAGGTTGTATGGTACATTTTAAAATATCTAAAAAAACCATGTTCATAACGTTTTAATTAATTTTTGTTTTATTACATACGCTTATAATATTTTCTATTTCATTCTAATAAATTAGTCACTTGTGTTTTTTGCTCGTTATGTTGTGACAAGTTTGACCATTTGCCAATCCAACTTCACTTATAATGTGGTAAATATATTATTATGGTACAAAATGTTTTTAGTTTTATACTTTCAAAACTCATGACAAATTTAGTGTCATTGATAGTACCACTTTTTGACGTGAGATTGACCAATATATATTTTGCTTCACTCTTGATCTAAAAAATAACTTTTTACTTTAAGATTTTCAGAAAATTGACGATATCCATTTTAACATGTAGAGTTTTAGTTTTTCAAAAAATGTTGACGTATCGATTAACTACAACCTACTATTTATTTTGAGTTATTGTCATTGTATATAATATAAGATGGAGGTAACTTAATGATTTGTAGTTTTTTAATTATTTTAATTTGTGAATAATTGGTACTATTTAAATGCAACACAGTGTATAGTGTGGTATATATAATAATAATTAATAATAATAATAATAATAATTATAATAATATTTTTTATAAGTAGAGGGCATATATTTTCGAAAATATTTGCACACCCTGAATATCAAGGCTCCGCTTATGGATATAAGTTTATGTTTATTGTTATCGTGAGTGTATATAATATTATCAAAAATAAATGTGCCACGCCCGTGAATTATTGCCTACACGTCCCCCCGTCTGCCTTTGCCCGCTACAAGCGCATTATTCCGTCCGCAGTACTGTTGTCTTTTTTTTTTTTGTGAATAACGAAATGAATTTAAAAAAATCAGTTCTATTTTTTTTTTCACATCTGTACGCTGCACAATATCGTTGCTAATACGTACGCTAATAATTGACGTATAATAATAATAATAATATTATTATTATTATTATTGTATTTTCGTGAGTGTGCGAATCACCGCACAATTGTAAAAATTGTACGCGTACGTAGTCATTGGACGTTTGTATTATTACTTATAGCGGCGTGTAAAATTATCATAAATATATTAATTATTATAAGTATTATGAAAAAACGAAAATGTATTTTTCTCAATCACAGATACAAATTTAATGGTATTTTTTTTACCGTTTATCTTCGATTAAAATTCAAGAGTTCTAGGTTTTCGGGTAAAACGCTCCTAAAAAAAATAAAAAAAGTACCGTTTCGTCTAAAGTGTACGATATACCTATATTACTATGCCGTCACGTCAAAGAACGGGAAGTAGTCGATTTTACAAAACGTTTTATTCACTCGGGTACCTATTTAGGACGAAAAAAACGGGATTCGGATTATTTGGTCATACGAACGTAGCTTCTGAACGTAATATAGTGTGTTAAATTTATGTCGTTATTGCCTCACTTGTTTATTTGAATTTTACCGAACGTGACTTTTCGATAAACAACGCGTTTACCGACGTCCAATTTAATTGTATGACGCATGAACGACTTGCTAGGTATGTCGTATGGATGACTGTGGACAGATAAAATCAAATTGATCGATTTTTTCGAATTAAAAGTGAAGAAAATATAACGCAAAGATCGAAATGGGCGTACTTATTGATATACACATACGTCGGTGGGAACAAAACGTCTTGACCCGTTACAAGATTTCCTTTCATTATCATATTATATCGTGGTATTCATTTTATACACACATGCAAGCGTGAGCACACACACTCACACACACACACACTCACACACACACACACACACACACACACACACACACACACACACACACACACACACACACACACACACACACACACACACACGCACACGCACGTATGGTCATACGCACGCACATACACATGCACATACACAGACGCACACACACACAAACTTTTTTTTTTATTAAAACATAAAATAACTCGATTATATACTACCTGGTTATATTACACATGCTTTTAATACATTGTACGCGGCCGTCTAGTCACCGATAAAATCTGATTAATGAAGGTACCTTACATATATATACATATATATATATATATGGCTATACGCGATGGTTATTTACTACTACCCATACATACTAGACTTATGTATAGGCATATCGTATGTATGATTCAACCCCCCGCGTCGAAACGGTCGTTGGAATCTCTACAGCTACAGCAATTAAACTAAGTGCAGGTGAGGGAGTCTTCCATTTACGGACGTTGGACCAGTCGCGACCCGTCTGGTTCCTTGAACCAGCTGCGGTCCGTCGAGCTGATTGATATTTTGAAAATAAAAAACTATAAAATACGTACGAATAAAATACCTGTATGTATTTGTTGTATCACACATAATATTAAAATTAAAACTATTATAACTAGGTTGAGAAAACAATAATTTATGTAACAGGTAAAATTCTAAAACAAAATATTTAATGAGCAATATTCAAAAAACATGTATTCCATCTAATCAGGTTAAGACAACAATTATGTAATAAAATAACAATTAGTATAATTTTAAGCTTAGTCGATAAGTATAATGTAACTAGTGTAGTATAAGGCAATATTGTACATAAAATTATTATTATTATTATTATTATTGTTATAATAGTTTCATTAAAATAATATACTCGAAAAACGAAACATAAAACGCTTTTAAACTTAATTTTTCGTAGGATTCTCCTCATTGTACTGACCTATATTACTTTTTTATTTTATTTTTGCTCTGTGCGTGTTTTTTTTTTTGCCACCGTTCGGTTTTTCGTTGTATCCCGTATAAACACCGTATAAACGGACGAAAATGAAGCCGAGTGTACTCCAAATGCACCAGGATCCCATGCGGCCGCACCCGGTTTGAACAGTTCGTGACGGCAGCGGCCGAGAGACGACAACGCTACGCGGACAGCGGCGACGGTACACCATAATATTATACACTATTCGAACGGCGAATATGTCTCCCGAAATTCGTCTACAAAACATACAAAATAAATGTATCGAATTCAAAAATACGAGTGAAAGAAAAATCTCACAGTGTTAATAATTACAAATGTTTTAATGTTTTTATTGAAATATACTGCCGATTGACGTGCAATTAATGATTTTAGTTAAAATTCGATCGTTAAACGTGTAGAAAACGTGGGAACTTCGCGATACCGAGGTTTCACTGTATTGGAAAACTCATTGAGCATGACGGATAATTTCGTTAAAGTACATCGAAAAATAATTCATAATCTGAAAACATGCACAACGGAATTTTTGAACCATGTACTTGATAAAATGGACAAATTGATAAATATAAAATAATAATAGACAATAATCATTGTAATGTTAAATTCGAAATCAATGATAAATCGTTGTTTTCGGATAACGATTCTCAGTTAAACTCAAAAAATAAATTATTTTACTATAAACTAGTTAAAATTTCGAAAAAAATTAAAACCTTACGATGAACAATGCTACAGTTTTGAGTTGAAAATAACCGAGTTAATAATAATAAGTAAATATCCATATTGGTTTGGTAATATTCGTAAAAACGCTCCATTTCACCGTATTCAGACATTTCTAGTTTATAAAAAAAAAAAAAAAAATTCAACGCATCCGATTAGATACTATCAAAAATAAAAATATAACTAAGGCTAGACACAAGCTTTTGTATGAATTTCAGATCTTATGACCGAAAATTAAAAATTCTACGAAACAAAAATAAAAAAAATTTGGCCTTTTACGTAAATATAATAATTCAGCCGTAATTCGTACTTGCAGTGTATGTAAAAAATAATTTATTGAGTTCATTTATTACATTACGAAACTCGAAACATATACAGGAATACAATATATGTATACGTGTAAATTATTATTAACCTAATAATTAAATCTAACCAGATTAATTATTTCAAAATTTCATAAGGTAAAAAAATATCACTAATATATGTATAGTTAATGATTTTTGTTAAAATTCGAACTTTAAACACGTATAAAAAAATCCTGAATAACGGTTTTTATAATAACTATAGCGTATTACTTTGAAATATATGTATTATTTTTTTTTTTTTACCCATTTTATAACTATGTTATGGTATAACTAGTTGAGTATTATTTTTTTTACAATTATAAATGAATAAAGTTACTTTAGGATACAATATACAATAAGCTTATTCGGTGGAATTCATTACAAACTTGTTTGTTTGAAAAAAAAAAAATTGTTACATAGAAATACATTTTTTTTTCACTCACACTCTTATTAGTCCTGTACAAAATCCTAGAAAAAATGAAACATATTAATACGTATGGTTATAACACTTATAACGATAACAATAATTATAGCAAAAAAAAAAAAAAATTAAGTACAACAATTATAATAAATATACTTAATTACATTATTATTATTATTATTATTATTATTATACTCTACGACTGATAAACAGTGACATCTTTTGTTGGCATGAATAATAAGAATCCATTTATTATTGATAGATTGTCTCTTTATTATCGTCTCTATCAATCGATACCAATAATCGTAAGTATTCCGATTTTAGGAAGTATTGATAAAAATCACGTGACCATGTACTCTCATAAGTAAAATTGATAAATGAACTCTATAAAATTCAATAGTTTTGAATTTAATTTAAAGAATTTCAAAATGTATTGTAAAATAAAAGTACAATATGAATTGACAAATTTTGTTAAATAGAAACGTTTTTAATGAACATTTTAACATTGAAAAATAATAAAAAGCAAAAACTAATTGGTTATGTAGAGAGTTTTTTTTTCAGTAGAGGTTCTGGTGTTCATCGTGGGTATCCACTATACGAAAATTCCACACAAGTATTGCATAAAAATACGAGAACGTAAAAACGAAAAAAAAAAAAAAAAAAAAATGAAATGACGACGCGGCGGTATTATCTTTCGATGCAGCTGCTGGTCGGCAAGTGTATACGTTTCAACAAAACTGATCGATCTATGACCGATCAACTACATCGATTGCGTGTACCTATGTCCTATTTTATGAAATACTCACACGTGGACACGGGCGTGGATCCAGAGGGCGGCCGGGGTCGACAAGGTTTCCATTATCAATATAAATTTAAAAAAAAACGAAGAGATAGAAAAAATCCGAACATATTTGCAATAAAATATTTCTACAGTCACGTCCGCGTCTGTGTTAAGAAACACGTTTAGAAACGTTTCAGTTCAGTAAAATCAAAAAACAAGTGAGCGAGTAATCATTTATCACACGCGTTTTTAGGTATTTCGAAAAATCTCGCAAAATCGTTTACGAAATGTAAATTGAGTGGTCGTCGTTTTGAGTGAATTATCATGTTGTACTTAGGCGTTAAAAACCACATGTTTTTGTCATTACGTCGAAAAATGAAAATTACCAGACATACTTTTTTTGTTTATCTATAACGAAAACACACATATCAGACTTCTGCCGATTACACACTACACACACACACACACACACACACACACACACACACACACACACACACACACACACACACACACACACACACACACACACACACACACACACACACACACACACACACACACACGTTTTTTAACCGATAAAATAGTTACACAAATATGAAAAAAAACACGGATTATTATTGTAAAATCAAATACATAATATATATAATATACAATATATTTTATTGTTTCAAAATGTAGAATCTAAGAATTTAAAATCGAGATATCGTGTAAATTGGTGGCTCCACACATACTCGTATGCGGTTTTCGCCGAGTACTGAATATTTTCTAAATGATCGCCGCGTTGTAAAAATATTAAAAACGCAAGTGCGCACATTTGATGTATATCTAATCCGTACAATTTGACAAAAATTTGACGAACATCGCATGTTCGCGTGTATACGTTTTTGACGAATACCACGTGTGCGGAAGTTTCTTTAGGATTACGTGCCACCATGTACGAGTATTATACCGATATAGTTTGCGATAGAAATGAGTTATTAATATTGTTATGAACCCCGATTATAATTATTATTACTATTAGTATTATTATTATTATTATTATTATTATTATAACTACGTATAAGAATATCATTGTAAATCAAACAATTAGTCTTTATAGTTATATGTATCTGTATTTTATATGTGGGGACTAATGCGAAGTAATCACTTTTCATTTCGTCGGACGTCTAACGCGTCCGTCTGCAGAGTCAGTCGTAATATAACTGGTCATATAAACAGTCAGCAAGTGTAATACCAATGTTTAACAAAAACGACTCAAATAAATAAATTTACTTTTAGTAATAAACTATTGTGTACAATAACTATTTCTGAATAAGCGAAACAAAACCCTGGTGCAACCGAAAATTGCGAACTTGTAAATGTTACGTAAAACCGACGGACCTAACCTCAACGGCGTCACTCAACAATATCAATAACGATTTCGTTCGAATCTTTTTAATGTATCGTACTTTATTGATTATAAACAAATGATCAAAACGAAATAGCGTCAAGTCACCGCCTCCGCACATGCGACGAACTTTTATACACGGACGTGCGCGGTTCGTCGAACTTCAAGTAGTGTGTGTGTGTGTGTGTGTGTGTGTGTGTGTGTGTGTGTGTGTGTGTGTGTGTGTGTGTGTGTGTGTGTGTGTGTGTGTGTGTGTGTGTGTGTGTGTGTGTGTGTGTGTGTGTGTGTGTGTATGTGTGTGTGTGTGTGTGAGAGAGAGATATTTGTCGGTCGTTCGTGTGTGTGTGTGTGTGTGTGTGAGAGAGATATTTGTCGGTTGTTCGTGTGTGTGTTTTTCATGTATTTGAAATATGGCGAACATTTAGAAAAATATCCAGTACTCAGCGGACACCGCGTATACGGATTGACCTTTAACAATGACGTGTTCAATAATTCAAAGGGGCATGACGGCTGAATACATCCACTCGATAGACTGATACGAAGCTATTTATATATTTATATTTATTTATTTATTTATCAAACATTTAACGGACCTTTTAAACATAATAGATAAATACAGTGGCGCCAAAGTCAGTTTTTAGAGGTATTTTTTTGTTTTTTGTTTTTTTTTTTTTTCATGAAAGGTGTTTGGAAAGAATTTTATCGAATGTTATTTTGTCGCGATAAGGCGCTTTATGTCAATATTCACACAGAACATCATACAATATGGCGATGTCGTACCACGTTAGAAGTATTTTCGAAACGACTCGGTTGTTCTCGTTACGCCACGCGTTTTACGCGTACGGTGAACCGATAGACGTACGGAACACAAAATATAAACGTAGGCACGCGTCACTGCGACGAACGTCGTGCGCCTGCGAATGTACGTATGTTCTAAAGTCGTCAACAGAGTCGGCCTCTGTGGAATCCGCCTGAAAACGTTGTAACGGTCGCGGGCGATTCGTGATTTATGACTTTCGGCCGATAACGGTACACGTCGACACGCGCGGTTTCGGACCACAAAAGACGCTGCACGGGTCGATCGCCGGTCCCCCGTAACGCGAACGAACGGAAACGCCGTCGCCGTCCGACTCTCGAGACGTAATTTATTACCCGCAACAACACGAGGCAAAGACGCCGACGTCGCGCTGCGTGCCGCCCGCATTGTGTGTGTGTGTGTGTGTGTGTGTGTGTGTGTGTGTGTGTGTGTGTGTGTGTGTGTGTGTGTGTGTGTGTACACGATACCGTACAAATTGTTCGTGTACGACGTACGTGTGAACACCACACGCGCGCAGCAGTGTAAACGCGTAAAACCGACCGACCGTTCGGCGGGTCACGCCATTGTCGCCCCGATCACAATAATGCGATCCACAAGTGTCGGCCCACGTGACCCGTCGTTAATGCGAAACACACGAGCCGAGACGCACGCTATAAGGATAATCATAAATAACACGTACGGTAGATCCTCGATCATCCGAACATCCGTTACACGAACCCTCTATTGTCCGGACCAGCGGCGGATTAAGCAATTTGCCGCCTACAAGCAAAAGGAAATTTGCCGCCCGTTCATTTTTATAAGTAATTTTGTAACCGGCAAAATACGTTATTATTTAGCAAAATGTATAATTAATAAAATTATTTTTTATTATTTAAAAATACATAAAAAATAACATCTAAACATAAAAAATATAAATATTATACTACATACATTATTAAAAAAGTTTTCTTCAACTTTTTATGCTTGCAAATTCTTCAATCATATCATTAAAATGTATTTTTGACACTAATTCCGCTTCGATACATAGTAAGGCTAATGAATTTAAACGGTTTTCGCCAATGGAAGATCTTAAAAACGTCTTAATTATTTTAAGACAAAAAAAACACCTCTCTGCCGAACAGTTTGTAACCGCCA
The DNA here is from genome assembly GCA_027580255.1 of Therioaphis trifolii. Lineage (NCBI taxonomy): Eukaryota > Metazoa > Arthropoda > Insecta > Hemiptera > Aphididae > Therioaphis > Therioaphis trifolii. The sequence continues at coordinate 42,810,251 of CM050405.1, forward strand.
TACAGGAAAATATTCTTAGAGCAATACTCACATTCGGAAATATTTCTTCCAATTCCTGGTTTCGGATAAATGTAAATAAACTTTGGTCAGGTTGCTTTTTCTCAATTATATTATGAATATACATCTTAAAATGTATGCATTCTTGTGTAAAAGTGTTTTCATCAATGTCTATTTCGTAAAATTGTTGGAGTCTTTCGGCCTCTCGAACAATATCATGAGTACTAGGTAATTGATTCGTTGTCTATGGTAATCAAAAAATTGAATTTTTCATAAATTGGTGCGTATCCAGAATGTTTCATTTCTAGTTGCTGCCTGGTTTTATCCGATTCAGCAAAATAAATTATTTGTAATTTCTTTTTACCAACCAAAACTATTTCATTCACTCTAGATTTATTTTGCTATAGTTCGTCACATACAAGTGGTCTCAAACGATGACGTTTCTGGTCAAGTTTCTAGCTTCAATACTTTTCGATTTATGACTAAATACCTAAAATCTGAACAGTGAAAATCTCGTTTACGGCGGATTTTTACCGATTTTACCGTTTTTACTCAGTTTTTCGATCGTTATTTTTGATTACTGGAAAAAAAATGGAGATTTGGAAAAATTACCTCTCTAAAGTACCATCTCAGTTCAATTTTGAATCTAAAAAAATGCTGGACGAAACTTTTGGACAAGGATTTCTATACGAAAAAGTGTTTACAGAAAAAAAAAAAAATAAACATCATTGTAAAACCATAAGATCCTTCGCTTCACTCAGAATCTAAAACACAGTTATTTCATCGAGTCGATTCAAAATGATAAGTGAAACACAGTTCTTATCGAATATTTGGGGCATAAATTAAAATTCGCCGGTGATTATCGAAGGCAATTATTGAAAAATTTCGTTACAATTTATTTTTCATATTTTACCGTTACACGTGGTTTCACTTCATTTACAACGTTCTGGCAGTAAAAAAAAAAAATAAAAAAATAAAAAAAATTCGAGTATACACATAAAAGTAAAACGAAATTTTTTAAATTAAAAAAAAACCAATTATGACGAAAAATAAATAAAAAAATCAAATTAAATCAAAACCGTGCTTTATTCGTATTCGTATTTTTGAGTACGAAAAAGTGCACGACACACCACGGCGCTGTCCGACGTGCAAGCCGTGCAAAACGACGTTCAGTAATGTAAATAATGGAAAAAAAAAAAAAAAAAAAACATTAAAACGTTTTTTTGCCTACGGCTTCTGTTTCTCGAGTACAGAAAACTCCGAGCGGAACGGCTGTTGAGAACAAAAAAATCCGCGCAGCGCAAAATTTTTACGATACGAACCGAAAACGGTGTAGACGAACGATGAGCGTGTGAGTGAAAAATATGAACCGACGGAATAAAAATCAAAAATCAAAAAAAAAAAAACTACTCGATAACTCATATAGGCATATAGGTGTTTGGTTTTGTTTTTTTATGCCAACAGTTCCACTGTTAATGTCGGCGACCTGTTGAAACCGACTCGACACTCTCGGTGGCCGCCGTCGGAGCAACTCGGTGCCGCCGTCCGGCGATCACATGACCGCGCGCCGCAGCAGCACGCGCGATCGCCGCAGAGCACCGACAGCCACAGCAATTGAGCGTGGACAGCGACGAGAACAGCGACAGGAACTGACGAAACGAATCGCCATGGCCAACGACAAGAAACCCGAGAAGAACGGTTCGCGGGAGCACGCGGTCAAGTGTGACCGCACGTACGTGGCGGACCGGTGTTCGAGCGCGGGCGCCTCCACGTCCGAGTCGTCGTCCGCGCCGCCCTCGTCCTCGTCGCCGTCGCCGTCGCCGCCGCCGAGCCCTGGCCCGCACGGGCGCAAGAAGGTCGCCCAGAGACAGGTGTCGCTGACCAAGCCGCGGCCCATGGACCAGCGGTCGGGCAACGCGTACGCCGAGACGACGTTTCCCGCGGCCAGAGGACAACAACAGCAACGGCAGCAGCAGCAACGGCAGCAACAGCAACGGCAGCAGCAGCAACACGGGTTGCCGCTGATCGACTTTTCGATCGTCGGCGAGGAGATCATGATGAAGCCGCTGCGGCCGGCCAACGACGACGGGCTGGACGAGTAAAAAAATAGTTGATTTTATTACTTACATTGTTGAAAATACATTTTTTGATAGATAGTGGCATTTTATTAAAATTTGCTGGACCTAAGAAATCCACGAATTTTCGCCCTATAGCCTTTTTTGTGTAACATACACGCATGCCATATGCCCTATCATTTAAATAAAATTTTAAATTATCGTTTATAGACTTGTTTTACACTGATTTTACCATTTTGAAACATAATGGAAAACTGCATGGACAGATACTTTACCGATAACACTTTAAATTATTTATAATTTGTAAACGTTGAACCACATAAATCTCTTTTTTTTTTTTACATTTTCGTTGAACTCCGAGTGGTTTTAATGCATTGACTGCGATTGGTTTATTGTACTGAATTATAATATTATCTTCATAACGTTCTTATTTTTTCTTTGTTGTACTTTATAATATTATTAGCTACCACTACAACGCATCGTTTGAGCCAACCGCCTCGAGAGGAGCTGGGTGGTACGCATAACAACGTAATGTATATAGTTTTGATAAAATATCGCTAATAATATTATAACAATACATATAAATTATTTAACTGTTTAGAAAAAAAAATGTTTTGTTTTTTTTTTTTTCCAATATCTGAACTTTTGCGTATCCGGACTAGTTGCTGTCCCAATTAGTTCGGTTAATCGAGGTTCTACTGTATTACGAATTTATTTTTGATGACGTGATGATTTTCCGAAAGAAAACGACGCGAACGGGGGGGGGGGCACTCAAAGGCGTCACTCGGGATGTAATGTCTGCAGAAACGTCTTGAAGCGATTGATTTCAGCACGCGCGGCGTGCGGACCACCCGCTCGGTACTCGAGAACATCATCAGGGTTTCGGCGCGATTTGCACCTCCCGTAACGGACGAGACGTTTTTTAAGTTAACACACACTCCGTGTAACCTAACCTGTCGTTTGACATTCGAGTACGCCAAGCGCCATTGTTTTTAAGTTATGCGCATGCGAGCGCGTTCGCGTTTAAATGAATTGTAAAAAAAAAAAAAAACACTCGTTCCCAACAAAGTGTAATAAATCGTGACATTAAACGAACGCTATTAAACGACGCTGACGAGTAGAAGGGGCGTATTACGCGTTGTGTAATAAATGCAGGTTTTCAACGGGTAACTGTGAACCGCAGCGGTGCAGACTCCGTCGAACCGTCTACAGGAGCACCCACGTGTTCAACGAACGGAGCGTTGTGAAAGTCGTAAAACGAAATCGTATTAAATAAAAAGGAAAAAAAAGCAACGAGTCTGTTTCAACGGTAGCCCGAGAAGGAGTGGCGGCCGCCGATCAAATCGACCAATGTCTCAGAAGCGTTTTGGCTTGACGTCATTCTGGAATAAATTGTGTCTTGACGTTTTTAGAATAATTACAAACAGTAGCATTGAACTTCGATAGAAAAAAAGGCCGGACATACCTCGCACTAACATCGAGTATTATTCACTTCTCGGCCAAGTTATGGGAATCGACGTATTGAATTTTAAAAAAACGATACGAAGTTTATTCAGTTAAATGATTCTGAGCACACAATACATTTTGTATTTGTTTTGTATTTTTTTTGTATTTAAGTACTTGAAATTATTGAGGGAATACATTAGTCAGAAATAAGTAATAAATAAATTTAATTTATTTGAATAATCATAAAGTTGAAATGTTTCTTGCTTTTTATAATATTTGCACGATTGACTGTTAGAATTAAACGATATTAGTAAATAATAATTGTTAAACATAATAAAACTAAACAAGTTTTATCGAGTTTGTACTTTACAGATCAACTCGGATTTACTATAAAAAACTATAAACCTACTTTAAAAATGTTTATCCGTAATTACACAAGTTCGTGTTCATCATCGCCAGTGGAAAGAACGTAATCGTCCACTAGTGTCATCGTACACGGTTATGAAACAAGACCTTTAAATATTTTTTTTTAATAAAGTGAAATTTTTAGTTATTCGTGCAATTTTGTATTCATTCAAATTTGTATGGTTCATTAAAATAGAAATAATAATACATACGATAACTTTGTAGGTATGTTGTTTAATAAACCTAAATAATGTTGAAATATTTTACATTTCAAAAATTTCGACTTTATTTAGTAAGACGTAACTTGTAGCTAACATTTTCTATTTTTCATTTAAATAAAGGTGAAGCAAAGTAGGTATTTTGTATCATGTATTTTTCCGAATATATTAAATGTATCTAATATTTTGTATCTAGATACATTTTTTCAAGGATATTGCCCATCCTATGCCAAAGAACATCATATTTAAAATACCTCAAACATCTAATGAAAGTCACAACCCATTCAAAATTGAAAAACATGGTAAATGACAGAGACTTATGGCTATCAAGACAAGGCAAGGCCTTTAGACGACGATGACAATCGTATTTCATAATATATTGTGTTCGTCCCTAATTAATATCTAATAGATTTAAAATATATAACACGAATAATTCTGTTTTGTGATTTCGGTTCGAATGACGCGTCGCGGGTTTGAGTTTTATGATTGTAAAAAAAAAAAAAAAAAAATGATCGTTTAATAACACTTGTACGAGTGGCCGTTGTGTAGACAGTTGAAATTAAAAACCAGCAAACCGTGTCGATCGCAAAGTCAGCAGTGCGACAGAATCGTTCGGAAATTAAACATTTTGTAATAATTATTATTATTCTATTCGATGGCTGGAGATTTATTTGTCGATAATGAATTGAATACGAAATCGTACGGCCGGGCAAACGTGACCGGGGTCGGGTAAATTTTTTCTATTGTATTTGCCGTCAGTGCGGTCCATTTTGTGAGTGCGGGCAGCTGGGGTACGTGTGTGCTCGAGTGTGTGTAATATTTTCAAATCGAAAATACGGTCAGAAAAAAAAGCAGGTACAAAACACTAACATAAGAATTAAAACCCTCGACCGAGTGTGATTTATAAGAAGCCGATTGCGGCGGCGGCGGCGGTAGAACACAATGAAGACAATAGAACATCTCTCACGTGCGGAGAGGAGGAATGCAGCAGCCGCGTTTACGATTACGCCTCTGTTCGGAAAATGTTCTTCATATCAGAAAAACTCATTAATTTCAGTCGATAATAAATTCGTGATAATTTATCAGTTTATACTATTACTATTTACGATCAAAATATTATTAAATACGTGATATACAATATTTTATTTTAATTAAAAGCTATTTAACAAAATTATTAATATACGTGTTGAAAAATAACTTTTTGATAAAATACACACAACTGTTTAAAAGTTATGATAGTATATAATTTCATACGCGTTTGAAACAAATTCACAGATCGTTTTTTTTCTATGTTAGAAAATATATGAATATTAAAAAAAAAAAAAAATTAATGAACCTTTTATTTGTTTTATTGAATTTTTATACACACGATTTTATTATTTAACGATTTTCAATAGTGCAGACATAATATTTGATCGAATATTGTTTTTAGCTAACCGTATTTTAACATATTATTTTTTATGAATAAGTCAATAATAATTATAGCAATAATAATAATAATAATAATAATAATAATAATAATATTTCTATCGTTATTAGAACCAATAAATAACAAACAGCCTGAGGGGTAGGAATACAGTAACATTTATTATGTCATAATGGCATTTGATGTCAAGATACAGCGACCTAGGTTTCTTCGCCGCGTAATCAAATAGTAAACGTGTTTCTATTCAATTATGTACCATAATATTGAACTTCTGTTGTAAATACCGTGTTGTGTAACACATCGACTCGAAAACTATACTGCCCTACTATGCCTAATGGCAGTATATGGCGTTTTCAAAGTTTCGAGAAAAATAGCTTTTTCTAAATTGCTTTGTACTATTTATATATTGTATTGAATCAAACTAAAAATGAAATGAGACTCATTTAGTTTTTTTATGCATAGAATCTAAAAAAATATGTTTTGTAACTCTAAACTGTCTAGAACTGACTTAAATGGACTTACGGCTTTTTTGCTTGGTAAAATAATACAAACTTAAATGTTGTTTACTTAAGAAAATAAGCTATATAGTGAGATCACTTACTGCCTTTTTGCTTGGTAAACTCCGTACTTTTTAGAAAACCGTAAACGCATTTCCCTGTTTATCTTGTAAATAATGGCTCATACGACGATTTTGCTTAGCACATAAAAAAATTGAAATTATATTTAGAAAACTTCAGTATAAAAAACACCTGTTTTTCAATTTTTGGCGTATACGGCCATTAGGATTAGTAGGGCAGTATTATATTGGTATATCGGTAACTTGTTTGCTAAATAATATGCGGTTATTAATGACGCATAATCTTACGGCAAACGACAAAAAACTATGTATATTTCGATTGAATATATTTGTAGGCACACGATGAAAATTTTTTTTTTAATTCATTATTTATTTTCTAGAGCACATTGAGTATTACTTAATAGCTCTGTACGGCATAGTAACACGATCAAAGCTTCTTTCTTACAGGTGGATCGCCGACTTACAGTAGTCGTCGACAAAAGCCTATGAAAACAATTTTTGTTTTATACGAACGTTACGTAGACATAATCATACTTGTTGTCAGCAAAAAAAAAAAAACATCACCGCACGATATTTGTAAAATTTAATATTGTATTATTTTGATATCGTACCGACGGAGTACGACATTTAGTACCAGACATTTAGTACCTGCTCGGCAGACGTTTG